>NVQI01000023.1:0-207531 GCA_002894705.1 Aspergillus sp. ATCC 12892 | reverse complement strand
CTAGAATCTTTCTAGAGTACTACCTAAAAGGGAAATATTCCAGAATAATTCTAGAATATTCAAGAAAATTTCCTAAATAGGAAATATCTTTCTGACATCTTTGAATATAAAGTATAGAGAAAGAATAAAATTATTAGCTACAATATACTCTATTGTAGAGATTAATTTTCCTATTTCTTTAGATAGATTTTCTCTTGTGACTTATATAGATATAGTAGTCACAACTTTTTAAGACTTTCTCTACTCTAGTTGAAAGCTGGTTTTATTAAAATTATATATATTTTTAGAAGAAATCTGCTTAATAATAGACTCTAGACAGTTATATTAGTATTGTAGAATATCTACTTTCTCTATATTAAGATGATTTTTATCTTTTAGCTTCTATTAAATAAGCTGAAACTCGCTTGAAAGATATTTAATAAAGTAATATATTCAGTTTTTATTAATTATATAAGATAATCCATTAATTATATTTTGTTGCAGTATTTAATTAATACTCTGTTTAATTATTTTGACTGTAGAAGAATAATATAGATTATTAAGCTGATAAATCTAATAAATTAGCGCTTTTTTTTATATATTATTAAGAATCTTGATTAAGATAGAATATATACTTTGAGTCACTTGATCTTAAATTTATACTTGAAATTATTAATAAGAAATGTTAAATTAATATATTAACACAGTAATATTAGATCTTTTTTAATCTTAAGCAATTTTATAGATCTGTATAATATATATCTTAATATTAGAATAAGAATTAGACATTGTAATGGTAGATAAAAGGTCTGAATAGCTTTAAATTTATTGTTGACATGGGAATTATTGTTGGGGTGTGGCAGACCAACACGCTGAAGGCGGGTGGGGCTGCTGAATAAGAGACGGCTACGACGGAGAAACAGACAAACCGAGCAAACCCCCATCGTCTCCCACCATTGGCCAAAATATGGTTGCCTGACAACCACCCCCACACTGGCATTCTCCACCAATTAGAACGATAGAATATAGCCTAGTAGGGCTGAGGGGGTGGAGAAGAAAGGATAATTTTACAGTATGGAGCCGCGAAGAGCCGTTCACCATACAAATTCAGGAGGTGATGACACCCGGGATAAAAAAAGAAATTCCTCCAGGGCAGGTGACCACTGCAGGCCAACCCTCGTTATGGTCAAATTTGAGATAGTGCCGTATCCCTCCATCGTCGAGACCTGACCAAACTCCGACAACCGGCGAACCCAGTACAATTCCACCAACGTGCTTTAGTTGACGATAGTTGAAGTTTGATTGAAGTGGTGATTGCGTGTTTGCCTTATCTTTCCCCCGCGGTTTCGGTGCCTTTTCTTGGCGGGATTTATTCTTCCGTGCTATCCTTCTTATTTCCCTATCTGTTTCACTGAGATACATTCCAATAAATAAAATCCCCATCACGGAAGAAAGAAATCGATGGCCACACCCACGAATGGCTCCCTTTTATCCTCCGTAACCACCATCGCGAACACGTATCAGTCCCGCGGCCACACGGACGAATCATCGCGCCTGATTTCCGCGCTCGCCAATCTGCGCGAGGCACCGAACGATGACGCCATCGCGACCACACACACATTCGGCCTTCTCGTCGTGGCCTTCCTGGAAAATGGACAGTGGGATGCGGCCGCTGATATTGGGACACTCATCGCCGATGCACGGCTCGCCCTGCTCGGGTCAGAGAATCCTTCCACCCTGACCGCGATGAGTAATCTTGCGGCTGCTTATTGGGGGCAGGGTCGGTGGTCGGAAGCCGCGGAACTGGGGCGAAGAGTGACTGAGATCCGGACTCGAGTACTGGGCGAGGAACATCCACAGACGTTGAATTCCATGTCGAATTTGGCGTCCACGTATGCGAAACAGGGTCGCTTTGCGGAGGCAGAGGCGATTGGGTTGCGACTGTTGGAGATTCAGGGACGGACAAGGGGAGACGGCGATCCGTCCACGTTGAGTTCCATCGGGAATTTGGCGACCACATATACCGGCCTGGGGCGGTACGACGATGCGGAGCGATGGGAGCGACGGGTAGTAGAGCGGTCCGAGATGCTCTTGGGCGAGTCGCACACGTCCACGTTGACGTGGAAGTCGAATTTGGGTGTGACGTTCCGCGAACAGGGGAAGTTGGAGGAGGCGGTACGGCTTCAGTCGACGGTGCTGGACACCTGCCTGGCGTGTTTGGGGAGCAGGCATCCCCTGACTCTAAGCTCCATGGCGAATCTGGCGACCTCGTATCGCGACATGCAGCGGTTGAAGGAGGCAGAGGAGCTGGAGGTGAAGGTCGTGGAGGGTAGTAAAGCAGTGCTAGGGGAGCATCATCCAGAGACGCTGGTGGCGGTGGGCAATCTCGCCGCCACGTATCGGTGTCAGGGGCGGCTTGGGGATGCGGCGCGACTGGGGGCAACGGCCATGGTGTCTATGAAGACAAGCCTTGGAGAGGAGCATCCGTATACTTTGACAGCGATGGCAAACTTGGCGTTGACATATCAGCTGGAGGGCAGATCGCCTCAAGCGGAACGGATGACCTTCCAGGTGCTGCAGTTGATGCGGAGGTCCCTTGGCGAAGCGCATCCCCATACGCTGACCACAATGGCGAATCTCGGTGCCATCTATCAGGCCCAAGGGAGATGGAACGATGCAGAGAAAGTGGCGGAACAGACCGTCCGCGGTAGAGAGACGGTCCTCGGGAAGGAACATCCGGATACGCTGGCCTCGATGGAGGACTTGATGCGGGTATACCGCGTGCTAGCCGCCGATCGGACGATGCAACGCGCTGCCATGAGATAGATCCCAGCGAGTCGTTGCGCTGTGCTGGACGGATCCGAGTGTCTGTCAGCATTTACGAGTTATGAACATTGCCATATTTGCAGTTATTCAATCTGAATTTTCGTAGAACGAGCATTGAGTCAGTCTGTCCATATTGAATTAGTAGACCATACAAGTAAGTCGACGTAAAACGGCGAGACCTAAACATTGTGTAATCAAATCAATTCCTCTGAGATCAGGTTGAGGTAAGGGATGACCCGCCTGATATAAAGTCCAGACTCGCTGCACAGCCACACTGCCAAGTCCCTCAACCAGTCACAACCAACATTTTATTCCGCAACAAGTAAACATTCCACTTACCCACTCCCTGTCTCAAGTCCTCCAATAACCAGGCAATAGTTCTGGGCAAGGTTCGTGTGTGGGGACATCGTGTCACGGACCAATATTTGGTTACAGTATAGAATAGATGACGGTACGAACCTTTCAATATCTTTGAAGCTTCCAGTAGCTGCCCGTCTGGCCTGGGATTCAGGTCATGGTACTTTGTTCTCTGGTTATTACTCTTGACAGAGGAGTTGTATATGCTCATCCCATCAGCCGGATTGGATTATCAGTAAGGGATAATCTAAATTAAATTCTTAAATCGCAGTATGGCTCATGATGCCTTCCGTCTATCTACTAATATAAACATTGCGGATCGGAGTTCGCTGCTGACGCCCACTGAAGCTTGCAGGTACTTCAACTTCAGGGTTCTAGCTTCAGAATCATGAAAGAACTATCTAGGCATGGGGGCAAAGGTCCATAAGGATCACAAAGCTCAAAGCCCATGTTAGTATAGAAACGTCTTGCGCTTTCAAACGAAGCGTCTATCCCAGTCTCTAAACTCAATCTGCCGTATCCTCTTTCCTTCGTCACCTTGATGAGATGCTCGACGATAGTCCTCCCAACTCCTTTGCGAAAATGCGTTGCGACTGTCCTCATTGATTTCACTTCACCATGTGTTGGTGACAATTCCCATTAACTCATGGCCTTCCCAGGCAGAGTAAAAAGTGACATTTGATGCTTGCCGGCTCGAAACGTCAAGAACATCACAGGAATCGACCATGCGATTGATTTCGGCCACATGCAAGGAAATCAAGGCAAGCACGGGTGGAGTGGAATTAATGTCGCCGATCTTGATGAGTCGGTTCTGGAGGAATGGCGTAGTGGGGCACAAGTCGTAACGCGCGGAGAGAAAGCTCGACTGCCAAATAGACTGCAGAATGCAAGTAGGACTGTTTTAGTGCCTTTCGGAATATTCGAAATGTTTCATATGTTTTTGTGAGAGCTAGTTATGTGTTGTGTTATGGTACTTCTTGCGAGCAGCGATAATGATTGGTCAGGGAATGATTGTGGCTCCATGGGACGGTCGATGCCTGGGTGCTGGTTGTGGCCTTGTGTATCAGGCACCGGTTTCATCGCTTACGTAGGATCGTGGATTTGTCCCTTGTGCTAACAGCAAGATACAGCCCACACCTATTGTTATCTTTACAAAGGCACACACTCGACCTTGTCACTTCTTATCTCCTTTATCGATGTTAGCTTAACTCGGCCATAGCTCCTCTAGCTTCGATATATCTTGCCTGTTCGCTGTTCTGCGGGTCGAGAATTCACTTTGTGAGTTGGATACATGATATTCAAGATTGACCTGTGTAGTTTGGTTTGAGGGTATACTATCCTATATGCAAATTCTGTTGTTCCTAACATGGAATAGGCAAGCACAATAATGATCAGGGTCGTGAACACGAAGGAAATCGCGCGGTTTTTTGATTCTTCTACCGTCCTACTACGCCTATGCTCAACAAAGCACTAGATCGAGCCAAGACCTCCATGGTATATTGAAATCAGCCCATTCACCCTATTGCACCGACTTCAATATCCCAAGCCTTGAACAATGCCATATACTTTCACTTGGGACCACTTTCCGGGCTCCGTACTATAGGAATATTGGACAGGTCTTCGGCGCTAGTGGACGGCGTTGGAGATCCCGTCCTACGCTTTATGTAACCCTGGCCTGAGCCGGCTTGCACTTGAGGCAAATGAATGTGGATCGCACGTTTGAGTTCCGCCTCAGCATTTCCTATCTCCTGCGATGTCTCATCAGCAGGAACCCAGGCAAACTCTACAGCTCACTAGATCCTATTCTCGATTTTTCCCGATTAATTGTACCTTGAAGAGGTTACCAATGCGGGTTGTGTAGTGGTGTAGTCGCGCTTGGCGGCGGAGCCCTATATGCACCGTTTCTGTGCCAAGCCCCAAATCGAGTTCTGGTCAGAGCATCAGACTAACCGCGCCAGTTCAAGAGGCGTCCTACAACGATGATACCAATAATATTACTCGCTGCGAACATGGCCTAATCAAGAAGCTAGTACTTCTTTCCATGATTTTGGCCGCTAAGCGGACAGGCCAGTATCACGGACCTTGCGGTTTTACGGCCCGAGGTGTCAATGCAACATATCTCCACCGTCAGTGCAGGGTTCATAATTCTATTGTGTCAACATCCCTGCTCAGGGGCCAAGCTGGGAGGTTTCTAATTTTCTCATCTATCCATGAGAGGAGAACACTGTGCGAAGGAATCGTAGCCATGCCTTCTGGAATTTAGTTACAGTATAAACTCCAGTTGCCCTAACTGCTCCTGCTACAGGGAAATATTCTTGGTTTGTAAGCTCTGTTTTGTCCAAACTAGACCCCTGTCACCATGTGTTCCCGTCGGGAACTGTTCTGCCCGGCATGTTGGTTGTTGGGTTAATTAGTAGACGTAGTTAACAGTGGTATCCCGGCGTTTCTCAGCCTCTCTCATAAGTCCCTTCAGCCGCTGAAATTGAGTACGTGTGTTCTCCCTCTGGCTACACACAAGCAATGGGGAGGTTCACAGATACCTGGAAACCCGCTGTCAATGTCTTGACTTGGTTTCTGATGGTGACCGCCATCCTTAGCGTCTTTGCTCGACTGGGGACCAAATACTGGATCTTTCGGCGGTGGACTACAGATGATTATCTTAGTATTGCCTCAATGGTAAGAGCATCAAGTGTCGTAAGCGAGTGAAGTTAACGACGAATGGTTATTCATATGCTTCTAGGTGATCTGTGCAGCACAGTCCCTCGCTGTGTCACTGGCCACATCCAATGGATACGGTGATCGTTATGATACATTATCGGAGACAAATATTGAACACATCATGAAGGTAGTCATTCTCCTCGTTCTTTATCCCCCGGCACTTCTGATACTGAATTAGTCACAATATGCTGCCACCATTTTCTTTATCCTCAGCATGTGTTTCTCAAAGCTGGCTCTAGTCCACTTTATCCGGAGCGTAACACCCGCTGCCTCGGACCGTCGCGTTGCCTCAGGCTTAGAGGCTTTGATTGCAATCTGGGCAGTCACCGGTGTCATAACTTCTGCATTCCAGTGTAAACCGCCTCAGTCATGGAATTATCTGTCCGGGCAGTGTTTCCATATCACGGCCTGGTGGGATTACATCGGAGTGACGAACATTCTAACGGACGGTGCGATCATGGCGTATGCTATCCTGATTATTGCTCGCATCCAGGCCCGGTGGAAAAAGAAGGTCACTTTATCCACAGTATTCGGGCTTCGAATCTTGTGAGTGCATCCATCCTTATATGCATACTTTGTTTCTAAGAAGCAATCCCAGCGTGATTATCGCAATAATAGGCCAACTAGTGTACGCCAATAGAACTACTGATTCGTCCGATCCGATCTCTGGCACCTGGCCTCTGGCGATATGCACGCAGCTCGCTCAGTCCTTGAGTGTTGTTACCGCTTGCTCCCCTCAATTCAAACCCTTCATGGACAGTCTTCGTTCGACGGGCCTACGCGTTGACGCAATAACACGCCACGACACCTCCCGTATTGGGTACAACTACTCCTCTTCCCATACCAAGTCGCAATCGCATAGCCAGGATCAATCTGGCGCCGAGGTTCATGAGATGACTTCCATCGGCCGTAACAAGAGTTATCGCCATACAGCAACAGTAATGACGGCAAAACGGGACTCAGACGCAGGTAGTGATTCAAGCGAGGCCCACATAATCCGTGAAGTTCGCACATGGGCTGTGACCGCGTCGCCGCGCAACTCATTTAGAGAAAGTTCGTATTAGGGTATAAGAGGGTTGCATTTTATTCATTTTCTTACTCTTTGTGTCAACATGGGGCTCTCGAGCCAAATAGAATAACTTCCATTCTTTCGGCTCTCTGAGATCTCAAACCCTTACAGCGTTCGTACTTTTGTTAGACTCTCACTAGTGGATAGGTGATTAGACTAAGAGTCTTATCCTGGTCATGTTGGAGCGCCAAGGATGTGTCGTTGCAACCCCGATGCTCCACTAGCCTCTCCGAACGTTCCAGATTTGACATCCACGGCAGATCCACTTACCACCTACATACATAATTAGACAAGCTCCACCTCGTACGTGGTGGTCTAATCATGGAACAACGTGCGCCAACGGCGGACAAGCAGATAGAGGATCTAGCGTCTTCCTATCCCTGCAAGGTTGCACTTTTGCATTCCTCGGCCTACAGGGATGCCACCCCCGACATGCGAAATGCAGACGCCCCCAATGCTTTTACCTAACAGGGGGAATCAATTTCATACCAATGTAGGCCATATGGGAGGGAGAAAAGCAGCGAACAGGATTTGATCCTTGTTCTTCTATGTCTGTCTCCTGCAGGGTGTCGAGTGAATTCTACATCCAAAGCTTCTTTTCTAAAATCTGTTTCATGTTCATCTTTTCTGCTTCTTTGTTACTTCTGCTCTTCGAGCTTCTGCTTGGATTTTGACCGCTGCGTCAGACAATCTTCGGAAAATTCATATTTGTGATCGGTCAATTCCTATACCTGCACCATGACTCAAAATGAGCTGAAACATATGGAGGCTTCTGTCGTGCAGGAGGTCGAGGGGCAGCCATCCTATCAGAACAAGGACGACCTCTACCTTGCCCGTATGGGGAAACGCCCTGTCTTGCAGGTAAATATTCCATTTGTTTCTCCAAAAGTCGCAGTAGTCACTAATAGTGTACAGAGAAATTTTGGTTTGATGTCCATGGTCGGTTTCAGCTGTACTATTCTTATCACCTGGGAAGCCGTAACTACGTAAGGCATTCCCTCTCATCTGTCTTTGGATGGATTTCTCCAGCTGATTACAAATCTATAGTTTATTTCTTCAGTCTTTTCAGAAGTATGTGAAATTGTCAGCCACTACAGCCTTCAAGCGTTTAATAATTCTGTTCTAGTGGCGGTCCGGCTGGTTCAGTATATGGCTACCTTTTCGTCTGGGCCGGTGTTACGGCGACCTTTGTCGTGGTATCCGAGCTGGTATCAATGTATGCTATCTCTATCTTACACTGTGGTGGGATAATCTTAACAGCAGCTTTTCAGGGCTCCTACATCAGGAGGTCAATACCACTGGTGCTCAATGATGGCACCCAAGTCTGTCATGAAAGTCAGCAGTTATATCACAGGTAGGTGAACAGATCCTAAGGTACCACTATTGGAACTGACAGAACGGTATAGGTTGGCTCACGGTCATCGGATGGCAGGCCACATACGCCACCGGTTTGTATCTGAACGGGAATTTCATTGAGGCGCTAGTCATTCTCACCAACCCTGACTATACACCTGCACCGTGGCGGAAGACGCTCTACTCGTGGGCCACAGCAGTCTTTGCAGCAACTATGAATATTATCGGAGGCAAGCTACTGCCTCGATTTGAGGGCACAATTCTCATCCTCCATATCCTGGGTTTCTTCGCTATCTTGATCCCATTGACGTACATGGCAGAACATAAACCTGCCTCAGAGGTATTCACATACTTTATTAATGAGGGCCATTGGCCAACTCAAGGTCTCTCATTCTTTATCGGCATCATCGGTCCCGTCTTTGCATTTGCAGGCGGCGATGCAGCTGTGCATGTGTGTTGACCCTTCCGAAAAGAAAGAAATATAGGACAAAGGAAAGAAGAATGGCAACTCCAATACTAACATATCCTATCATCAGATGGTTGAAGAGATGACCAACGCAACAGTGGCCGTCCCCTGGTCTCTAATACTCACAGTGCTCATCAACGGAACCCTAGGCTTCAGTATGCTAATAGCCCTATACTTCTGCCTCGGCGATATCGAAACTTCCCTTAAATCCCCAACAGGCGTGCCCTTCCTCTCCATCTTCTACCAAGCCACCGAATCAACCGCCGGAACCGCAGCAGCCGGCTCCGTAATCCAAGCCATGTGCTGTTGCACAACAGTAGGCATGCTCGCGTCTGCCTCGCGCCAATTCTGGTCCTTCTCGCGAGACAGAGGTATACCAGGCTGGCGCGTCTGGAGCAAAGTAAATTCCACCACACCCATACCCCCACCCGGTCAGTCCACTAACAAAAGAAGGTAACCCCCCGCACCGCAATCCCAACCTACACCGTCCTCCTCACCAGTACAATCGGCTGCCTCCTCAACCTAATCAACATCGGCTCCGATGTTGCCTTCAACAGCCTCGTCTCAATGTCCACATCAGGCCTCTACCTTTCCTACATGATCGCCGCAAGTCTCCTCCTCTACCGCCGCTGCACCGGAGAAATCAGCCATCCTAAGAGAAACTCTGAACAAACAATGGTCAACACGGCAGGTGCCAAGCTCATCTGGGGCCCGTTTCATATCCCCGGTGTATGGGGTATCGGAATTAATATCTTTTCGTTGGTGTATATGTTCATCGCTACTTTCTTTAGCTTTTGGCCCCCGATTAATGAGGTTAATAGCGAGTCTATGAATTATAGTGTTGTTGGGACTGGGGGGACGGTGTTGCTTAGTTTGGGGTATTATTTGGTTAGGGCAAGAGGGGTTTATGAGGGGCCTGTTATTGAGATTTAGATTGCTTGGTGTAGGGTGTGTAATGTGTTTCAGGTATAGATTGTGGAGTTGCTTGAGAATATCAACACATCCCTGGTATTGGTTTCAGTGAGACTATTTATCAAGTGATACCTTATTTACGGTTCCCCAAAGTGGGCTGAATTACTTTAGCACACCTCTAGTGTATCTTTGCAAATTGGGCTATGTAACCGTTTGGACGCGTATTATCTCTATCTGCATATTCATTTCGTGGCTAGGTTGAAACATAACGAAGAGTTAGTAGGATGTTCGATAAGATAAGTTTGTGGCCGTGAGTTATCCCCTTTGATCACGGTATCCAACAGGCTCATGTGGGTCTATTAAAAGAATATTGGCTGTTTTTATCCTACAGCTATAATGCTATTCGTCATGAAACATAGAGGTTTGACTCGCGGTTGCAGTTCGAGACTAATATAAGCCTAAAAACAGAGACATGAACAGACTGGGACATATCCATGATCCACCTTATTCTGTCTACTTTTGGATTCGTGGCCTTGATCCAACTAGCTGCATAGGTTATGGCTAGGTCATAATTAGGGTACCGGAACCTCACCCACGTGGCACCACATAATCCTCCCCAGGTGGACCCTCAGCTGCCGTTAGCGTGTGCAGCGCCACTAATAAATAAGACATGGCTCCAGGATGGATATCTGACTGACTCGGCCTTCACTAAACCGGAAGCTTAGTGCTTATTCAACTAGAATAAGCATGGCACAACCCATCTTTTTGTGGGGTCTGCAGAAACTGACAGCTTCAGCCTCGCGTTGAGGGGTCTTTTAAAGTTTCCTAGCTCGTTTTTGGTTTGGTTTTGAGTTAACTCTGTGTTTTGATTGACAGTATATGTGCTCTGCTGGGCGCTGGTTGTCATAGGAGTTGCTATGCTATGCTACCCAAAAGTCTTCATCAGGTTAACGTCATGTCGCAGAATGAGGATCTCTCGTTTAAGCCGCTTGATGATTGGACTTTTACGAATGAGAGGGATCTGGATAGGGGAGTAGTGGAACTACTGGAGAGAGATAATTGTGAGTATGTGTTCGTTGGTAAGTCATATTATTGGCTGCTATTCTGCAGCAAGTGGAAAATACCACAGTCGTGTGTCGACTCTGGATCATGAACTTGATGTAAGACAGCGCAAACAGCTATACATTGGAACGCAAGAATAACACGTTTTACAGACTGGGGTCAATATCCCGCATGGAATACTGTATGCTTAACTCCTATACTGAGTCCCAAAATAACAAAAGTCTGACAACGCACAGATTCACAACCACCAAAGCCCTAGAGGCCTGGGCCACACGGCAACACGGCAACTATTTCCCATCATCGTTTTGGCCAGTCGTATCAAAGAACCTCAACGGTACGTTCGGCTGCGAATATCATAGAAATAAGAACGGAAATGTACTGATGCACGGTGAGTTGCCTTTCTTCCCTTTTGGATGCCTAATGCTCTAAAAACCGCATATTAATAAAGGATAGACTCATGGAGCTGTTTCAAAGTAAAGCGAGTCTGGAAAATGCCCAACTCATTCATGGTCTACGACCACTGGACACAGCTCGCCGTGTTCGTCCGACATGATTTCTCAACATCGACTCAACTTGTCATTATCATAAACTGTCCAGATCAGATCAGGTCGCAGCTACGCGCGTCGATGCCGTCGATTCACACAAGCGATCCGTATTATTGACATGCTGCTTTTGCTAGGGAGACCATGAATGTGTATGATCAGGCTATTTGGGACCTTCGTGGGGTGGTATAGGAGGTTAAGGCTGTGAGTATTCCTATCGTTGATTCTAGTGGATGCCAACTGATGTGCATGTGCTTCAGTATCAAAAACAGCTCGGAAGCTTTCAACCACAGTTTACTCTTCTCCATGACATGGCGAGACATATTAGTCACAAAAAGGAGATTCTCGATGTTGCTGCGGACACCTTGGATAGTATAATCTATGAACAATCGGTGTTGGATAAGCAACATCCCCGCCCTTTGGATAGAGTACCCTGGCATGTCAAAGATGTTCACCAACAACTGTACCTCACTTCGAAAGGGATTAGAGTGACAAAACTGCGGTGTATTTCTCTCAGCGAGCGACTGCAGAATGAGATCAACTTGGTGGGTTTGTCATACAGAGCCCTGTGCATTGTGTTAATTAAATGACCAAGGCATTCAATATCGTCTCTCAACGCAACAACGAGGCCTCGGTGCAGATGGCCAAGAGTGCCTTGGTGGATAATACGATGATGAAGACAGTTGCTATTGTTAGTTTGGTTTATTTAGAGCCCTGGCGTTGAGAGGGCTACCATGCTCGGGCACTCGCCATCGCGATGATGTGAAATAGTTCATGTTTATGACTGATGAGTCCAGGAAATATTTGCTTTGCTAGCGTACAGTGACGGCGGGAATGCATGAATAAAAAAACAATTCAGTAACATTGGTATTCGGCAGACGTTCATATCTATGTTCATAAGTTGATTAAAATGTGTAAAACGATAGCAGAAGATAGCTATATATGGTGTTGAACTGGTCGAGTTGAAACGACGGGTAAAGCGCATTGCAAGGGCCATTCCTGGCCATTTTAGCGGCATAAACATAGGCTGACATGAGGTTGAATATCGTAACAGACGTAAAGTCATTAAATATGTTTCAGTCTATAACCGGAACCATTAAATTATTTCAGGAATCAAAACCCACTGTTGCGATGTATGACGGCAACGCGGATGGATCTCGCTGGGCGTAAATGTGCACTGGAGCTCTGAGATAAAACGGAGAAGCACCTGGTACCACTAGTCGTAAATCCAAGGCGTACACGCGGGAGGTGAGGCAGGTATGGAAAGACGGGATAAAGTTCAGACGCGGCAATGTGATGGGTACTAGTAGTGTTGCTACGTAGCAATTGTCTTCGGCGGGTACCCAGTCTAAGGATGCTATAGAGTACGAGAATGGCGGGAATTGTGTTTCAGAGTAGTTCTTCGGTCTGCCAAAGAAATCCTTCTTTTTTGATGGTACGTCTTCATAATAAGATGCTGTGTAGAAGGTAGTAGCAACAAGTTGTCCCCGAAATGACTGAAGCTGAGGCAAGTCTGACTGCTCTCCTGTGGCTTTGTAATGCAGGAACAGATTGACTGTGCTGCTAATCAAACTATGCGGATCTCGTAACGGAAGTCGAAAGCTCTTCGGTGGTTCCAATGTCACAGTCAACTGGCCGTACTCTTCCTTTGAGTGATTATCGAGGACTGCACGATCTGCTTCTAGGCAATAATCATTCGTGCTGTTTAAAAGATCTAACGGCGGCCATTCGTCGACTGCCGGTTTGACTCTTAGCTTGATCTTATATACCAGCAAGATATCCCGCTTGTCGATCACGGGAATATTGCGGAACAAAGCGGCTTGAATGGTATATAAAATTTTGCATGTCGGAGGTGCATAGTCATCCTTTAACTTGCCTCCGAGACCAGATACCGAGGGATCACCGAAGCTTGGGGGAGGCCGTAGATGAGCCTGTCGGATGGTTGGGCTGGTAATCTTATGGTTGCAGACGTCCGGAGATAGATGGTCTGGCACCTCAAAGGTGAATTCGAACTGATATTTGTGACGTTCCTTAAAGAGCTTTCCAGGTGGAAAACATGAGTCATCAATTAAATATTTGAGATCCTGGAATTGACGGTAGGCTTTTCCAGTTTGTAGTGTTGTACGTTCCTCTCCTGTTGCCATTGTTAGACAATTTTAGATTGCTATGGTCTATTACTACATACCTATAAACGATATTTCTATCCCATCAACACGAATATCACAATGAGAACGAACGGTGACTACGCCTTGGATCTTATCTCCCGTCAAATGGGAGTAAAGATATGACTCATGGGTATTGTTTCGCCCCGTTCGGAGAGCGATGTCAACCGAAAAAATGTCCGTTATACTCATTATTCTGGACTCAACAAGATAGCGAGTGATTGGGACTGTGTACAGGATGAAGGGTTCTCATTGTAAATTCCAGACGAGTCCAGGATATAACGAAATTGCCAAGATGGATGACTGCATTTCGTTATGGAGACCCTAACGCAAGCTAGTGAGCTTAACTCGGTCATGTGAGGAGTCGGTATCCCAATCGGGTTTAGTTCGGGTCACAATGACTCAACTAAAATGGCTTCACAGCATCAACAGCTCTTATGGTTAGAGAAGACGACGACCATCCCCAATGGCAGACCTGTACTAAATTACATGGCGTAATCTGTCTAAAAAGTGAAAGAAAACCGTATACCATGTCCATTGAATGTCTATGTATAACTCAGCACTACTAATCGAGCCGAATATATATAATTGAGCATACCATTGTCGAGCAGGAGTGCTTGGAGTCGATGTATGATGAATTGTTCAACGCACACACTTCAAGTTCATAGCATATATGTATCTTATTACCCACTTGTGGAGGTAGAGATCAATGAACTAACTCGCATGACGGCTTCGTAAGGACTATCATCTCCACGGTTATATCAGCACCAAATGCCGCACCAATCACCTTGGAACGACCGGGTAGCCCCTCTCGATACTCCCGTGCTAACCGATGCAAGATACTAAGAACAGTCGCTGAGCTGGTATTGCCTGCACTACGGTAACACTTGTAGCTCATCCGTAGGTGATCATGAGAAGCAAGTCCTAAAGCATGCTCAGCGCCAGTCAAGATCGCGGCACCACCGGGATGCAAAGCCCAATCGTATGTAGTGGGATCAAAGTTAGACTCTTCCAAGCGAAGGGAGGGACAGTTAGTGATAAGGTTCCCAAATGAGGATGGCAAGGCCGACTTGATCATCCTCGGAACGTCCTTGGAGATGATTGGCATAACGCCTGGTCACATTAGCGAGGCTGTTTGTAAGGAACCATATATGTGCGGTCCTCACCTGTGGGCATCCACCGGATTCCGACACATCCTGGTCTATCCAGGAGCGTTGATTGAGCACCGCGTATATTCCATATGGGCTCTCTTTCCCCCTCTTTCATACCGATCCCATTACTGAGTACAAGTGCACAGGCGCCATCTCCGAACAGAGTGGGGCCAATGTTCGGGATTAATTCCTTTGCAATGGTCTCTAGCCATCCTCTGATATACACTGTCATGGTCTCTGCAGCAATAACTAGAGCACGGGCCGCCTTTCCTTCTTGTGTCGCACCACGCAGAAGGTCGTATGCGGTACGAAGGGCCGCTACGCTGCCTGCACAAGTGACTCCACTCAACAATGTCCGGCGAACGTGCTTTGAGAGCCCTAGTCTTTGAGAAAGTGTGCAGTCGAATCCAGGGCTCGATGCACTTGTACAGGTCATAGCAACCACATGGGTTATGTCCATGAGATTGCCGCCCCAGTCTTCGATAGCTTGCGTCGCCGCGTCTTGTGCTAGGGGGATACCATACGTTTTGAAGAGATCATCGCACTCCGTGTTTGTCAGGATATGATCCTGAAACCATAAGGGATGGTTTGATGGTAGGATACTATAGCGGTTCTCGATTTTCGTTCTCTCGTTTATCTCAATTATCTTTAGTAGCCTAACATACAAACGCAGGTTAGCGGAGGTCATAACCAGGGTAAGGGAAACCTACGCGACATTATCCGTGTAGCAGTTGGACACCAATTTAGGTACAAATTCTGGTCCAAGCTTGTGCGGGGGATACTGGAGTCCAGTGCCTACTACCGAGACCACAGGAGGAGGAGCCATTATGGAGGTGGAGTTAAGCAACCGGCTAAAGAGATGTGTGAATGGGAGATGATCGCAGTCCATTTACGACGGCTGCTCGGCCAACTCATATATTTGCATGATGGAAACTAGAGGGCGGCATGTATGGAACTATAGTACGGGATACGTTAAGGGTAAGAGGGCCTCCCATGGCGATAATAATCCAAGATCGTGGAGCCGCTCTGCTCCGTTTCCGGTTTGTGGTGGAGAAAGGATAGGCCGCGTGATATAAACACGATGGTTCCTTTCATGTTCCTGTTGTGGTTGTGGGTATGACAAGGAAGCCTTGACACCGATTCTAGCAAACCAGATATAAACTTGATTGGGACCAATTGACCCATGGTTAGCCAGGCCGCAAAACCAACCTATACCTCGGCTTTTGCCATACGATGGTGATGACCACCTATTTAATCAGTGGCAAGCAATTACACCCAACACGATATCTTACACTGTCTTAGCTCACTCATGATAATATGGAAACAAACGGGATTCAACGGGCGTGTGTGACCGGGCCCACAGAGCCACCGATATGTCCAAAAACATTCGCGCGGTTCATCGATGAGCAAGCAGCTACGTACGGGCAAAAGTCTGCAATACTATCACCATGTCAGGGAATAAGCCTCTCTTACAATGAACTTGCGGAACGAAGTAAGCATGTAGCTAGAGCTTTATTGGGTATGGGTTTGGCACACGGCGACTGTGTCGGCATCATGGCTGGCAATTCGTGCCAGCATATCGAGTTGCTTATGGGAGGGGCACGCATCGGATGTGCTGTTGTCTCCCTGCATAGCACATACACATCGGAAGAGTTGAAAAGGGCCGTACGGAGAACTTGTAAGTTGAGTGCTGGAATATAAGCATAATCAACCGATGAACGATGAAGCTGACAAATAACAAAGCATGCAGGCTGCTTTTCATCGCGTCTCGTATCGGTCGTCGGGACCTATCTACCCATGTGAAACTGATGAAGAACTGCGTGTCTTCAAGCGCATTTCCAGAGCTACATGGAGTTCTTACCATCAGACCGAATGACTATAACGGATATGCCCAGGGCCTACAAACGTACGAGGCCCTTTTTGCGGAGTACAAAGAAGGTGTAACGGGCCCTGATGTTGATGCAACATTTTTGCTCAAACTGGCAGAGAACGCTGTCACGCCCGACGACGTGGTTCGTCTCGAGTTTACTTCTGGTTAGTTCTCAATACCTCCCCCGGTTGTATCCAGTTAACCAATCCACAGGTACCACAGGGACACCCAAAGCAGGAATGTTAACAGCTACGTATGCACGAATCCTAGCCATATGTTGACAACACTCTAATATTAAGCTAGGAACCTTCTGGGAGGTGGGCTTACAGTGGGCGATCGCTTAAGCCTCACTCCGAAAGATATTATCTGTTCTCCCGCTCCGCTATTCCATAGCTTTACTCTTGTGGCAGGTATTTTCGCGTCCTTAACGCATGGTAGCTCGGTTATTCTCCCTTCAGATCACTTCGATCCAAATAAAGTCGTTGAGGCTATACAGAAGCAAGCCCCTACTGTCTTACTGGGCGTTCCCACCATGTTCCTGGCGGAATTAGAGACAATGGCAAAAGGACAGGTCGATACGTCGCTGCGAGCGGCTGTGGTGGGTGGCTCTGCTGTCACGTCCGCGTTAAGGAAGAATATCTGTACCATGATGAAGACAAAGGACGTTTATGCCGTGTATGGAATGACGGAAACAGGTGCTACATTTATAGGCTCCTTGGACGGCCTAGAGGAATCCACAGGCATGGTAGGATGCGTGATGCCGCACATCTGCGCCAAAATTGTGAATAAACGCGGCCAGATTGCTCGACCCATGGAAAAAGGGGAACTTTATACAAGTGGATTCACACTGCAAAAGGGATACTTCGGAGAGGAAGAGAAAACCTTGGAGACGATGACGCAGGATGAGGACGGGAAGATCTGGATGCGTACGGGCGATGAAGCCGTCATTGATAAGACTGGATGTTGTCGAATTACCGGCAGGATCAAGGATATTATTATCAGAGGTAAGTATGCAATATTATTCTTCACCTAATAACATAGCTGACGGCCAATTAGGTGGGGAGAATATTTCACCTTTAGAAGTTGAGAGTCGCCTAGCTTCACATCCGTCTATCGGTGAAGCAAGTGTGTTAGGTTTACCTGACGCAAAGTACGGGGAAGTTGTAGGATGCTTTCTAAAAAGTGCGCCTAATGCGCAGTGGTTGTCAGACGAGGAGGTGCAGGGCTGGGTGAGAGAAACCTTAGCATGGCATAAGACACCAGTGTACATATTTTGGATCGGAGACCCTGGTGTTGCGGATGACTTCCCCAGAACAGGAACTGGTAAGCATCAGAAGCATATCATGAAGAAAATCGGGGAAAGCCTTATTGCTGTAAAGAATAGTGGAATGTGTGACACCAGGTTTATGTGTGAGAGCTTCTGCTCTGTTGCAACACATTCCTCTATTGGCAACAAGAAGTTGATAAATTGTGTCTAACATAATTGTAACTAGTTGGTCTCGTCTTCCAGGTCTAGGAAATAGAGAATCCCTCCACTCAACGCGGGGCTAATAACACTTCCATGATCTTCATCCAGGTATTCCCTTCTCTCCACAGCAGCTAGATGTTGGCTAGCAACAAGTTGCAAATACAGATCATCGCAGTTGTCGGCCATACGACGCTTTGCCGCCGATCCCACTCGTCGTTCGTACTTTTCCAATGGCTCATGCCTGCGGCGTACCGGAAACTGCTCTCGGGAGCCGTATGACAGTCGTAGCGTCGGCTGCGTACTGGTCCTTGGCCGTTGTAGGAATTGTGGTACTTTGGTAAGGATGAATCTCTCATTCCACCATATCGATGGACTAGCCGCAATATATGTATCAAATGATGTCGGTTGCGTGAAAAGAGTGTTCAATACAAACAGTCCCCCATACGAATGGCCAAACAAGGCTGTCCGAGCAAATTTAACATTAGGGAAGATGGACGAGGCCATGAACGGACGCACAATATTGTTGATGAAAGAAAGAAACCGATCTGCACCGCCGTATGGCTCCGGTCGAGGGTTGCCGTCGGGTCCTTCAGGCGGAGTATAGTGATCACACGGCGGAGTGAGGTCCAACGAGCGTTGAGGACTATAGACCGAATCCTTCAAGGGATATCCGAGTCCAACAACGATGGCCCCAGGTTTGTTAGGGTTAAGGGACGCTTGCCGCCGAGCGACATCTGTTGCTGTGAGAAACATAGCATTGCCATCAACAGCGAATCTGCAAGTAAGTACGTTAGTAACGCTAATGGAAGCAGGCTCCACCGAACATTCGACTCACATTACATTCGCGACCGCCGATACGTTGGTTTCTCGCCAGGTAAGCGGCCAGGAGACCTCCACCAAGTACGTCGCTTGTGTGCCGGTTGAGACCTCCCACGTGGCTATGTTACGGCCAGAGCCGCCTTCGGAGGGCGTAAATTTCCACTCTTTACGCATGGTGATGTAGTATAGAGTACTGGAATTGTCGATATCCAGTAGTTAAAAACCAGACCATCGGAAAAAGCTCGGCGGATGACCGTCAAGATGTGCAGACTCAGTTAGCCAGTCGGTATTTCAACAGGAATTCGGAGCCAGGAATTCCGCAAAATAAATTGGACTACGCAAGCGTGAATTCCTTGGCCTTTGGCCGTTGCTCCGTGCCCACTATTACGATCATCCGCCCAATAATCGCTTGAACCTCGAGGCAGCAAGACGCCACATTCCGCGCGGAGGCTCTTGGCATTCATTATCTGATCTTAATCTTTTACCAGAACAAGCGAGAACGTAACTAGTTTGACTCAAGGTCGCGCTATTGACCACAAGGGCGAATAATTATGCTTTTGTTCCAAAAGACAAAGAGTTTTGTCCATGGCCCAATGCGCGGAGTACCTCCGCTTGACCACTTCTAGGGTTATTCTAAAATGCGACCATGACTCGCTTATCAGTCCCGGATCAGATTAGATCGTGGAGAGACCCATATATTTCCCTTTTGGTCAGAACCTCGTGGGATGTTTCCCAATGCGAACTGGATGGGACGACTCACAACGCAGCCCTACTTGTTTACTCTATGCTACAACACGAGGTCCAAGTGGGGTGCCATCTTCGATCAATTCTAAGAAAATCCTTGCTGTATAAATTTAATAAAATAAGACTTCGTGCGCTATGTGAAGTTTATCTTGTGCGTTCTTCCGCCTTTACTTTCTTTTTCTTATTAATTTTATTTTATCAAGTTTACTCGAGTGTGGCCTAGTTCTACCGAAGGCCTGGGCAATGGACCGAGCTGCAGAGGTTTCTAAGGAGGCAGATGATTCAATCTCTCCTCATGCCTTGCATACAATGCCAAACACTGCTAAACTGGACAAATCCGGCAACAAGATAGTGGAACAGTCGACCTCAGCCGACGATGTGGAAAAGCAATCCGATACACAAAGTCTCCAGGCAGGTGTGCAGAGAGCAGAGATCTTGCGAAAAGGATGGACGAAGAAAGGTTTATATACGGCCTTTGTCGGGTATATGAGAGACAGATAAAACTATAGGATAACAACGTTGTACTGACTTAGAATAATTTCTAGTCTGTTCATCGCGACACTTGCAATCAACTTTGGTGATTATTCTACCCAGGTCTATGTCGCGTACACCACCAGCGCCTTTAAGCAGCACTCTGCAATGAGCGCTGCTCGTGTAGTCATGAATATCACCCGCATTGCTTCCTATCCGATTATTGCGAAGTTGGGAGATGTATGTATACCAAACGTTTGCATTTAAGGAAAGCTGGACTAACAATTTTTTTCCTCATAGGTATTCGGGAGAGCAGAGATGTTTATCCTCGCCATTGCAGCCTCCACCCTTGGCTATGTGATTTATGCAGCTTGCGAAGATATCGCGCAGTATATGGTATTTACGATATAAACCAGTTGACTTCAACAAAATTATGCGCTAATGAATGAAACAGGTTGCTGGTATCTTTGAGGCAATCGGTTCGACAGGCTACGCGCTTACGCAGCAAGTTTTCGTTGCCGACGTTACCGACCTAATCAACCGTGGCATCTGGTCCACACTCCCTGATTCGCTTACCACCGTTCCAACCTTATACCTGGGCACGATTGTCGCACAACACATGCTAGACTACTCGACGTGGCGATGGGGTTGGGGCATGTGGGCTATCATAACGCCAGTTTGCGCAGTGCCTTTGATCGCAACAATGCTAGTTTACCAGCGGCGCGCACCAATCAAGGTTCCTATTTCCAAGGCCATGGGTTGGAGGGAAACAGACACTTGGTATCAGCGTGCGTACCGTCTCCTGTGGGTGGAGCTAGACCTACCGGGTGGTGTTCTCCTGCTACTCGGACTATCCCTATTGTTGGTTCCCATCGCCTTGACGGGTTCCAATAACAGCAGCGCCTGGCACAAGGGCAATTTCATCGCTATGCTCGTCCTTGGAATCGTGTTTCTCATTTCATTTGCTATCTGGGACGCCCATTTTGCGAAGAAACCGTTCGTGCCTTACCGCATGATTAAGCAGCGCACCGTAGCAGCAGCATGTCTCCTAGGTGCTCTCGACTTCTTCCACTATTCAGTCTTCTCCGTCTTCTTCACCAGTTATCTTCAAGTCGCTGGACACTTCAACGCAGGTAATGCCACAAGAATCGAGTACGCACCTACCCCTTCCTTCCCAAAAAACAGCTCCGCAACCACAAAACTAACCAAAATAACACAGCAACTCCCTCCGCGTCGCCTTCCAAGTCTCAGGAATCTTCGCCGCCTTCTTCATGAAATACACCAAACGCTCCCAAATATGGGTCCTAGTCGGCGTCCCCCTCTGCATCCTAGGCATGGGGATCCTCCTCTACCTAGTAGACATGGGCGACGGCAAAACAGGCAGCGAAGCAGCTTTCGTAACCGCCAAATCCCTAATCGGAATCGGCCGTGGCTTCTACCAAACCGCAGCACAAGTCTCAGTCCAAGCCGTCGTCTCCAGACAGGAAGTATCAGTCGTGACAGCCGTCTTCTTCGCCTCAATGAGCATCGGCGGTGCCATTGGAACTAGTGTGGCGGGTGCTATTTGGCGGAGTAATCTGCCCCGCAAGTTGAGCGAGTATCTACCTGATGAGGCGAAGGGTCAGGCTAAGTCGATCTTTGGGTCGATTGTTGTGGCACAGAAGTATCCGGTTGGTGGGCCTGTTAGGATGGCTATTGATCGGAGTTATCGTGAGTCGCAGCGGTTGTTGGCTATCGCTGCTATTTCGGCGCTTGCGCCTATGGTGGTTATTATGTTCTTTTTGAAGAATGTGCGTTTGGATGAGAGGCAGACTGCGAAGGAGGAGGGGGATAGAGAGATGGGAGAGCAGAAGAAGGGTGATGCGGAATGAGACGGCTGTTTTAATGGGCTGGTGTGGTTGAAGTTAATTTATATACGTGGTCTCTACTCCATAGGTATGTCTAGGACCATTATAAGGGATCTGTAATATGGGTTTAAATTTACTTGTTCAGAAATAGAGTACAGTTAATTTAACATGGAAGTTTGCAATTTATATACCCAGTTAGGGCCTAAGAGGAGTCACGGGATACTTCACCAACCAGCTCGCTGATGCACCCTCCTCGCCACCTACCATTTGTGATGTGTAAGTGAATATATATCCCGGTGTGACGGTCAACGCTTCTCCTTATTTGGTGGGTTCAGCCCCTGGCAGATTCTCCATGTAGGAAGAATATAGAAGTTTGGTATTCCAAGGTTCCTTTCAAGGGTTCGGCCCGCCTCAACGGCAGATCTCCACCATCGGACTTGAATTTAGTACAGTATTGGTTTATTTCAGCCCCAACAGAACAAAAAATATCTAAGATAAGTATAGTGTATGCAACTACTGCTTAGCCCCCACCTGCTGGTACATGTATAAATATCCTGTCATGACCCGTAGCTACTATGAAAACCGCCCCTCCGCCTTCTTTAGCTTCCGGACTTCCGAGCCTTTTTCTTCTCAGCAATCATATTCCCACATAACCAAGTTGTAACCTATTTCCAAGTCAAAATGCCCTCCACCGTATCTTCGGCGAACATCCCGGTGGTCGTGATCGTTCCAGGTGCCTTCGGGACCCCTCAAGGCTTCGAGAAATTGGTGCCGTATCTGACCCAAGCCGGATACGCAACACACCCAGGATCATACCCTAGTTGCAATCCCTCCGATCCGGCCCAAGCGTCCGCTCCCCAGGATATCGCTTTCCTGCGCGATAACGTATTACTCCCGCTCTTGAACGAACAGGGAAAAGATATCGTCATCATCGCACACTCATACGGGGGTGTTGTTGCCGGTGGCGCAGCGAAAGGACTTGCGAAGGGGACCAGAACTGCCCAAGGTCAATCGACTGGCGTTATTGGCCTTATTTACGTGGCGGGGAATATTACAGTAGATGGAGAATCTCTCTTCAATGCCGTAGGCGGCGCCTACCCTCCTTTTATCAAAGTCGACAAGGTACGGTCTAATCCAGAACAACCGCGATCATAACCGGAGGTACTAATAGTTTTTGTTCCCAGCCATCTCATGGACTTGCAGTCATCGAACCGGCAATGGAGGTCCTGTACAATGACTGCGACCGTGCCCTGGAGCCGGAATTGGAGAAGCTGATGCAGCCACACGCCCTCCGAGCTTTTGAAACCCCCGCCACGGCCCCAGCCTGGGCGGAGAGTGCGTTTGATGGGAGGAGAGCGTATGTGCGTACCCTGGACGACTGTTGTAACCCTTCCTCGTTGCAGGATCTGTGGCTGGAGAAGTCCCAGGTCGAATGGGAAGTTGTGGACTTGAAGACCGGACACATGCCATTTGTGAGCCAGCCTCGGGCTTTGGGGGAGCAGATTATCAAGTTTATTGATGGTTTTATGGCAAAGTAAATGGTTGATATTATCGGGTCCGCTTGTTATGCTAGTATAATCAGTGTATAGAGGATAATTCAAGCCACCTTGCTCTGTACTTGTTTTGACTATTTGTGGAACTTGGACCTTTATATCAGTGGGACAGGGCACTTACGGAGTACGCGTCTTAGCGGGGGAACGATATAATGTTATGGAACGTCATAAATGGCCCCATTGTTGGCTATTGCCCTTCTTTGAAGTTTATCATATGATGCTATATCGGAGTACTTCATAAGTAGGCCCTATATTCAAATGACTATTTCCAATTATTTGATTCTGACGCTAGCTGCACTTTGTAAAAGCGGGATATCGGTCAGCGAGTTTAAAAATTATATAAGAGAATGAAACTCTTTAGAGTTAAGACATATGGTTGTTATATGTATGCCACCTTCAAAGCTGACACCCTGGACAGAGGTTTAGGCTGCATATTTCAACCTAAAGGCTTTGGCTTTACGTTCATACACACAAGTATGTATACATACTAACTACTGGGAGCCATATGTGTTCAAATTCGAGGTATTTAAAGTGTTATAGGTAAGCCTTCAGAATAGACGGATAGTAACTCGCGCCGCCCAACAACACGGGCTAGGACTTGCACCTACGCTATCTCGCACACGTTCAACAGAAGCTACCCTGACGTTGTCTCATGGCTCTGTTGCTCTTCCATTAGTTGAGATTCAGCTGACGGGTCCTCGGCATCGCTTTCACCCTTACGATCCAGCCGAAACTTGAGTCCACCGGCTTGCTCAATCCACGTCTCTGTCTTCGCATCAACCTCGCACACATCTGGATATACCAAATTTGTGTATAGTCGCCCAACGGAGCTCAAGTTCAGCTGCTGTCGCAGTTTCGAGAAGGAGAAGCGGGAACCGATCAACGCAATGAAGAAGGCAACTAGCACCACGACCCACAACGCTAACGTGATGAACGCTGGCACGGCATATGCAAGGTTGTACTCGATTTTCCGTTGGAAAGGCTCAATGCGGACCATTTTGTCACCAGAAGGTAGTGAGCCTCCCAGACGACCGGTGTCGCTACCGCTCAGACCGATAGGAGTCTGCGAGCCGATTGTTGCCGTTGCCAGGATGTCGGTGAGGATCAGCTTCAAAATGGTAGCAGCGCCCTGCTCCCCACCGGCGGATAGCTGCTGCCAGCGTCGCGACAGCGCAAAGTTGGACTTTCCTGTGTAGTCTGTGATGGGCACATCCAGAGTCCACCTCGAGGTAATTTGCCCCAAAAAGCTCTCGCCAAGGGCTACATGCTGGGCCGCCATGGGAGCATAGCTGGCCGCCAAACTGTCCCTTGCGTTGACAACGGAGGCGCTGTATGGGTACGACGGTGGAAGGAGGAGCTTCTCCGATTTTATGGTAATGAGGTTCTCCGCAGCTGCGTATTCGTGGCTGATGAGACCCCACAGAGGAGCAGTCACCGTGTTTGGCTGTCCGGTGATCTCAATCGCCCACAAAGGCTGCGCATCCTGCGATTTGTAGACCTTATCTTTCACGCTGGACACAGTAAGATCCTCCAACGTGGAGGTTCCATTAAGAGTAAACTCCACGGTTTTGATCGATGCCTCGACAGCACTCGCGCACATATACATATCCTGCTCCCACTCCGAGCCTGCGTCATAGACACGAGGATCCGCACCATCTAACCGCCGCGGCGCGGCCTGGAGCAGTCCACAGTCAATGCCCACCGTGGCATTATCAAGAGGGTCCAAAGTGTACTGAGAAAGCAGTCCGCGACACATCAGAGTCGTGTCTTGGAAGTTCCACAAGTCATTCGTGGTATTAAGGTCCGAATTTATGAATAGGCCGTCGCTCCCAGGGATCTGGATCGAGTCCGGCCTGTAGGCATTGTGTTGGTCACCAGATGTGCTCCCGTTTATGACCAGAGGGTATTCCGTCCTCGATGTAACATTGCGGGGACCGCTAATATTGGAACTAGCAAGTCCCAATGCCCACATTAACATGTTGTTATGAAAAAACGCCAGCTGTGTTGCTCGAGTATGCAGGTCAGGGTTTGCCTGTATATCGGTCATATTGTACCTTGGACCCTTAAGCGGAAGATCGAAGAACCCGCCGTTGTCTTTGAGGCGCACGTTGTGCGATTCCACTCTGTTGCCCATATAGTCTGTGTAGTTGAGGGTAAATCGTATGCTGAGATTAGTGTTCACACATTCTATCAGTGGCTGCAGCCAAGTGATATCCTCCGTCCAGCGTCCCCCCGTCGGAAGATTCGCCGGCACTGTGTGGTTGCGATATCCCAGTCCGCCCCTGGTACTGTCGACGATGAGTCCCTCGATCGCCTCGATCTTATCGTGTAGGATAAGGCTATCCATCACCCGGTATGAGCCAACTATATATGGCTCGCCATTATCCACTTGCGTCATGGACCTCGGGAATACCTGTCGGTATTGGATGTCAAAGGGCCCGGATACTGTATTGTTCGTCCCCGAGGTAGCGCTCGAGAAGATCTGTGTCAGGTTGTAGGGAAGTCGGGCGGAATAGGTGCCATTATTGGGGATGATATCATGGATCGTCTTGTTGACGAGGAAGTACGCATCGGTCCCGTTGGATCCAGGACAAACAACCCAGCCCGATCCTCCACAACTTCGTGAAAATGGTGCGTCGGGGCGAGGTGGAGTTCCTAGGCCGTACGGCGACCGATCTGGCACATAGACAAAGGGCACCGAGGTAGACGCGGCCGGCTTGATTCGATCGTGAAGTCCAAGGGGGGTAATGATACCGGCAATACTGACGAGCACATGGCCAACGGTGATCGCCCACCCAAGGCAGAACACAAGCCAACTGACTCGCTTCGAGGCAGTACTGTCTGCTCCTATGAGGGATGGCCATGTGGTTGCTTGGAGGACGCGTGTGCCTACAGACCTATTGTTTCTTTCTTCTCAGCATAGCACCGAGGGGCGATTTCGAGAGTCTCTAGAAAGAATCCCTACCAGGTAATGGCATTATTCTCCTCGGGGAGCTGCCAGCTCAGGATGTAGGCGATACCTAGTGGGAGGGTAATACCGACTTCATAAATGAGTTAATTCTTCGTCTTGCATATTGCCAAGTGAGTATTTACCAATAGCAACGCCAAAATTGATTATACCAGAGACTTGTCCAACGGTTAACTCCATGGCATCGCGTATATCTGCCTACACCTTGTGTGTCATGGAGGAGATTTCGTAGCACAGAAGAGCCTTTCGTAAGGACTCTTTGATCACAGCGCAAGGCTGAGTATCATGTGATGGGGATGGGGTGTTCATAGTGTTCTATGGTTAGTTTAGTCAAGTGGGAATGCGACTATATGTACTGCTGCCTGCCAAACCGCTAGCCCCAATGATCGACAACAAATACGAGCAACAGAGTTCACCAATACGATAATTCCAATTGCAAAGCTTAGCCACGAGGGGCATTCGCAAATATTCGTCATAAAGATGTTGTCTTTTCCGGAGATTCGAGAGCGTCTCGTGACCACTGTGGTGTGTCGCTGCTTCCGGTAGTTTATATACAATTCTTGTTTGCCGTGAAAAATACGAAAACACGTGCAGCTTCACAAATACTGCAGATGTCTTTATTTTGTGAGTCATATATGTCTTATGACATTCTTCCCACTTGTACAAACCAAATTCTTGAGGTTTAAACTATTCTTGGTGGTGTAGTGAGTAGTTAAATCGCTTCCATAAAGGCCGGACGCATAGAGTTGACATACCCTGTTTGCCTCATTCAGCCGCTTGCCGGTTACGTTAAGATGAGGTCTGGCAGGATAGGAGACGAATTATCAAAAATCATAAAAAAACATACAACAGGAGGGATTCGCTGGTGGTCACCCACCCAACTACTAACCTCCCGGCGTGTGGCTTAAGTACGGCTGAGCGGACGGGAAGCCCTGTTCTCCACACCCTATGGTCGTATGTAACAGCTCTTAGTTATAGAAGGTTCAAGTAGGGCCTGTTCTTAGACATCACTCCCGCAGAAATTATATGTTCAGGCCTATACTTAGACACACTATGGGAAGAGTGGAAGTGGTAGGTCGATACTGGTGGTTGATTCTTGTGGTCTGTATCAATTGACCTGCACCGGTGTGATCCCCACGAAGAACATATCAAGCAATCAATACCCGGAAGCCATTTTATGGTCTTGGATGACGATCCGGGTTTGTGACGCCGCACTGTCAACCCTAATTCGCTTGAGACTTCAGGTTCCCCAACATGGAGATATGATCATGCTTTCGGGACAAAATGAATCAAGAAACGATGGCTGAGAAGATAACAGATGGGATACGGGTCTTTACGGAAAGTCAAGGTCATAAATTGCATAATGAAGTGTCTCTGATGCCTAACAAGAGAGTCGTCTAGAGTCTGCACTTTCTCAGTAGCCGCGTCAACCAGTTCGATTCACTTTACAAGTAAATTTTTCCGAGAATAATTGACTTAATGGTCCGATACTCAACCATACCATATTTACTGCCTTCTAAGTCATGGCTGCTTTCTTTAATGTCGCCAAATGGTGATTCAGCTGCACTGATCTTTCCCGTATCGACACCACACAGGCCAACTTCCAGCTCTCGTGCCACACGCACTACGCGCTCCACGTTGCGAGAATAGAAGTATCCAGCAAGGCCAAATTCAGTGTCATTAGCAAGCTTCTAGATCTCATCCTCGGTATCAAATAGGAAGATCGGAGCCAAGGGCCCGAATGTCTCTTCCCGAGCAACCGCCATATCCGCTGTCACTCCAGACAGGACGGTAGGCTGCATGAAATACACACCAACTCCGGGTGTTGAGCCTCCAATTTCGACACGGGCGCCCTTTGACACCGTATCTTCAATATGACTTTTGACTTTATCGACGGCAGATGGGTTGATCAGTGGCGCCTGCGGGGATGACTCCTCGATCCCAGGTCCCAGGCGAAGTTCCGGAACCCTTTATACTAGTCTCCGAGTGACACGTCCGAAGCTCCTCTTTGAATATAGATCCAGTTGGCACTAGTGTATTGTTAGGTATATGATGATAGAAAAAAGGAAATAAACTCACCACACGCAAGTCTGGCCCGAGCATCAAAACTTCGACAACATGGCTCCTTCAATAGCCAGATCGACCTCGGCATCATCAAAGACAATAAAAGGAGCGTTACCGCCCAGCTCGAGACTTAGCTTTTTAAGAGTTCCAGATGCCAATTTGGCGAGACTTTTGCCGACGCTGGTAGACCCGCTGAAGCTGATTTTGCGAACGAGTGGATGTCTCGCGAGCTCTGACGCTACTTCCCGGTATTTTGTAGGACATACATGAAGAACCTTTCCCGGGACACCAGCCTCCAACGCCCACTCTGTGAGAGCGGGACAAGTGAATAGAGTCTCACTTGGGGGCTTAATGATCACGGCACATCCAGAGCCCAGGGCGGGGGCGACCTTGCGACAGATGATGGCTGTGGGGAAGTTCCATGGAGTAATGATACCACAAACACCCAGCGGCTCTTTCGTAGTCATAACCACGGTGTTGGGAGTCGAGGATGGGATCATGTCTCCATAGGAACGTGTCGCTTCCTCTGCAAATTAAGAAACAAAGCTCGCAGCATAGGTAATCTCAGCCCTGGACTCTTCAATCGTTTTCTCATTCTCCAGGCACAGAATTCTTGCAACTGGAGATGGCTATCAGTGATCACCTTGCAGTCTGGAAACATTGTGAAACTCCTTACGGTTTTCAGCGTTCTCCAGGATCAAATTGTGCCATTTCTGCGATAGACTCCCGCGTTGCGCAGCCGTAGTTGAGGAGTAATAACTCTTCTGCGCCGCATTTGCACTTTCGATGGCTGACCGGATGTCGCTTAAGTCGCAGTATGCCACAGCCCCAAACTCCTGGGCCGTCGACGGCTCTGTGAATGATAAGACAAGTGTCGAGTTAATCAATACTTGGAGACGAACCATACAGGCTGAAAGTTTGCTCTTTCCTGACCCAAACACCATCAACGAAAGCCTAGCATGGGCTATCTCCAAACATAGCCTCGATCCGGAAGTCTGTAGGTCACTGTCGGGGCGGTACTTGGCTCTCCGCTTGCCCTATACTTAGGCATCGCTCCAGGATGCTTATGGTGTACTTGTGGAATTCATGTGACCTACAGGATACTTAGTGAGCAAAAGCGGTGAGGAGAGTGTTTGCGGCCCCGTCACTCCCACATCGCAAGCTGGTTCAACTAAGCGGCGGATGAACTGCCCTGCGCATAGAAATTGAAGTTATACTATACTATGCTAGAAGGGCACCCTGGAAGCTGCCGGCAGTCACCGCCTGTCGCAGAGCAGTAGAGTCACGTGTCAAGAATGTTATATTTAATGATTTGGACACCCCTTAAACAATCCAAATCCAACTCCAACTAGCTTTTCATTCCTTTAACTATGGCGACGCCTTTCCTTGATCTTCAAGGAAATTCCATCTCTCAGGAGCAGGCTCTAGGAAGTGGAGGTTCCGCACTAGTACTACTTCAAGATGATATTGCTGTCAAAATCCCATTGAGATGTCTTTGGAGCGATACATACGATGTTCAAGCGAATACTCAGAAACTGAGGTATGAACAAGATGTCTATCGCCGCTTACAAGACTTACCATACTACGACAACCGTGCGAATGGAGTTGTTCGCTGCCTTGGGATGCTAAATGAATCTACACAACTTGCTTACATGTCCAATGGTGATCTTCAGACTCATCTTGCAAAATCCCGACCATCTCTTCAACTTCAACTCTCGTGGTGTGAGGGTTCCGCGATATCCCCTGTTTCTGTAAGATACAGAGCCTTAGATCAATCAGAAATCGCTTAAATAGCGGTATAGAATACAAGAACTATATTCCTCATCTCTAAAAGCTATTATTAAGACTTGTAATAAAATAAATAGAATCTCCATCTTAATTTTATACTACTTCGATTAAGCTGTATCTATTATTACAAATTATCTATAAGTTTAGAATATTCTTTAGGATTTTTATTTACTACTCGCTTTACTAAATTCTAACCCCTATAAATATAAATCTGTATTCCACCCCGTAAAATCCTCCGTATATAATTTTCAATTCTCTATTCCTTTTTAAAGGCGTTTAACGCCCAATGCTATAATTATCATGAATCTCCTGGTGTAGAAGAGTAGTAGACTATTAGTCCATATACAAAATATCCCTCTACACTCTATAGAGAAGATTAATTTATACTATACCAGTGTCTCTGGCTTCTATATAATTTCTTTAGACTGTGTCTAGAAGAATAACAACAATATAAAGAAAGATCTCTTATATCTATTAAAAGACATACAAAGTGCTTCTAGATTATACTATCTAATTACTTCTGTTTATACATAAAAAAGAAGGTTACTTCCTATTAATAACAGAAAATTGTATCTACGACTAGAACAATCCATCATAGTTATAAACAAGATATTTAATAGTAAAGCTATTCCACAGTTATAGCTGGAACGTGTTTGTGTCAACCGAATTGTACTTCCTGAGAATAGCCCTCACGTCGACCCAACACCTGCAGATATCTTAGAAGGCGCTCGAGTATGGCGATATACTCTTTGCGAAATCCAGTATACCTTGTTTTAACCAAGTGGATACAATTTCTGAAGTGTGCACCTTCGACACAAAGCTTCCGGATATGACCTTTTCTAAGGAGGAAAGCGGGAGGATTGACAATGACCAGCCAGCTGACACGTTCACGCCCTACCTTTCATGAGGTGAATGCAGTTGATCAGCGATATGACCAAATTAGCCGTTTCTGCGGTGTCTATCAAATACCAGCTTCAAAGGAGAGGCATACGCGAAAGATCCAAGGGCGATGGCCACTGGGCCTTCTCTCTCGGATCCCTGATAGAATTTCATTAGGGTCCAAAGCCAGAGCGGTGGCTGCGCACTATTAGCCAATACCAAATGGGAAATAGCCAAAGAAGAATAAACAAACGTGTTCTGCATATATTAGGAATTGTAGTAACAAAGATGAATACTATTCCGAAGTATATTCAATGTGCATTCACCGAAGTCGACCTTACAAGCCAAGATATCGTGTCGCTCATGATGTGAATTTCATTTACTACTCGTGGTGGATATCCTTTTTTTTGGAGATTTCAGGTGGATACTGCATAAAATCAGGAGATATCCGTGTTATTTCTGCGAAAGATGTCTTACGGCTTTGGATATCCAATATGTGGCACGTCATATGACTGACGCACAGTCTGAGCTCTACTGACTGTAAGGTCGTATTCATCATATATCCAATCGGTTCATACCAATATGACTATTGCAATCGGTTGGCCTTAATACACTGCTACTACCACCAAGAAAGACATCAAGACACAGAATGACCTCGGACAAGGACGGCACTTCTCCGCGCTTGTATCATATTGTATTATCGACTACTCATATCAGTAAAGACCCGAACAATATCATTGAAAAGGTCCGCATCCCGGGCACTTACACATCGCTGCGGGCAGCCAAAGAAGCTGCCTATAGCTGCCTCTTTGATGCTGGCTACGAGAGGGAGTTTTTTACCCAATACGAAACCAATAAAGATATCTTCGAAGATCGCAATCTCTCCGAACGACAGGGCCTCATTGTTTTTGCAGTGGCCTTGGATGGTACCACGTTCCGGGTCCGTATTGACACCACGGCAAATAACATGCGATTGGAAACAGATTATGAGGATGGTCGAATTCCTATTTCTCTCTACTATGTCATACAAACCACGTTTGTATACAATGGGGAAAAGGAAGTGAGCAAGGTGCGAGACCTGAATGTATTGGGTGCATATGTCGATTATCAGGAGGCGAGAAGATACGCCGAGAATGTCCTACTATCCAATGAGGATGGCATAAGCAAGGAGAGTTATGAAGCATACGATGAGGCAGCACCCGGTGAAAGAGACTGTGGACACGGTGAGAACGTAGTCGTGCATGCTGTGGGCCAGTATGGTGAAAACTACTCAATCAGTGTGATTGAGACCAAGAGGCTGGAGAATGTCGCTTTGGCAGAAGCATCCATGCGAATTATGTGAAACTGTATTTCCTTGATGGTGGCAATCATGTCGAGGCTTTCTCATCCTTCCTCTTCCTTTCCTCTTCTTCCTTTTCCTTTTGTTTTCTTTTATTGTATTTATTTTATCTTTGAAAATTTGGTTTCACGTAATGAAGACCTAGCTCGTCTATTTATATATTTATTTTGCACGGCCTTAATCCAATAGTAGGGAATGGGCATAAGTTGAGACTTGATAGAACTATATTTAGTACAAGATGGTACATATCCTTAATCTGACGTTCAATAGGTATGGTAAAAGTAGGCCTTGAACCACTCCCGTAGAACCCCAACTGCACTTGGTTCTAGAGGTGGAATATAATCTAATAAAGTGTAGTTAACTTGGTCTTGAGTTGTGCCGCCTCAATCCCATCAATCAGGCATCCACCTCACTGGCTACTCTCTAAATTTCCGTATGTCACACATCAGACAACCAAAAGATACCATAATGTCAGCAAAGGTGTTCTGGTTTTAGGAGGTACCAGCCCGTTGAATAAAGCGCAATCTTTCGCCCCGTCGCAGGCCCGGGACTATATGAGTATCATGAGCACCAGGCTATCTGCGACTCACGGTACGTGAGACCATGATATGTCAGTTCGTGGCGTACGCCTGAATACAATCTTTCTATATTTTATGAGACGTAGTCGATCTCGTACACCTCAAGATGATGTAAACTAAGGTTTCTATAACGGGATTGGGCCTGCCACTACAACCTATCATACGACTGGTAATAATGAACTTCCGAGAGAAGCTTTAAGTTACGGAGCAGGAGGAAAAGATCAAATCCGGGCCTTCCGTTGCGTCGACACGTTGTCCATCTTCGTCGTGGCGATGATTACTGGTTCGGGCTATGGAAATTGCGGCGATAGTCTCCGAGCGATACAAGGGACATATGATCATACTTTCTCGGTATATCTCCACACGGTAATGAATCTAAAGGTTGTATGTTTCGGTGTCCCAGCTTTTACCTCGTATAATCGAACCAATGGCTCAAGTCACGCCACTTTTCTCGGCTCGTCGAGTTTATCACCCTGGCTTACTTGGGCTCCGGGGTACTAACTCCTCTCTAATCATGACGATATACGTTGGTAAGAAGGGCGCTTTGTTGATCAGGTGCAGAGTCATAAAAGGCACGGTTCCAGTAAGGAACACAGGCTATTCTAAAATTGCCCACATCGCTGGCACGTGATTCAACGTACTGATACATGTTCATATCTAGCCACGAAACAGCTGTTGTTGACAGACATATCAAATGTTTCCAAATCCTAAAGTGGGCTCTCAGATCCCCACTGGGGAACAGTGCTACCGAGATAATTCCTGGTGCGGGCCTCCGTCACATGTAGGACGCCTTCTCATACGTATCATGTTGATCAGATATTAACAAAAGCGAATAGATTGTCTATGCAGGAATATCAGAGCTTGTAACAGACGGGTTGGATGGCAAGATTACACTTGCCATTCGCAATGCCACACAGCTGGTGGACTTCTTCGTGTATAGTTTGGTAGTTGACGGTGGTCATGTACCTTCCTTCGCGACGAGCGACTTTATATCCTATCTACGAAGCTATGGAAGAAATAAGAAGCAGAAGATAATTGCTGTGGCCTTACCGCAAACCCTTGTCAACAAATGGCCATCACTGTGCTCATATCTCTGGAAAGACCTTGATGCCGCCCCATTAGTGCTGGAGTGTAAGGACCACATTAGGCAGCAAAATGAGCCCGGCGAGCTCGCTACGTTTTTAGGTTGGGATAGAAAGGAGCTCGATGAACAGGCAGATTCAATGGCGCGCAAATGTTTACGGTAATGTTACAATACAAAGCGGGTGCTTGAATGACTTTTGTTCTAACATTGTACAGATCATTTGGCATCGGGCATGTGCTTCACAACCATATCTGTGCGGACGGGATGGTTGAGGTAGACAAGCGCTTTTGTGTGCACGTTGGGGATAAACACGATTATGAGGAGACTGTGCAACCTGACACATGGAACATGGTCCAGGAATTTGCGAGTGATCTGAGAGACAGGAAGGTTAAAATAGTCCTTTTCAGTATGACATGTGAAGGAAAGCCTGATGTGCATACAAGACACGCGTTCGTCCGATTGTCTCAAAAGCTGGAAGTAGACACTAAATGGTGAGTCCTTTAACCTTGTTACTATACTAATCAGCCGATATTTATCAGTACAATGCAACAGGTATGTCCCGAAGCCATGGCCCAGTATTCTCCAAATCGTGAGGAAGATGGAGGATATCATGGAAGGTTTGACTGGACCGGAAGAATATCTGCGGACAGATGACGAGCTACGGCTCCTGGAGTTCACCTATGAAAATGCTAGGCGATACTGGCTAAGAGAAGGTGGACCCCTGCGGCCTCGCTCAGAAGGTGGCGCAGATGTGGTTATAATCGATAGCGCACCATTGTTGACCTTGGCACTCCTATCAAAGCAATGCGATCCCACAAGGCCGGTTATTTTTGAAGATAGATTACACGTCCAGCAACAGCAATTACTTGAGGACCCAGGAAGCCCACAGACTCGCGTGTGGGAATTTGTGAAAACAAGGCTAAAGCACGTCGATATCCTAATCTCCCAACTGCCTCGTGAACTCACGCCCTCTATCATGCCAGATAAGAATGTCGGCTATATATCGGTTACTGTGGACCAGTAAGACGTCCCCTGTCGCTGGACCTGCTACCTTCTAACCTGGTAGTAGACTCGACGGATTGAATAAAAACATTGGGCCTGACGACATCACATTCTATGGACGGGAGTTCAACTCCTTATGCAGGGTACTGGGATCCCCTACCATCTCGTATCCTGAGGGTAAGAGGCACCTTTCCACGTCGTGAAGGTCGACATTACCTGCAGTATGAGCTGACGGCTACAGAGGAGTATATCCTCCATGTTTCACAGTTGAGAAGAGGAGACGGAACCATTGCTTTGCTCGATGCCTATGCGAAATTTTCCAACGAATATATAGAAGCGGACCAGGGTGCACCCTCACCTAAGCTGCTGATTTGTCACCATGGCCCATCTAAAAGCCCAGAAAACTCGCTTACATATGACCGCTTACTGTCCCATATCAACACTAATATGACAGGCCTTGCAGATCGAGTCTGTGTGGTGCAGGTCGGTCCTCAGGATCAGATGTGGAACGCTCTCCTGACGCAGGCTCGCGTTATCGTCCAACTCTCCGTAGTCCACGGAATACCAGAGGTCCTTCTTTGGGCTCTCCAAAAGAGGAAGCCTGTAATCACTATTAGAGAAGCAGGGTTATTTTCATTCGTATCGCAGATGCAAAATGTCTTTCCAGTTGAGGGTGGGGACACTGACACAGTCTCGCAACATTTATTCCATCTTTTCACTAACAAAGACCTCTATGCACGGGCTATTTCAAATGCCCCACAGAGGCTGCCAGATAACCTCACTACAGTTGGTAATGCATCTGCATGGATGTTTTTGGCCTCGAAGGTGTCACGTCTGGGTATGTTTGAACCGAATGGCGAAGATATATATAGGTTAGCAGGCCAGGAGACAGGGCCGTATACTTGAAACGTTCTATGCATAGCGAATGTTGCTTGATATTGTGTGTTCTTCAGTTCCCAAGTTCTACCATATTCAGGTGATGGGGAAATGCATTTAACGATCTCGACCCAAAAACCTCCGCTCTAGTATCGGTGGCTTTCAGCACCGTCTGGTGAAAGGTCTCTGTTACAAGGGTATCCATGATTGCTATCAATGCTTAGGAAAGACGAATCTATATCGCCACTGAACGACCCGACAACCAAGTATGGCCTTTAGTAAACAATAGACCATAGATCATGCGATGTTCCAGTTAATGAATATGTCGGAACCAAAAGCCCTACCTTATGATGTGAGAGAAAAGTCAACCATGGTACAGACCCGGCCGAGACGGGAAGCACAAATCGGATTCAATCCCAATTGGCATCGAGCCCTTCGTGGCGATGCCTCAACGTGAACTAAAAGTCAGACCATGTGTTGTGTCGACATCTCACAGGCATAGATATTTTGACTCTTCGTTTTTTTTTTCCTCTTCGATAGGCGGGTGAGCAATACCTGAAATAGCAGCACCGCAGTGTGGAGTTTCAACCTTCGCCACCTTTCGATAGAAGCTGACCTATTATATCTCTAGATGTAATATCATGTATACTAATGGCACACATAGGAAACTATGATCCAAGGTGGCAAGATTACTAGGTGGAATAAGTGGCAATCTTAGATTTTAGAATCCTCGTCCGGTCGCCTATAGCCACGACTCGACTTCGTATAATGGTTCTTCTATTTTACACATAGTTGTACTACTGTGAATCTTACTGCAACACAGGAAGCTTAATGGCCTGCTTCAGAGTGTCTCCTGATATTCCTTCTCATGCCTCAACGTCCAAGAATGTATACCATTGCAGAACCCGCAGTTCTACGAAGCCGAGCAGTTTGTGACAGCCAGAATTATGACACTGAACGATATTTCTTGAGTGATCCAACTATAAGTCGGGTACCATCATAATAGTGATTTGTTGCAGCTGTCTTGAAGATGAATGACGCAAGTACCTATACAAAATGTGTTCGAAACTTCGAGCAACTGAAGCGCGATGATGGACCCCTGGTTGGCGGCAAGAATTCTTCCCTCGGTGAAATGATCACCGCGCTGGGAGGAAAGGGTATTGCAGTGCCATCTGGCTTTGCGACGACGTCAAACACGTATTGGGAGTATCTAGACGCCAATGACATCCGGAAGAGAATAACCGGACTGATTGAGGACTGGAAAATGAGAAAGATAACACTTGCCGAAACCGGCCATGCGGTGCGTGCTCTGTTCCTCCGTGGAAACTGGCCTGCGGACGCAGAAGCCGCGATTAGGGCTGCCTATCGTCAACTTTGTGCTAAGGCTGGGGTTGTTGACCTCAGCGTCGCGGTTCGATCCAGTGCGACTGCAGAGGACTTACCAGACGCAAGCTTCGCTGGTCAGCAAGAATCCTACTTGAACATCGCTGGGGAAGAAGCTCTTCTACATGCCTGTAGACGCTGTTATGCGTCGCTCTTCACGGACCGGGCGATCAGCTATCGCCAGGCTAAGGGATTTGATCACATGAGCGTTGCCCTTTCCATAGGGGTGCAGCGAATGGTTCGATCTGATGCCAGCGGCTCTGGCGTCATGTTTTCTATCGACACCGAAACTGGTTTCGACAAGGTCGTTCTGATCAATGCGGCATGGGGGCTGGGCGAAAACGTTGTGCGAGGGACCGTGAATCCGGACGAATATCAGGTGTTCAAACCACTCCTAGCTGATCAGAGCCTGGTCCCGATCATAGAGAAAAAGCGTGGTAACAAGGCGATGAAAATGATCCTTGGCGGTGCAGAGACGCCCACCCGTAATGTGCCCACATCGAAAGCTGAACGAGCAACCTTCGTGTTGAATGACGGAGAAATTCTCCAGCTTGGGCGTTGGGCCTGCACTATTGAAACCCATTACGGTTGTGCGATGGATATAGAATGGGCTAAGGATGGCATTACGGGCGAGCTCTTCATTGTTCAGGCTCGACCAGAAACGGTGCATTCGCGCAGCCATGCCGCCATTTTCAAAACGTATAAGGTTGGCCAAACAGGACGCCTGTTGACCACTGGCCTTTCTGTTGGTGGCGCGGCAGTGTCAGGCCGTGTCTGCCTCATTGAAACGCCACGGGATATTGGTAACTTCATTGATGGCTCCATACTGGTGACTGGAACCACCGATCCGGACTGGGTGCCCATCATGAAACGGGCTGTAGCCATTATCACTGACCATGGCGGCCGAACCTCGCACGCGGCAATCATCAGCCGCGAACTGGGTCTTCCAGCAATAGTTGGTACGGGCAATGCTACATATATCCTGCACAGCGGCCAGGATGTTACCGTCTCGTGCGCAGAGGGTGACAACGGCTTTGTGTACGAGGGCAGCTCGGAAATCACTACTGAATCTGTGGATTTGACTGAACTACGGGAAACTCGGACAAACATCATGCTCAATCTCGCCAACCCAGCCGCAGCTTTCCGCTGGTGGAGACTCCCAGCTGATGGCATTGGACTGGCCCGTATGGAATTTGTTGTCACCAACGCAATCCAGGTCCACCCCATGGCGCTTGTCCATTTTGATCAATTACAGGATGCGAAGGCCAAGGAGGACATTCTTCGGTTGACGACTGGGTATGAAGACAAGCCGGAATATTTTGTCGACAAACTGTCTCACGGGTTTGCAGCCTTGTGTGCTGCCGTCTACCCCAAGCCTGCTATCATCCGCATGAGCGATTTCAAAACCAATGAGTATGCCCGTCTTGTGGGTGGCCGTGAATTTGAACCGGACGAGGAAAACCCAATGCTAGGGTTCCGTGGCGCCTCACGATATTACTCCGTCCATTACAAGGAGGGATTCGCGTTAGAATGTCGTGCAGTTAAGCGTCTACGAGAGGAAATGGGCTTCACGAATGCCATTGTCATGATTCCATTTTGTCGCACGGCAGGAGAAGCGAAGAAGGTGTTAAATGCTATGGCAGAGAATGGACTTATACGGGGGGAAAATGAGCTGCAGGTCTATGTTATGTGTGAGATCCCCTCCAATGTCATTCTCGCAGCTGACTTTACGGAATACTTCGACGGCTTCTCTATTGGGTCCAATGATTTAACTCAGCTCACCCTCGGCGTCGATCGTGATTCTGAGGAACTCGCAGACCTTTTCGATGAGCAGGACAAGGCAGTTAAGTGGATGCTTCAGCAGGTTATCCACGTCGCAAAGCAAAAAGGTTGCAAAATCGGCATCTGTGGCCAAGCACCGAGTAACCACCCCGAATTTGCTCGGTACCTGGTTGATTTAAAGATCGATTCGATCTCTGTCAGCCCCGACAGCTTCTTCGCTGTGAAAAGACACGTCATTGAGGGTGAGAATGCATGATCAGGAATGGTACAACGTCCATAATTTGCGCTGTCAAGTATCAAAAGTGACTTTTGTCTCTCTCTCTTTCTCTCTCTGAGTTGATTTCCAGGTCCCGTAATCAAAAACAAACATATCATTTTGGTTCCAATATCTGCTTTCGTGAAGTAAACAGTTGAATCCAACCTTTTTCAGGAATTGGATGGTAGCTAGTCTGGGTCGTAGCAAAAGGTAAGTCACACCAAGCCAGGCCGGCTGCATTAATCTTAGTACTAGTACTCGCTCATTTGGCTTCCTATCCCATGGCACCCTTCCAAATATATGTCTTGACTGCCCGACACGGCTCGTATTATCCTACCCACCTCCATGGTGGCGCTCAAATGACCGTCACTGATCAGATTCAAGTCTTTCCATCGTGCCCTTCAATTCCTGTGCTGTCTCAGTAAGGTCCTCCAATTCTGTATTGTCCAACTGCATATCAATCGTTTTTATCACCCCACCCCTACCAAGCACAACAGGAAGGCTAAAGCAGCATCCGTAATCAGGCTGATAGTGACTGATGCAGCAGACATCCCGCCTATCGAAGAGGATAGAAGAGCAAATACTACAAACGACAGAGCCAATTCCGAACGGCGTTCCCCCTTTGGCCCGAATAATAGTTTGCGATTTAGTTTTGCATTCATTTGCAACATCCTCGAGGATGGTGGTGTCATGAGGGAACCATCGTGCGATGGGAACACCCCCGATAGTCACACCAGACCATGCAACTACTTCTGAGTTTCCGTGTACACCCACAATCTGAGCATTGACAGAACTGGTTGCAACCTAGAAATTAGTAAGCACTGGGACGACTTAGCAAACGGAAGATAGTATCTTACGCACCCCAGCCCTCGCTGCCAACAGTCCGCGGATTCGGACCGAGTCAAGGAATGTGCCTGACCCCAGAACCTGGGACCTTGGGAGGCCGGAGAGCTCCTGCGCGAGGGAAGTAAGTAGGTCAACGGGGTTAGCCACAATCAGGAGGATTGTATCCGCGCGAAAAGGCCTCGCCTCATTTACTATGCCCTGGATGATTGCAATTTTGTGGTACATATGCTGCACGGTGGTTTCACCTACGAATGAAGTAATAAGGCTTTGCTGGTTGAGGAAGTGGAAATGTATCACGTTTGTAGTTCCTATGAACTTACCTCTAGAATATTTCGATCCAGCCGTAATGACCACGATATCGCATTGACCGATTTCTTGATAAGTCGCCGCTCGTACATGTATACCGCTATTGTTGCCATAGGCCACATCCGAAAGGTCTCGGACTTGAGCGTCTCTCAACTCTGCCTTTGTATCCACAAGGAGCAGCTCATCGGCAACACGGCCCAGGATGAGCGCATAAGCTGCAGTAGAGCCCACTTGGCCAACACCGACAATGGCCACACGTGTACTTGGGTTACTACTTTCAGACGGCATCATTAACAACTAGGTGGAATTTTCAATCTCAGAGAGAAGGATAATCAGACGTCGGACGCCTTGTATTGGGTAGTATCTGGGAGAGATAATATATATCCAGAGCTTGTATTCGTGACAGATGCGATATGGAACAGTTGGTAAACGGTCCATAACTTGGCATCAGAATCGTCACTCACATCATGACGTGTATGACTTCATTTGTGGGGGTCTCTGGGGGGTGTCTGGAGCCCAGATAGAACAGCGAATGGATGATGCCGCTAGGCAAAGGGCCAGAATTTGATATAATAAGTGCGTAAACATCATGATATACCCATAATAGCTGTCTCAATTGGCCGTCGTGGGATGCAATACAGAGTCTTCTTCCAGTCCATGCATGTTAATCACTACTATCGCAACTGATGATATTGGTGACAGTCTGCTACGGTTTATTGGCTAGACCTCACCTGACCACATAATGCCTTTTACAAACATTGGTCACATAAAGTTGGTTATTCACACCTGATAAGGACACTAAGGTTGGATCCAGACACTTTAATCCGGGGACGCACTACCCTATGGTTCACGCCACCACTTCCATGGTATTCAGTATGGCATCCCATGGGTCCAACTCAGGTGATGCATTGTATAGTCAAGCCATCGATCCTTGCCTTCCAGTACCATAGATACGAATTCAAAACATAGCAGGGATATTGATATGTAAGTGCATGGCTCGTCTGATAGTATTAGAACAATATACCCTCTCTCAGCGTCTAGTGTCCGAAAGTGTTACTACGCGCGTGAATCTGGTGAAATCTCTTATTGTTAATAACTACGAATTACTATTCTTCACCCTAGGCCATACTATTTTAAATTTACCGGCCGGGTGTTATACGCCGTCTTCATCCTCTGCGGCTAAAGATTCGCGAGCGTAGTTTAGTTTTTTCGGGTGGCCCCTTTCTCTGGGGGTAGATTGTCAATCAATCCGAGATTATCCTCAATATCTTCAATCATGGCAATGGACATTCGTGTTTCTGCGATGAAGACCCCTATAGATATTGCAGAGTATCTGTTTACTCGGCTATATCAACTTGTGGTGCGAACAGTACAAGGCGTGCCTGGTATTTATTCCTCTCCCTCTTGTTCTCCCTTTTTTTTTTCTCTTCTCTTTTTTCCCGCGCTATACTAAAAAGGTTCAAAGGAGATTATAACCTGGCTGCGTTGGATTATATCCCAAAAGTTGGGCTGAAATGGGTGGGGAACTGTAATGAATTGAACGCCGGTATAGAGCTTCCCGTGTGGGGTGCTTCATGCTATGGACGCAAAACTTACTAGTATCTTTGTAGGATACTCGGCCGATGGGTACGCTCGGATCAAAGGAATTTCAGCAATTGTAACAACATTCGGGGTGGGAGAACTCTCCGCGTTGAATGCCATTGCCGGGGCGTATTCAGAGCATGTTCCTGTTGTGCATATCGTTGGCCAACCCAGCACTGCGTCGCAGAGGGATAGCATGTTACTCCACCATACCCTGGGAAACTGTGACTATAATGTTTTTGCCAACATTAGTGCCAACCTCGCTATCACGGTGGCTAAGATCACGGACGCTCACGATGCACCAACGCTGATTGATCATACACTGCGGGAGTGCTGGATGCAATGCCAACCGGTATACATTGCTTTGCCGACTGATATGGTACAGCAAAAGGTTGAAAGACAACGACTTCAGATTCCAATTGATCTTGACAAGCCTGCAAATGAGGCGGAAAAGGAGGAATACGTAGTTGATGTGGTATTGAAATACCTTTATGCCGCTAGAAGTCCTGTCATTCTGGTTGATGCTGGTGCAATCCGTCACGGAGTGCTTGGAGTCGTTCATGAACTGATCCAAAAAACTGGCTTTCCAATATTCGTCACCCCTATGGGAAAGGGTGCGGTGGATGAGACCCTAACTAACTTTGGGGGTGTATATGCGGGGAGTGGTTCGAATTAGGGTGTCCGCATAAGGGTAGAGTCTGCCGACTTTAATACTACGGGATTCTCGTACCGAACCAGTCAACTGAACACCATCGACTTTTACAGCGACCATGTTCAGGTCCAGTATTCCCTGTATCCAAAGATAAGGATGAGAGGCATTCAAAAGATCATAGACAGAATGGGTGACTCAAATGTCTGTCCTGAATCCATACCTTTCAAAGGCATTATGCACAGCGGTACCCTTGAGGTATCGAATGCGCCCATCACGCACTCATGGTTATAGCCAATAGTAGGTAATTGGCTGCAGGAGGGCGACATTGTCATCACCGAGACAGGCACTGTAAACTTTGGAATATGGGAAACGAGATTTCTAAAGGGTGTTACTGCGATTAGTCAGGTCCTCTGGGGTAGCATTGGATATTCTCTAGGCGCATGCCTTGGAGCTTCATTGGCCGTCCGAGAGACTGAAAATCGGCGAGTATTACTCTTTGTAGGAGATGGCAGCTTTCAAATGACGGCGCAGGAAGTGAGCACAATGATACGTCAGGAATTAAACCCTATCATGTAAGGCCCAACCCCTAAGAAGATCTAATAAGCTTTACTTTTGGTCTGCTAATGAAATGTAGATTTGTAAATTGCAACAGCGGATACACTATTGAACGATATATCCACGACTGGGATGAAGACTATAACGATATCCATCCATGGAAGCATGCTGCTCTGGCTCAGGCATTTGGGGACAAATGTCAACACTCCTACAGCACCTACCAAGCTTCAACCAGAGATGAGCTTAAATCGTTACTTAACAATATACACTTTTCCTACGCCCCTCATTTTCAGGTAGGTGTTGTAGTATTCAATCCAGATCGGTGCCATTCAACCAACTGATTCCTCCCAGCTTGTGGAGTTATACATGCCAAAGGATGACGCACCTGCGGCACTCAAGCTTACCGCCGCAGCTGCAGCGGCGAGGAACGTACCAATGGAACAATAAATGACGCTTGGTAAGAAATAGCTAGAACTATTCCACGTCTATGACTTTGCCACAGGGTGCGTACAGACTGTCTAGTCCCCTGAAAAATCTTTTGAACGTTTTATGTCAACGGATATGTAGTGTGGTGAAATCCCATGGATATTCAGCACAGGGAGCGTTCCAAGTGTTGATAAACGCATATGAGATGGACTTAATCGTTTTTAGTGAGCTCTGGGCATTTTGTACTGAGCTCCCCTACTATATCACGTTCTGAGTAATGATGCTAACCTGTGGGGAATAATTATACATATCCACGGACCACATCATCTACCTTATTAGCATCAATCCCAACCTATGACACACGGACACACACACACATGTATATACAAAGGAGCCGGCTGTTCCAGGGGAATAAATAATCACATGAAGTAAGAGGGTGTATCCTAAATCTATATTGGAAAGACCAGAAGAACGCACCGGGTAGGGACCGGGAATGAGCTACCCGGACTTGTACGGTGGGTATAGTAGGACCCTGGCAAATCCACAATTCTACAAACCCCATTGTCTAGCACGTATTCCTACCCACTTTATTTACTTAGACTAAGCAAGGTCATTAGAGATTACCTTTTTCTATGATCCTAAACCTTTGGTTTTCTGACCTAGTTTATGTTATAATAGATGATAATATAGTCCATAACCGGGATGAATATAAAGAATAACACGATAATAGATAAAATCTAAGGCCGTTTTATTGTAAACCGAATAGACGTTCGAGGGTACTTATCAATTTAATTTTCGATTCTTAGTATAATTACTATTAGAATAGAAGTAAAGTAGTATAGATTTTAATATAGTTATCTAAAGTGATTAAATAGTTAGTATATAGTTTATAAATTATAGTGCTGATATTAAGTATCCTAACAGAGCAGAATAGAAATAAACCCAAGATTCTTAAAATTATCTTCGAACAGACTTTGGTTCATAGTCCTCTTGTTTATCTAATAAGTAATCTAATAAATAGATCCATTCACATCCAGGCTTCAAGGATATTTCGACAGCTGGACTACTATAAGGTTGCCCAGAGGACCTTTACCGCCTTGGGATACTACATAAAGGGTAAGGGACAACAGGAATTAAAACTCAGTGATGAAATATTGGATAAATTTAATTCTACGCTTTACAGCAGATTATGGACCTGGACCGTTGAATCAATATCAAACGAGTCGTAAGAATGATTTCTATCATTTTTTTTATTTCTAACGCCAGCTTTCTGTAGTGGTTTCTGGTTGCTAAACATTGCCCCCACCCCAGCAACAAACCGGTACAGACTCCTGGCCCGCGGCAGCCCACTTACGGACTATCGAGGATCGACGTTATTGCACCTTGACATTAGCCTTGTGCCTCGTCCCTTTTCATATCAAATGCACAATATGGTACAGCCTATCGATGGCGGAATATGTTGACTGGTCTATTGTCCTTCAATAAATCAAGGAGCTATTTTGATTTTAGATCGACTCTCTGTCTGAACCAATAGTTTTAAGCACGGTTTGTAGAGTAATAATAGAATCAATAATAACCAATAAACTCCCAAGAATTGACGCCACTGCGAGGAATAAAGCCACTATGAGCGTTTCTGTCGTGCAGAAAGCATGTATTTGGTAGATGATGCCCGATAGACGGCCAAGAATACCAATCACCGGCAACACATCTGTTATCATTTGCACATCTTTGAACACAATCCCACCAGTTTGTTGCAACGAACCCGGTGTAACCGCCTGCCTTATGAACTGTGAATCAAATCAGCTATGTCTAGGACAGTATTAGTGGGGACAGCATACGGTGGTTACACCTCAGCTTGAAAATCTTGTTGCCGACAATCCGGCTTTGTCCATGGACAGCATTACCTTTATTATGTGGAATGTTAGCCAGGCTGATAGTTGAAAGTTCAGGATATGACATACAAGGTGTTCGCTCTCTGAACCTCGCTATTTCCCTGTTACGTGCTTGTAATTCTCTCCTCAAGCTTGCTTCTGTGGCGTCGCAATTCCTCCTGCCTCTTAAACATGTTTGTTCTCTCCCTTCGACGTTCTTTTTGTCTCTTAAACATGTTTGTTCTCTCCCTTCGACGTTCTTTTTGTCTCTTAAACATGTTTGTTCTCTCTTCTCGCACTCCCCTTTGGCTTTCAAAAATGCTGCCTTATCATTGAGACACTGCGCCTTGCTTTTGAAACACTGCTCCTTTTCCTTATCGCACGAGTCCAGAGATGTCATTTGAACCAATGACACATACTTATTCCTTGGTTCGACAGCTTGAGCCCCAGACCAGTGGCAAGCCCCATCCCTTGGGTCCCAAAAGCTGGCCATACAAGTATTGCCCATGTTTTCACACCAAAGCCCACAGTCTTCCATTGACGCTGTCCATTCGCGGTCGCCCAACACTGGTAGCCGGGGTATAGCATCGCAGTGCACTAGGACACTGGAGCTGAGTGAAAGCGTCTTTATAGTGCCATTTTGGCTGGGGCAGAATCGGTCGTATTCTGCCTGGCCGAGTGCAGGATCGGGCCCGGCCCTAGGAACAAAGGTTTGAGCGAGGGCCAGGCTTGCTGATAGAAGCCAGGGGAGGATAGCAGTGCGTTCAGTTTTCATGGTTAAGTATTCTTGCAGGTCTTCCGTCCTCAGATTTTGATATATACATGGATTTATGTACACACAGCCATCATAGGCGCGGCATTTAAAGCTAGATATATGCAATAGTCTACTGTGTTTCATGACGTCTTGTCTGTTGTTGAACTTGGAGTGACGTTGTTTCTGCTACGTCTTAAAAATCTATGATACCTACATGTACTGGAACACCCTATGTTGCATTGCGCATACTACCCTTTCTTCAATGTGTACGTCATGCAGCTCTATTGATCGGAAATGTGGTGTCAACGGAGGTTATGCTATAAGATTATAACCAAACTCTCACATTTTCGTAGTGAACAAGGTTTTAACAGCTGGATACCAACACCGTACGATAATACCGTTTTCAGCAAGTAAATATCAATTCGAATTAGCTAGAACTATTTTGAGGTCATCGACTCGAGCTCGTTGATGTCACCATCCGCATGCAGGAGGTAAAACATCGGAGGCCCACATGAAACGGGTTATGCAGAAGACAAATATACACTCTACTTTTAAACTTACATATAGAAGATGGCTTTAACCTACCGAAGATAACCACATTGGCAAGCTCGATATTCTTCTACTGCTCCTTTGACATCCCCATTCAACATGATCAAATCAACCATCTCTACTCTGTTAGCCACTGCTGCCTTGGTTTCAAGCACATGTCTCACTCCGAATCCATCCTCATGTTCCTGCGACATGCCAACGGCAGCGAAGAATAGTAAAACTGAATGCTGCCCCAATCCACACGCCTCGGGGAGCGAGAAAGTCGGCAGCATCGACTTTGAATACACATGCGGCAAATACCCTCGCCGTTACGACATTGCTGCCGGACTGCCCGCTGCAACAGCCGACCTGTGCGCCACCCTCTGTGCAGCGAATCCATCCTGTGCGGCTGCCGGATGGAACCCTTCGAGTCGTCTCTGCCACCTATCCACAGATACCAGCGGCGACACAACCTACAAAGTCAACTCCCTGTTACTCACGAAGACCAATTTCATCTCCCCTACCCATCAATGTGAAGAGGAAGTCCAAGAAGCTGTAACCAAGGCTCAGGAAACATGCACCGGAGAAAAGGATGCCCTGAAGGATGAGCTAGCACAGTGCAAGGCTGCGTCAGATCTAGCGTGTTGGGGCAACGGGGGTGCAAACCTCTGCACTGATAGCTGCACGCAACAAAATTTGCTTGTCGACGGTAAAAAGTTCCAAAAGAAATGCGACTTTCAAATTGATTCTTTTGTGGGTCAAGAGCTATTCCAGCCAATCCGGGACTGTATTCAGCAATGTAGTCAGCAGAGTGATTGTGTCGGTGTACAGGGTAACCCTGCCGGAACGGTAAGTGTAAATTCCATTGATCCAGATGCTCATCACTAACAATTTGTCAGTCATGCTGGGTGTACAATGACCAATGGTCTATCCAAGCTCCAAGGCAGGAGCTGGGATGGACTCTGCTTCTAGTGGCTTAAAAGGCAAGATATCTATCTGCCAACAGGACAATACTTTACGTGACATTGGTTGACACTGCGAGTTCGGTATCTCTTTTTTGTTCGTGGATGGCTCTATATGTTAGTTATATATCTAAAAATATATAATCTCATACTTCCCTTTTTGTCTTTTGTTGTCTCTCTGGTATTCTGGCAACATGCTTTTATTAGTCAATAATCATGTGCCAGTGCAGCTCTAAATTTGATCGAGAAAGTGGCTTGCTTTATTCTTTCCGTAGTTTCTTCAGTTAGGAGTACAGGTAGACAAGCAATTCAGTGCGAAGCCTGGAGTGCTGCAAACACCACAGGATATTTAACTAACCCAGCGGTATTGATAGACCACACTTAAATCTGACTCTGATGGACTAACATATAATCCCATTCCTGCGTACCGTTTCTCTAGGGTGTAAGAACCAAAACCAGCGAGATATCCCTATAATCTCCATCCTCCCCATCCTCCGCATGTAGTGTGTATGTCATCGACGAGCCCCTCCTAATGTAGACCGGATCCTGAACCATAGACGGCCGCCACGAGCCGTCTGGATTTTCCGATTCGAACTTCAATGTGTACGTTCGTTCGTAGGGTTTGGCGTCCAAAATGTAGTGCTCAGTACGACCATCCGGCAGTCTCATGGGTAGTCGGTTCAGGCTGCTTCCTCCAGCGAAGGTGGTCGTGTTTCCATCAACTTCGACAGTCACACGCTGGTATCGATGGGCGCAAGCGGTGGCGCTAATGTCACAGCGCGTGTTTGGGTGGAGTAGAAGCGTGACCGGATTGGGAGACATTGCTGTAATTAAGCTGTAGTGGGTGGTTGAAGTGGATGTAAGAGTGTATGATGTTTCTCGTGGTTATGCAGAAGATGGCTCGGCCAAGGTAAAGAAAGAATAGATTTGGAAGGGGTGAGTGAGGTACTACGTGTCTTCAAGCATCCAAGATTGCGGAATGTAGCAGTCATGGATAATTGCTGCATGCAACCATGTTACACAACATTCTCCGGTGAGTCAACCACATCCGCATAGCAGCATTATTGAACCATGGACTCATAGACTCATAGGCTCATAGACTCATAGGCTCATAGGCTCATAGGCTCATAGGCTCATGGACTCACAGAATCATAGAATCATAGAATCATAGAAATGGGCTTGTAGCCAGCTGGAATGATCAAATGAAACGGTCATACCTTCCGCCTGCTGTCATCTCCACCTGTCAAACCTCGTTTTGTCAAGTTTTGCTCTACCGTCGATTGTCATGTCCGTTTTCGTTGACTGAACCACTATGTTACAGTCGCATATCACTCCGATGCAAGACGCAGACTCTGGTATGCTCTGTATCTATCTTTGATTATAAGATCGGGCTGAAGAATCCCTTATGATTATCATCAAGTGATCAAGTTTCCTGAACGTTTGTCAATATGCCATTCTATACACTAGCTGTCAACTATGACCCCACTTCATCCAGCAGCAACCTTGGCAGCCTTGGTGTCCATAAAACACGGACCTTGATTATCACGCCTGATCGCGAGACCTCCGACTCCCTCTTCCGCATTATCCAGGATAACCCTAGTGGCGTCAATCCGCAAGCGCCATTCAAACATGTCCAACGCATCTCCCCCCAGATGTGGTCATGGACCGCACAAGACAACACCAACAACAGCACTGATCAACTCGCAAAATTAATCCTCGCCATCAACAACAAAACGGCTGTGATCACCAACGACCAAAGCGGCAACCCACTCAAGAGACTGCAAGGACGAGTCACCCTTCACGCGTTACCCGACTGGGATAGCCAGACCCTCACCCCCATCATTCCCAATATAGAAACAGCAGACTACATCTCTGGAAACCTCTTCTGTATCCGCAACAGGCGCTCTCCAGACACGTACTGGGCCAAGCCGCCAGGAGACTACCACTGGATCCGCCTCTCTAGCATCATCCGCACCCGATTCCGCATCCGAGCGGTAGGCAAGCCAGACGGAACGGTCATGATCCCCGACGACCATGTCGAGATCTCCGTAGTCCGCCTGGATGAGAATAACAATGAACAAGAATTCCCGCTCGGGTACCAAGACTTTAGCGGTCGACTAGCTGAAGTGGCGAAAGAAGAGGAGCGAATTCAGATCTGGTTTGAGTCGTTCCTCGCTGGTGGAATCAGTCTCGACTACAGGGGAAGTGAGAATGAGACCAATAATACCGAAGCCCAGGAGAACGACTCTGGGTGGAAGCCTGCCGACGATGAGTTGACTTATCCCCTTTATCCGGTGTTTTATGATGAATCTCAACGTGGAGGGGAGATGTGGGAACTTTGCTAGTTCTGTTATTAATGCGAACTGCGGGGATTCATTGTAGCTAGTTCGCCAACTGTCTAGCGATATAAGAAAGATCAATCATGGCTCAAAAAACTAATGTACTGGAGGGCACAATTGACAGCATTTCAAATCTACCATCGGCAAAAGGAAATGAAGAGTTGCTGGCTCTGCACATCATTCAACTCGACCTACAGAATGGCGGGTGCTACAGTAAGTAGTATTGAAAATTTGAGATCAATTTCTAGTGTCATGTGCCGTGCCTGCAAATCTGTTCATACACTTGGCTCCCTTTATAACTCAGGCTACGTAAGACTAAATCGGGTCAGTCTTATGCATTTATGAATCGCGATCATAGACTTATTGGGGCTTCATAAAGTTAAACCTGGTATAGATAGTAATATAAAACCATAGTATACACTAGCTTATAGGTATGACTAGAGCATGTTTTCGGGGCGGGTTCGGGTCCAAAATCTAGGACCCCAACCTGGCTCCGGGTCGGGTTAAACCGGTTAAACCGTACTACTCTTATCTACGACTAACACCAAGAAAGATATCAAACCAAATAACACTTTATGGATATTTATAAAATTTCGTTTTGGACTCTCGGTACCATTACTATTAGAACAGGAGTAAAGAAATAGTAGGGACTTTAATATAGATAGCTAAAGGGATTAAATAGTTAGGATGTGGTTCGTGAATTGTGTGCTGATATCGGCGTCAAGGTTTAATCGTATGTTTAGGGTTATCTTGCGGCATGTGGAACCAAGGCCAAAAAACTGCAATACAAGAGATGCGGAGTGGGGTACACACACAGGACTACCGAGTATCTCTTAAATTCCACGGGGAAATCCTCCACATCAGATGGTGTCCCCCAAACTACCGTCTGCAGGCCTGAATTAGGTGCCCTTGCCCTTCTCGGATGACGCCAAGAGATCCGCAGTATAGACCCTTAGTGACATGAGATTTAGATGGCTGAAATGACCCACTTCGCTTGGTTTATCGGCCACAGAGCTACTCTGTTAACGTTGAGTTGAGTAACCTCCATGCTCCTGGTGCGTATAATCGACTACTTCACCCTCCATATTGGTTCTTCGCTGGCAAAATATGCTGTGCAATATTGTTCGGGAAGAAAAGTTGCGGTGAACTTGAATATGTCTCTATACTATGGTTATTAACGTATACGACTCGAAATTGGTATATAATGAGCCAGTTCTACAGCACTGCTTCGACATATAATGGCGTAGGCCATGATTCATTGACAGTCGGTAACTGGATAAACTCGCCTAGGAAGCTTTAGTGAGCGGGCTAGGGTACTCGGCACGATGCATCACTTGGCAAACCGGCACCAAAGGGGAGATAAGGTATGGCATGAGACGTTTGTGGCGAGCTGAGCGTGGGCCACAGTAGGGTTAGTGGATCTAATGGACAGGGCAACGACTTCCAGAACTGGCTCTCAGGGATTTCATTCGTTGGCCAGGACTCCAAGTGGGTCACAACCTGAAGACGACCATGTGGCAGGGCAATCCATCATGCTGTGAAAAAGCTGCAGCCTGGCCAGCCTTGGCGTTCGAGAGGTCTGAATATGTTGACATAGCTTCGGCGTTAATGACTAGAATCGTTTCTCTGGAAAGCTTAATTTCAAAAGGAATATGGCTCCAGATCAATGTAGCCATTGTGATGCAACCAGAGTACAACTGCATAAGTACGGTATATGACTCAAGGCAGACGAAGGCTCGACTAAAGTGATCGACCCGCATCGGTGACTCCGAATGTTCGGCTTTTGCCAATGTAACCCTCCCAGATTTGGCATTGGATTCGAGAACAAGGTCAATCATCTGAGTATTCGACCTTCCTAATATGGCCGACGTTGGAAAATTTCAGTTCCATAATGCTTGGCGCTTCACTCTGTACCATGGTTTCATCTCCACCCCCATACCCAGAACCCCTTTTGAGGGCCAGAACCCCCATTATCTAGTTTACTTATGTCTGGGCTCTCTCTCTCCTAACGGTACCTGATTTCGACTAAGCAAATCTTGGAGTTTTATGTTTTCAATGTCCTGATGCCAATGAGTCATGAAGAGCTTCTTGGGCATAGCTCTTCTGGTCGGACTGCCCTTCTGTCTTGCCAAGACCGAACCAGAGTCAGATCCTGCCTCTGTGGAAGTGGATGTCGATTGGTACGTTTTGCTCTGGAAGTAAATCAATCCTTTCACGTGCCATTTCACTAATTACCGGCGCAGGTACGGCAATGATGGAACTTGGAGTGCGTACGTTAGCCTGCTTCTAACATTCTAATCCCCACCACAACTCACAAATAATAGTGTGAACATCTGGGTCGGGTCAACATTGAAAACAGTCTCTCTGTTCCCAAGTACTGTGGACACAAAGACATGGGTCGTTGGACCAAGTGGCTGCGAGAACTGTATGTTCTTCACCGCAGGCAGATCCATCTTCATGTCCAACGATTACGGGTTATAACTGACAAGAAAAGCTAGCCTCAGTAGCAGACTGTTCCAAAAAGCGCGGCGGCCTTTTTGACCCCAGCGAGTCGACCACATGGAAACGTCCCAGTTCAAGTCCCAGTTCAAGGGATTCCTCAATCGAAGCATACTCTGGGAATGATACGATATACGTGGATTATAGACCAGTCACCGAACAGACGATCGGGATCTTAAATAACACAGACACATGGATTGGGTTGCTTGGACTGGGCATAAGCCAAAGTGGCCATGACGACTACTTTGGCCTAAATGTCATGGAAACCGCATATGTAAACGACAGCTTCGCTCCCAGTGGTAGCTATGGCTACACTGCTGGCGCTTACTACCGTACGCTAGAAATTGCAATGCTCATGAGACCTGCGCTGATATTTGTACCCAGGGCTGAAAGGTGCACCGGCATCTCTTACAATTGGTGGGGTGGATCGGGCTCGCTTCTACAACAACAGCGCGAAATTCCATCTCAGCAGAAACGCCGCCCCTGTTGTCTCACTTAATACCATATCGATTTCTTCTGGAACCGAGGCCACCGATGACATTCATATAGACGATCATATAATCCTGTTGAATCCGGGGGGTAATACATATTTCACACTCGACTCCTCAACGAGCTATCTCTGGCTGCCCAATGACGCCTTTGATACCTTTGGCGACGCCTTCAACCTCACCTATGACGATAGCTTAGGCTTTTACACCTACGGCAATGATACATCACTCCGTGAACGGCTCCTCGCCATGAACATATCAATCACACTCTCAATCTCGGACCTCCCCGACTCTTCTCAAAGCGTCAATGTAACTATCCCATTCCAGGCCTTCGACCACTCCCTCACCTATCCATATCCAAATCTACCTTCCAATCACTCCGACACGCCACTTCCCTACCTCCCAGTCAAACGAGCTAATACAAATGATGAACAACGTATCGGCCGAGTTTTCTTCCAAGAAGCCTACCTAGCCGTCGATTACGAAAGGGGACAATTCTCACTTTATCAAGCCAAATTCGGCACCAACATAGTCACGTCCGATACGGATATTGTCACCATCGACTCCTACCTGAACAAAGCATTCGGAGATCTACTCAACGAGAAGTCGGGATTATCAACAGCAGCAAAAGCAGGAATCGGAGTCGGCACAGGCACTGGGGCTATTCTGCTTATTGCAGGCGCATACATATTCATAAGGAAGCGTCGGACTGTAAACTCCGAGAAAGGTGTCCAGCTATCGGATACTCTAAGTAATTCGGATTCTGCGTCTTCTAGCAGACCAGGAGAGCTTGATGGTAGCCGGGAACGACAGCCTGAATTGCCTTCAGACTCTTCTTGTGCTATATATGAACTGCCGGGGTCTGGCATAGCTGAACTAGAGGCTGAGCCGTCTTCCGTAAGGAGTAGGGAATGTGCTGCTGCAAGCGATGAGAAAATACATTGTTCTCGACATTCGGAAACCCGGTCGAGTATTGCTGCTTCGTTGGCCTCGAGGGTTACCACGGGAAGCTCTGATGATGAAGGTGACGTGCCCGAGAGGAAGAGCCACCGTGAGGGCTCAGGCCCGAGCCCACCTCAATATACACCATAACATGCATCCACACATCTAGTGATGTGGAATATATAGATTAAATTAATACTGAAATGTTTCATGACTCAAAGTACTCGCGCAGGTTTGACAGTAACATAAATTCCGGCTGTACAGGGCTCGCAGGGAATTGATACTCGAAAGGTACTACCCCCATCCAGTTGGGAAAGATGTCTGGACATCTGCGAGCAGCCCTCTACCTATTTCGTGATAAGCCTCAAGCCATGTGGAGGATCTTAGGGTTTATTATCTAGCTGCTTTGTATTCGATCTACGAGTACCATAGCTAAACCAAATAATATGCCATTACAAACAAGAAACAGGAAAGAAGAAAGTTAGAAAACTAAGTTAAATTGTAGTAGTATCTTCTGAGCATAAACAAATTCGTCCATTCAAAAAGCCGGTCCAGCTGATCTGGTCTTCAATGACATCCCAGTCTCTGGCTTCAGAACGTATCGCAGTGAAAGATCCCAACCGAAATAGATAAGAGCTCCACATTCGCATCATTCTGGCTAGGCGAGAATGGCATCACTATCAGGAGACATGGCTGGGTTAGCGAATTGCCAGCGTTCCATACCGGCACAGGAGCTAGTGACAAAGAGCTCCCATAGGGACTTTATTTGTACTCACGAGCAAAGAATTTATCTTTAAGCGTCAGGAATCGATGTCTTCCTTGCCATGCGGGATCTCTTAGCCACATGTTCAGGAGCGTAAATTTCGTCCAAACAACGATTGACACAGATACTCAACTGATCAAGCAGCTCATTCTTCGCTTTCTGAAACGTGGCATCTGATCCCTGCAGAATCAGTTTTAACTTGCCACCATAAACGTTCGCAAGTGCAGGGATCTTCTCGTCGAGGGCCGAGGTAAGGTCCAGCAGTTCCATGTCCGAAACATCCAAGCCGTACCCGTTGAACCGACTCATCTCTCCACGGTGGCACCCAAGACTGTTCTCAAAACGAACTTTTCCTAGCCTGTACTTTTCAAAATCGCTCCATGAATAGAGACACTCTGAGAATCCATACTGCGCTCCAGACGGGTCTATTACCCATATCTCGCCACTCTTCAGCACGACACGGTAGATGATGTGGCTTCCAGTCTCAATAAGTGGAAAGCCATCAGATCTCTCGATCGAGAGCCTCGTGTTATGAACACTAACTGTAAGCTCCTCGATCCTAGACCAAAGGCCTGTACAGTCAGCAGAGCTCTGAATAATCAAACAGGGCCTTGGGGGCTCCTTTACCTGATAAGATGGGTCGGGCGAATCCATAAAGAAACATTACAGCTCCTGTACAAGCGTTCATCATGACAATTGCATCGAACATGCGTTGGTAGTCGCCACTGTTTATGTTCATCCATACGGCCTTCAGAGGCTGAAATGCCTTTGATTTATCGTTTTGAATGTCGCTCAAAGTCACTTTAGATCCGTCAATATGGGCATTCGCGAATTGGAATATATGAGCGTGCAGACGGATTCGATACAGTATTGCTTGAAGCAGGGTGGCAGCCCTTGAAAGGGATTTGCGGGCCTGTAGCTGCTTGCATTTGACCTTGTGTTCGCCCCAGTGCTGCGTCTGACAGGTAGAGCTGCAGTAGAATGTAGGCTCTGGGGCCACCTTGTCGTACTCTGGAGCTCCACGGCATCCGCTGCATCTTTTGGTAGCTGGGGTCTGACAGTAGGCACAGATCCCTGCAGACCGCGGTGGGTTGTCCATTTTTGAAGCGTGTGGTGATTGGGGATATCTCTAGAGAAGGATGGGAGAATAGAAGTTGTGGAGAGAAAGTTGTGGTTCTGGTCGATCTGCTTTGTTTGCTGTTGTCTGTTGCTATCTGACAAATGCCATTCACGATATATTCACTATTTCCACACTTCACCATCGTCCTGATAGCGATTGACTAAGCACTTCTCAACCTTGACAGAGTATATTAGGTGAATGAATAAGTACAGATACAAGATAGCCAATCACTATCATAAACTGCTCCCTACATCTTTGTACATATCTGAATGTCCGACTACTTCTTATTGAATAGCAAGTTCGCTCGCGTGAGGTCTAGAAAATCTGTCTACTATAAGTAACCCATCCTGGACTGGCTCTCAGTATAGTAGGCATACGATACTACAGGCTACCTTAGAGAAGGCTAGATTTACAGGGTTTTATTCCAGAGTTCAACGGAGTCTCTGTTTGGCCGTTTGACAAAATGAGGTGTATCAACGTTGAACATGAGTCTATATCCAACAGAGCACATAGAAATACTACAACTTGAAGGACACCATCCAGCACCGCCACACCACACACTTACGAAACTGTGCATTAGTGCTGTTGGGCTATACCGTGATAGGGAACACAAGACAAGGCTGAGATTACACAGCCACCGTACCTCTGCCGATCTGTCACATACCCACACCGTATCATTATCTCCTTCATCACTACATTTCTCTCTCCATCTGGACGACGCCCTCAGCCATACGACTAGGTAGATTGTGTCTCCATGCGCATCGCAATCAGAAAATGGACTCGTTCAAATACGAACCTCTCGACCTGGATGGGCCGGCCTTTCGCCTCGTCCGCCTTTGCCATGGTGAGGGGCCTCGTATCCACTGCGAACTGTTCCAGGCATGGCTCTATCCAGAGCAGAGTGCTATTTCATACGAAGCTCTTTCCTATACGTGGGGTTCTACCGAAATTGTGGAGAGCGTACAAATGAACGGAAAAGTCCTTGGGGTTACGCTAAACTTATACCTCGCGCTCCAGCACCTTCGCCTTCAAGATGAGGATCGCATTCTATGGGTGGATGGTATTTGCATCGACCAAGCCAACCATAAAGAGCGTGGACATCAGGTTCGACACATGGGAGACATATACAAGCAGGCAGAAAGAGTCCTCTTTTGGCTGACCCAGCCAACATACGAGACCAACGTGGTTCTGGATTCGCTATATCAGCTCCAGAAGGAAAGTACTAAGCATGCATGCAGAACGTGGGAACTGTCGGACCAGCGCTGGGTGGACCTCTGGTCAACTTTACAGCTTAATCTAGGGAACAAATATCCAGATCTCCGGGTGCGACAGCGCCGGGGTCTGGAGGAGCTGCTGAACAGACCTTGGTTCAGAAGGGTTTGGATCTTGCAGGAGGTTGCTAATGCAAGAGCTGGCTTGGTGTGCTGTGGACAAAAGTCTGTCTCTGCTCACATCTTTCCCCTCGGTCCCTTATTAATAGACGTTATCCCGAATGCTCAATCTCAAGCGGTCTTGGATATAATGCCTGGACCATCAAGAGCTGGCACATGGTGGAACATGAACCGGGACCTCTATACCCTCCTACAAAAGTTCAGGGCGAGCGAAGCGCGCCTTCCCTGTGACATGGTGTTTGCCTTGCTTGGACTATCCTCGGATGCGCAGGACACGAGTAGGCTGAGACCCGACTATGAGAAAAGTGAACATGATGTCATCCACGATGTTGTTTGCTTTCTCTTCGATGAACACATCTATCAGTCAAAGCGAGCAGTGTTTAACACAATGCAGGATTTGATAAAGAAGCTGGAGTCACTCAACGCCCCATTCTTGCAATACTATATGCAATCACCAGACCTAGAAGACTTGGAAAAGGTTCTCGAAAGACGCTGCTTTGGGATTTCAGAGGCGCACATTGAAGCTGCTGCACATGCAACCAGAATAGCCATGAGCACGGGTCTTGGAGGCAGAGCTGGAAGGGATAACGGAGTGGACATTGGTACAATACAGGTTTGGGACCATTTGAAGAACTTAGAGCACGTTCTCCAGCGTAGGGGTTACAACATCGAGATCATGGCGGACTTACTGGTCACAATAATTAAAAACGCCGACTGTTGGCCAGCTACCGTGAATTTCCTTCTTGGCCAACGATGCAATGAGTTTAAGATCACGGATCCTGTGCTCTTCGCCTTGCTAGACCTTGCTAAGAATGTTGAAGAAGCTACAATGACTCTTGTTCAGGAACAACTGTATCACCCCCGGACGACAGAGAATATGCTTAAATCAACTTACGTATCAGGGGCACCTTTCGGGTTGCAATCCATAAAGCTTCTTCTCCAGCAACAAGGCAAGGGGATACAAATCACAGATGAAGTTCTCTACGCAGCAGTATCAGACACCTCTTTTGGAGTGCAATTCATAAAGCTGCTTCTCCAAGAACCGGGCAACGAAATCATATTCACAGAGAAAGTCCTCTGTGCAGCAGCATCAAGTAAAAGACGCGGGTATTGGCTTACAAGGCTTCTTGTTCTTCTTCTGAAACAGTACAGTGAGATACAAATTACAGAGGAAGTCCTCTGTACAGCAGCATCAAATAAATTCAATGGGCTAGACATCATGAAGGTGCTTCTCGAACAAAAAGGCAATGAAATCATAATCACAGAGAAAGTCCTCTGCGCAGCAGCATCAAATGCATATAAGGGACTAGACATCATGAAGGTGCTTCTCAGACAAAAAGGTAACCAGATCATGATTACAGAGAAAGTCCTAGATGCAGCAGCATCAAATAGAATCTATGGGCGAGGCATCACAGTCTTGCTCAAAGACGCAGCAAAGTCAGGCTCGCAGATGCAATGCCCATAGCCTCACATCGACGCACAGAGTATTTGGGGGACCAGAAAGGAAGTCCTAGAGCTGTGGAAGGGACTTCAAAAGCCCCATGCGGCGCTTGGTATCCAGATGCGCACGCCTCAGATAGGACTATGCCATGTCCTATAGAAGTCCAAAGCAGCTGAGTCCGATCGATGTACCTGCGTGGACAGCTCCCAACCGTTGAGGCACGTCCTCCTATAGTGACCACCGTACGCCGATCCGCGCAAACCATGCTGGATAATAATGAACCTTCATGTATTCTTCTTGCTCGAGGTTCATGTGCTCTTCGTCACCATCTATTTAATGTGCATGTTTGGACTAGGCTCCCGTTGTATTGGGGAGGTGGCCCCGACCGGTTCCGAATTTTGACGATCAACATCGGCATGTGGGGGAAGTTAAACAAGTGCTTATAGATAAATAACATATCTCACTCGTAAACCGGTCTGATCTGTACTCCATTCTTGAGCATATCAACACTTATTGTCAATATGTCACTGCTCCGCTTCTCCTTGCTCGCCAGCACGCTTCTCGGTCTTGCCTGTGCCGCCTACGTCCAAGGGCGTCAATCAACCCCCACAAACGAAGACAACCAATACACCCTTCAAAGGAAGCGACAAGCCATCCTCGAGGACTTTTCTCACATTTTCTACACCGAAAAGAAAGTCGCGGAAGCGTTCAACAAATACGTAGTTGAAAACTACACCCAACATAACCCGAACATCCTGGATGGCAGACACGCTGCTATTGAAGCTTTGACCCCGTTATTCTCGACCGAGGGCATGGTTTTTGAAGTACACCAGGCTTTTGTCGGTGGTGACTATGGACTTGTTCATGTCAAGGCTGTTACGCCAGGACAGAATGATACGGCGGTCATGGATATGTATCGTTTCGAGGGGTTGAAAATTGTGGAGCATTGGGATGTATTGCAGACTGTAACTGCTGGGGTTAATCCTCATCCGTTCTTTTAATTGACGGTGGTTGGGATCTTGATGAGGGGCTCGGGCCTGGGTTTCCGGGTATTATGTTTACTCTTCGAGGTACCATATAGCATGTTGAGGTAGCAATATTCGCTAAAGAATCAATTGGAGCTTACTTGAGCCTTGTCCTCATACTTCGCGTCGCTGACAACACCAAGATATATTGCTTTCGAGCTGTATCAATACAGCGATAAGCACATATTCCGTGGAAACCCTAGCTAGTTGGTAGTCACGATACCACTCTTAAATACGACGGCCCTCGTGGGTATGTGGCTCTTTATCACAAACATAACTACCGTTGTAGTAGCAAAACTCATGGCCTTTTTGTATATCAAGGGCTCTACGACAATTTCATCATCGAGCCTGTATCCGCTCCCTCGGTTGGAGACCCCACTCCAACCTCTACCATTAACCATAACTGAATACCTAGAAAGCTAGACATCATTCCGCTAGCCATGTCTGTTGTATCAGCTCTCTCATAAGCCCCAGGTAATAATCAACCTTGACGAGAAAATTGGCATTTCGCACGGTCAGTGTCATATATATGGACAACTTTCGGGTGTCATTACTAACGCTTCTCCGGTATATGCAGGTCAATTCAGTTGCGATGTTGACGCCGGCTTCTCAAAGGTTGCTGAAGGCATCGACGTGGAGTATGCAGATGACAATGTTCCTTGGTTAACCGCCACCCTTTCCAGGGAGTTTATAGGAAACTCAAAACAGAGAATCAACTTGTCGAAGCATATTGCCTTTGATGGGACGGACCTTGTGTGGATCTAGTGACGTTATAGCCTGTCTTCTCTCCTAGCTCTACATTCAAACGCAGAGCTGCGTCCAGTTGATATTTAAAACCAAGATGGATGATCAACATCTCTAGTTATGGAACGGTTTAATAGAATATAACAGAACTTGAGTTCAGTAAGCTTCATTGGAAACACCGTATCTATAAGCTCGTCTAGATTCTAGTAAAGAAGGGAGAGTGCGGACGCTGTTGTATCACCCTCTTGTTACTTTTTGCATGCCGACTTGAGAAAACTGCAGTCTAAATACAAATACGTAATATATAGTGAACAATAGTCTCCTTCACTTCAAGTTAACTCTACCTAGTTTATTAACCAAAGCGAATAGTTTAACATTCTATATACAAAAAGCTCAAATCTAGCAATTATTCATAAGACTACAATATAACTACATACTTATTTATTTATCGTTATATCTCTCTATCTCTACTAAAGAATATCGATATAAATACTTCAAGTTTTGGTGTAAAGTGCTCCCCCAATACTTCTGTCCTGGAATTGTACAGCAGTACGGCAGCCGCGAGAGACTGGGTTTTCCTGACGCCGAAAGTCACAATATGGCGCCGTTCCCTTTTCTTGTTCTTCCCTACCCTATACAACACCTTTCTTCATTCACTGCCCTCCGGTTCATTTATCCAATCAGGTGGTTAGATCAACCTCAAGCTGCAGCCAGCGTGAAAATGAGGGGATCATGCATTTAAGCCAATAATTGACCAATTGTTTTGCAGCACGTGTTGCATTAGCCCTAAAGCTGCTTCCACCCCCACCGACTATGATGCGATGGGCAATACGGATTGCAGGTAGCCAAACATTGACCGAGATTTGGGAAGTAACACTGGCTTCTATGAAGGGAGAAAGCAGAAAGGCAAGTGAACAAAAGGAAAGCAAAATATGAGAATCTGACTTTTCTGTATCTCAAGATGAGGGGCTATTCTCAATAGACAACGGCGGACTCGGAAAGAACCTTAAGACACGGATTCAAGGCAACGGTAGATGTATCCGACCAACACCACCATGGGCTTATTCATAGGGGCTCGAGCCTCTTGAGGCGTGGCTAGCATAATTACATCTCCTGGTTGAAGGAGTGTAATTCTAAGCGTTAGGGGATCTGGTTATATGGAGGAGGGGCGAGAAAAAGCAAAAACAAAACAAGAAGTCCAAAGCTCAATGCGGCTGACTAAACCAACCACCCCTACAAAACCTGAATGGTGGAGTCTTCAGTCCTCGGGGCTCTTATGTGTGGAGAGTCGACTTTTTAATCCATTTCTTCCCTAACACGTTAGTTGGCCTACAGTCCAATTCGTGTTCTGGACACCTTCCGATGGGTCATGGGCGACGACGCTTTGGCCGCACTTATCAGTGAGGCCAAGCAAATATCTTCGTCTTACCCGCTGCACCGTATCAGTTCCATATTCCAGTGTATAGACCACCTTCTGTCTCCAGGAGACTCCAGGCGTGGGTGGGAAGCAGTCAGGGTCCTCCGCACCTTCCACATCTTCCCGACTAGGAGAGACGAAGCCCGGCTGAGGCTTCAAGCCTGCGAACAGCATGATGATTGGTTTATTGCAGATCAGCCCCACCTGTTTGAGACTTTCCATGGACATTTGAACATGCTCGCGTTTGATACGGAGGATACGGCACGCATGGGGAGATTCTTCGATGCATTGCATATCAACGATCGGTTACTGTCTACGGCGGCCATTTGCAGGCCCCGGCCTGGTCTAGCCTTCACGGTGCGGGAGGACTACAAAAGTCTGCTCATGTCCAGAGTTGAATACATCTCTCGGTAGGCCGCATCGAGACTGGCTCATATGTCGCTCCTCTCTCATTCTGACGCAGCTTAGCCCGGAATTACGGGTCTCAGCCGCCTGGAATATCCAGACTTCTTCGGGATATAGAAGTGCGGGGTGTTGATGAAGTGCACGTCGAATGGGTCGTTCGCTCCCCATCTCAGAAAACTATCGAACACTATGCGGATAGAAGATTAGCTTTGATTGTGAAAAATAATAATCGCGCACAACTCTACATACGCCATAGAGATGCTGATGCACGAAATCTGCAGTTCGAGCTCTCTGAACAGTTGTCTCAATTGTGCGGAGTTCCTCTTGAACACACAAGTTTACTATGGGCGGCATTATTGTTGAAAAACATAGAGCTACTGGACAATGCTCTCGATCGAGGGGGGATTCTGCGAGCCATAAACTGTGAGTGATAACCTGATCAAAGCTCGGTAATCCAGGGTCCGGTGTTCACTGAGTGAGTGCTAGGTTCCAATGTCAATGTTGAAGTGGACCGGCCCAGTAGTAGGAGTAACTCGTCCACAAGAGAAAGTGAAATCACTGAGGTGACTCGATCAATTGTCTCCCGTGATTATAAGTCATTGGTTAGCGAAAAGTCAGACAACGCGGTAACATTGTCCCGAACGGAGTCCGATGTACCCTATATGAGCAGAGGGGAGACACGAGTAGCCATGAATTATAATAAGGAAAGTTTCATAAGACAGTGGCAGCAGATTTCAGCCAGGGCGCAGCTCCATTCCGACGACAATAACCCGCTTGGTTCGATATCAATGCATGGCGCTCCCTGGAGAGAAAGGACAACTGCCAAGAGTACTGGTGCAAGTGAGCTATCGTCTGTACCTCGGAGCCCAGCTTCAGAGACATATGGTCGCCGCAGAAACGTGCCCTCTGGACGAATTTCAGGGGACCAAATATCTGATATCGGCAGCTGGGAATTGGACCACCAGGATGGTAGGAGTATCGCACAGGTTACAGACTCACATTACCCAAATAGAGCTCCGAAGTCTTCAACAACGCCTCACATGATATTCTGTTCTACCATGAAAGAATTGCCAGAAATGGATGTCGACGGAAGAAATATCAGCGGCCAGGCAACGCTGCCTGCGCGTCTGCAGGTGCTTGACAATGGGATGCAAACTGTGTTCATAGCACGTAACATTACTACCTTAATCGATCATGAGCCGGCGTTTCTCGGAGAAGTGTTTGTACATTTATCTCATCGCATATTGCCGTTAATGCCAACTAACCTGTTCTGGATATGTTAGGTCTGTGAGTTCCTTCGGCATGTGCTTGGCAGCGCATATAATCCAGAAAAACATTGGACAAGTCCCCTGCGAAGTCGCTGTGGCCATGCCCCTTTGCCAGCGCCTGACAATGCTCCTTTGTCAAGCTTTTACATTGATGCCAGCACAGGACGAGCAATGACCGAGTTTTTGAAAACAAAATCGATTAAGCATGCAGAACATTGGGATTTCTCCCCGCCAGAATATCATATTGATGTCCAGACCACAGTAGATGATATATCTGCATCCTTTACCTGGAGCGTGCTCAACTTCGACATGGTAGGTGATTTATGGAATCTCCCTACAACTCCTACCCCCTTCTTTCTTTTCCAGGTTTTCCCTCTTGCTAAACTTCTTTGGGGCTGAAGGAAAGTTATTGATTCACGGCCGGTCCATTGGACATCTGTATCCAATTGGACGGATATGCATGCTAACAGACACGGCCACAGGCACGTAGATGGCGGGTACGAGGTTCATCCCAACACCAAGGCTGCATCTACATTCTCATACGAGTTTCTAATATCTATGAGGATCCCAAGGTCCGCATGTTCGTGGATCCATGGGATATGATTGAAGAGGGAGAGCTCTTGATCAAGTCCTCATCAAACCTAGTCGCGAATATACACAATGGCGCACATTCTGGGATAGAGCTCATTGACTTCCAAAACAAGAAGCCACCGCAGCCTGATAGCTTCGTGTCCCAGATATCTTTATATACTACGCTAGCAATATCAGGTCAGCGCTCCACGGTTAATTCTAATGTGTACGTCTGGAAGCCATTGAAGGAACCTGCAAGACATATAAGGCTTCTTCATCTTCTGCCAGGAAAGGGTATCGAAGACCTTAGAGGGGATTTGATAATCTCAGCTATAACAGACCGGGTGGAATATGACGCTATTTCTTATACCTGGGGAAGTGCGCTTCAGCCCTTCACGCTGCACACCACGGAAGGGAATATTCCCATCACAACATCATTATATGTGGCACTGATGCGAATGCGTAAGCATAAAGAGGCAATTTGGCTCTGGGTAGACGCGATCTGCATCAACCAGAAGGATGATATTGAGAAGGCAGCCCAGATATCCATGATGCCAGATATTTTTAGGTCGGCCACACGTGTCTACGCGTGGATCGGTGAAGAGGGAGATGGGAGTTCCGAAGTTATAGAGACCCTAAAGCAGATTGCAAAGCAGAGGCTGGAGCCCACTATGCCGTCTTCGAACAGATACCAAGACATCCCGCCCCTCGGGAGGATATTCTGGAATAATCTAGGCAAGTTACTTGAACGCAAATGGTTCCGGCGGATTTGGATCGTCCAAGAGATTGTTCTAGCGAGAGATATCATGGTCTTGTGCGGCAAAGAGTCGGTTCCATGGGGCCAGTTCTGTGATATGATCAGGCTATGCTTTGACTATGCGAAGCAATGTAGCTCAGGCCTAGTGCTTTCTCGAGGGAGTTCCACAGGCTCTGTCCTGCGACTCGCCAAATTCCGGCGTGAATGCCGTGAGAATGGAGAGTTTGAAGCAAGATATCCACTACTATCGTTATTTGAGCACTTCCAGTTGACCGAGGCGACCCGAAGGCGAGATAAATTGTTTGCACTACTGAATTTAGCCAGCGACAACTGTGAAGAACTCGGCCCAGATTACAAAGCTCCTCTGGAGGATATTATCTGGCGATACGCCTGCACATTCGTGAAGAATGGCCATGTGATGGAACTACTGTACAGAAGTGGGCGCTCCTCGGATCCCAGATTTCCATCCTGGGTCCCAGATTGGACATCAGCACCCTACCCCAGGACTCTATCAAAATGGAAATGCAAAGCCAAACCCCATAGATTTACTGCAGCCACCAGGTTCCTGGTGTACGGCCAGTTAGGCTTTGAAAAGGTCCTATCCCTCCGAGGACACCTGGTTGATAGTGTATCACGGGTAGGCGTGTGTCCATCGTACACAAGTGTATTTCCAGCCTACCTTCTGGAAACTTCTACAATGGTCGACGAATGCCTTCCAAACCTTACTCGAGCGGAGGCTGCCATTGTCAAATGGAGACTGCCCATTGGCGACTCCGATATGGTGCCTGAGGAGGAGCGCACTTTATGTCAAGAGAGCATACATGATTCACATCATGCAGAGCCTAATATTGCCGGTTTTCCCGGGGTGACCCAAGAATACATCGCCATTGCCTCTGAATTTGCGGATTTCTTCTCACCTGCCGTTGCCTGCTGCACGGTAATGGGAAAACTTGGCATTGTTCCGGCAAAGACTCGTGTGGGTGATAGAATCGCTGTCTTCCGGAGTGGCAGGGTACCTTTTATACTACGCGAAAAGGAAATGCTACGCGATCACTACGAGGTGATAGGGGAATGCTATATTGATGGCATGATGCACGGAGAATATATAGAGCAACCTGCACAGTATCAGGACATAAACCTAGTCTAATAACATGCCATTCAGCTTACTATCATTACCTTTCAGATAGAAAAGAGGGTCGATGACAAAACTCAGCCATACGTAATTGTTAGTAGCATATGCCATATTTTACTTTTTTTATTTATTAACTTATAAAGTAAATAAAAATAAAAAAGATTATTTTGTTTTTTTTTTAATAGTTTCTGATCGTCAATTTGCTACAAATATATGACTTGACTCTTACGTAGCGACACTAACATACATATGGTCAGGGAATCAGGAACCAAGGTATCTATCTAGTATCTAGGTGTTCAGCTATTCAGGGGTATAGTTCTACCAACTGCTGGAATCGCCATATTTAGCATCCACATTGTAAAAGCCCCGTACAGAGTCGGCATTCCGGAAGAGAGAAATCAAGGACTACACCCCGAGTCAATGGAGGTCTGATTATGGTTCATTAAACGGCTGCAATTAGCGAAGAGTGTTCGTTAGCTGGGTGTAGATCGCCTTTTCTGGGATCTAAAACTCATATTCCACCAAACGATAACCACCAGAGGACCTGTGGGATGTTTTTCTGGCAAGTGCCAAGCAAGTCAACTTCTCCCTCGGCAAATCCAGGTTGTCTGTGGGGAATTGGCCATCCATTGCGGGGCCCCACTCGGCTACCAACTTCGTAAACGTGAAGCCATTCGGGGGTTAGCCATGCAAGATATAGCACAGCCACCGGAAAAATTGCATCATTACTCGCTGTGTCTCCGTACCAGGCTTTGCCCTGACCCCGACATTATCACCGTTGAGTTATCCCGATGTAGAAGGCAAACCACAATGCCGTCGGCAATGGCCGTCGAGGGAAGAAAAAGCGCACTCCAGCTGTGGAGCAGGTCCGGGGAAGATTCAGCGCCCATTGGTCCGTCTGATGCATTAAACTAATAGCTTCCTCCGCATGCAGCACCGACCAACCAGAGAACTGGGGAAGACCCAGCCCGGACATTTACCGGGGGAGCTAGACAAGGACCGCAACGATCGTCGCTGGGGTTTGTGGAGTGGAGTTAACAGGATTGTACGGTTCTCGGGCATTTGCCGGAGAACCAGACCAAGCATCGCTGTTTTTTGCCGACTGAGCAACCGGGAATTCGGGTCGCTTGCTGGTTTTCTTCTAGGCGTGGAAGCTATGTCCGCCCATACTGTAAATTCTCGGGGGCCGAGTAGCGGCCGGAACCCTCGCCAAGGACCGTGATGGGTCCAGCGGTGGATCCAAGAGCGTGGGAAATAGCTGGAGAGCTGATGTAGCGTCATTTGCCCATTTCCGGGAGCCAAGGACGGGGTCTTGGCCAAGGGATGAGTGAAGTTATATAAGGCCGGAAGCAGGTCATCTCTTTGCTCTTCCCCAGCCTTCATTAACCATGTATCTTAAGAAGCTGCTCACTTCGGCTGCAGCCCTGAGTGGCTCCGTCTTTGCCCAGAGCAAGGATGGGGTAGAGGATCTCGATGGCCCCGGCGATGACCTATACGTCAAGGACCTTTCTGGATGCCCAGGATACAAGGCCACAAAACACTGGCAGACTCGGTCTGGCTTTTATGCGGACCTGACTCTCGCAGGCCCGGCATGCAACGTCTTCGGCACTGATCTCCCCGACTTGAAGCTGGAAGTCGAGTATCAGACCAGCGATCGACTCCACGTCAAGATCTTGGACACCAACAACACTGTCTACCAGGTTCCAGACAGCGTTTTCCCGCGTCCTGGGTTTGGCGAATGGTGTTCCCCGAAGGACAGCAAGCTCAAGTTCGACTTCCAAGCCGACCCCTTCTCGTTCACAGTGTCTCGGACTGATACCGGCGAAGTGCTCTTCGATACCACTGGCAACAAGCTGGTTTTCGAGAGTCAATATGTCTACCTGAAGACACACCTTCCGCAGAACCCGCATCTGTACGGTCTGGGCGAGCACAGTGACGCCTTCATGCTCAACACGACCAACTACACCCGGACCATCTACACCCGTGATGCTTACGGAACACCTCAAGGCGAGAACTTGTACGGTGCTCATCCGATCTACTTTGACCACAGGCAGACCGGGACTCACGGAGTGTTCCTGCTCAACTCCAACGGCATGGATATCTTCATCGACAACAACGCCACCCAGTACCTTGAGTACAACATCATCGGCGGTGTTCTGGATTTCTACTTCATTGCTGGACCCTCCCCACGTGACGTGGCCATTCAGTATGCTGAGATCACCCAGACCCCGTTGATGACTCCTTATTGGGGACTTGGCTACCACCAATGCAAGTACGGCTACCAAGACGTCTACGAGGTTGCTGCTGTTGTGGCCAATTACTCAACCAACAACATTCCCCTCGAGACGATCTGGACTGATATCGACTACATGGACCGTCGTCGCATCTTCACCATTGACCCAGAACGGTTCCCTGCCAACCTGTACAAAGACCTTGTGGACACTATCCATGCGAGGGACCAGCATTACATCGTCATGGTCGATCCCGCTGTGTATTACAAGGAGTCTAACCCGGCGCTTGATGAAGGTCTCAAGTATGACATCTTCATGAAGGAGAACAATGGCTCTGAATATCAGGGTGTCGTCTGGGCTGGTCCAAGTCACTTCCCGGATTGGTTTCACCCTGACTCTCAGCAGTACTGGAGTGAGCAGTTCCTGGCATTCTTCGACGGAACCAACGGCCCAGACATCGATGCTCTGTGGATCGACATGAACGAGCCCGCAAACTTCTACAACCGCCCATACCCAGGCAACAACACCACCCCCGAGAACTTCGCCGAAGTGGATGGTGACCCTCCCGCGGCCCCAGCAGTCAGAGATGGCCCGGATGCTCCTATCCCTGGCTTCCCGGCCAGCCTGCAGCCAAACTGGGTTCAGGGCAACGCGACTGAGAAGCGCTCAACTGCTGCTGTTGTCAAACGTCAACGCTCGCAGTCCCGCCGCAACCTCGGCGCTGGTCACTGGAAGTCACCTAAGGGCAAGGTCGACCCACGTGCTGGCTGGCAAAACGGCAAACAGACCGGTTCTGGCTGCGGCCCCAACGAATGCAAGGGTCTTCCCAACCGTCATCTCATCAGGCCGCCGTACATGATCCAGAACGGTGCCGGTCCCACGCTTGCCGACAGCACTGCCGACACGGATCTCGTGCAGAGCGGTGGATACGTCCAGTATGATACTCACAACCTTTACGGCGCTATGATGTCCTCGCATTCCCACAATGCTATGCGCGCTAGGCGTCCGGATGACCGGGCTTTGGTGATTACCAGGAGCACGTTTGCTGGTTCCGGAAAGGATGTGTCCCACTGGCTTGGAGGTAAGACCATCAAAACATTGACAGTAACAACAGCATGCTAACTATTCTGCAGATAATGTATCCGGGTGGCTTTGGTACCAGTTATCGATCAGCCAGATCCTGCAGTTCGCATCCTTGTACCAGATCCCCGTTGTGGGCCCTGACGTTTGCGGCTTCGGTGGTAATGTCACGGAGACCCTCTGTGCCAGGTAAGGACTCGAATCACGGTTCCCTCTACAGAACAACAGCAGCCCAGGCTAATACAGTGCAATAGATGGGCAACCCTCGGCTCCTTCTACACATTCTTCCGCAACCACGCCGAGATCTACGCGAACCCGCAAGAATTCTACCGCTGGCCCACAGTAGCTCAAGCCGCCCGCAACGGAATCTCCATCAGATACCAGCTTCGTAAGCCACTCACCTAGTCTTCCTCTCAAACAGCCAAGTTGACAACCTACTAACAATACCCAGTGGACTACATCTACACAGCCATCTACAAACAAAACCAGACCGGCACACCCGCCCTAAACCCCCTATTCTTCAACTACCCCAACGACCCCAATACCTACCCCATCGACCTCCAATTCTTCTACGGAGACGGCATCCTCGTCTCCCCCGTCACAGAGGAAAACAGCACAAGCGTCACCTTCTATCTCCCCGACGACATCTTCTACGAATGGGGCACCGGCAAGCCCGTCCGCGGACAGGGCGAATACGTCTCCCTCGATAACATCGATTACACGGACATCACCATCCACTACAAGGGCGGTATCGTCTACCCCCAGCGTATCGAGAGCGCAAACACCACTACCGCTCTCCGCCAGAAGGGTTTCAACATTGTTGTTGCGCCGGGCTTGGATGGCCGTGCTGAGGGCTCGCTTTATCTTGATGATGGAGTGTCGGTGGTGCAGGATACTGTCTCGGAGATTGACTTTGTCTATGCGGATGGTAAGCTTACCATGACTGGTTCGTTTGAGTATGAGGCTGGGGTTGGTATTGAGACCATCACTGTTTTGGGTGTGGAGAGCAAGCCCGAGGGTGATGAGGATGTGGAGTATGATGCGGAGAATAAGAAGTTGGTCAAGCATGTTGATGTGCCTTTGACGGGTGAGAATGAGATTACGATTCTGTGAATGATTTGGTTGGTGAGATAGCTATTTAGCTTATATCTACGATGCACATATATACGAATGATCAAGTTCAAAATAATGATTTACCGTTTTGTATGGCTGATTTCACTAGCTACTATACAAGTAGTGGTTTCAAGATGCTCAGCTATATTTGGGTTTTACAGACAGCTGAATGGATGGAGACCCTTGCAATCTAGGGTCGTATATACTAGCTTACTTTAAGTGGTTAAATTATAGGTAACTTAATGGTTCATTTACTGATGTAAGACGGATTCTGCATGATTAAAGCTCCGTTCATCACCTCTGAGTACCAATCCAAAGTCCAGGCGTGGTGGTAGCGTGTCGAATATTGACCACATTGCCACTAGCTGCATTTAAAGATTCACTCTGATATCCTGCTCAGAGAAAAACATATTAGCTAGGGGATATCAAGTATGAAGCCGTGGGGGAGCACTCACTCTAATCTCGTGAATGAATTCAGCACCAAGTCGGTATCGGTGTCAGTAAACGCGCGGTGTATGCTGTTAATAAGCCTCGCAAATTGTTCGCCCTCCGGAAGCCGTACATCGTCAATCTCTATATCCTTAAGAGAAAGCCCTGCTATTTCCTCGGCTGAAATAATTAGTAAGGAGAATCCAACCAGATAGCCAAGCGAAAGACTCACAGGAAAACATGGCAGAAAAGCCTGATATTATTATAGCGTCTTTCTGTGCTCTGGGCTGAAGTGCGAGCAACATGGCGGCAAGTGGGACAGCCCACCGGTCCCCAAAGCAGCTTTGCGCCAGTGTTATCGCTTTTCGGACCACGGAGCGAGTTGTCGGGTTAGGGCTACCTGTTTGGAAGTCCAGACGTAGCTCCGTAACCCGGCTAGCCCATCTATTCCATCCGTCTCTGTTCCCTAGTCCAGAGTGCAACTCAAATAACCCAAGATCTATCATCCTCTGCAAAGAGACTTCGACACATCTCCCCTCTATATCCAGTTCTCCCTGTGTAAGGTATTCGCCAAAGTAATTTTCGCCGCCACGGAGCTTCCCGAAGTTTTTCAAACCATCATGATAAGTCTTGAAGACCTTCATTATCTCCAGGTCTTGGACGAACGTTCCCTCTGGAAAGCCACGTGTGTCGATAATGAAGAGTGAGATCTCCTCTAGTTGGGGTTTACCTCTGTCCATAGAGTGTCGATACAGACCATATTGCAATGCAAAAAGCAGAGAACTGGTCCAGCTCATGAGGTTACAACGCTGCTCATGTCCGCTTGTCCATCTGAGGTGTTGGTTCAGACGATCGGCAGCTATTATAGGCTCGAGTTGAAAGAGGTCATCTAATCTGTCGCTGTCAGAGTTCATTGTCGCTGGGGACTTGACTTTGGATGTGGTTGTGCTTCCCGCAGACTGTGGCGCAACGATACGGAAGAGGTATCGAGGAACTTGATTGCCTTTGAATAATGGCATCTGCTCCTTTTGGACTACATTTGGACAGAACAAGGTTTGTGCAGATGCGAGGGGTTGGTTATTGGGTGAAGAACACATTTCGATGCTAGATGGATAGTTAGATAGTGAAACCACAAATGTAGGGTCGATGTGTAAGATGAAAACGTGGGTGAGGAAAGATCATCAATGGAATGATCTATCAAAAGATCAAGGGAACGATAGCTTGCCAGAAGGCCTACTTATACTGGGTAGAACAAGAACTGGCGCTAGGCTTACCCAAGGTGGTCATGCGCACATGGGCTTGTCAGATCGGAGCTCATCGGGTCTTTTTCCATTACCAGGAACATGATTGGCTACTGGCTTGATGAAGCTCAGTCCGGTCAGATCAACTAGCAACCATGTCAGGCTGTGGGAGTCAGGAACCCGACACAAAAAAATTGAATGGCTTCTATCATATCGTATACTTTGTCTACGAGGCTGTCACTACGAGACAAAACATATGTATCACTTGAGTCCAACTTAGAAAACGATTTTCATACCGCCACGACTATATATGCCATGTCTGGGAACGAGTAAGGGCCCGATCGACGTTCTATAGAAGGTTTTCTGCCTCTATGGTGCGAGAAAGACAGTATGTAGATGTCTATTTCTCTTCCATGACTTCAGTCACGCTACCTACATCATCTCGATACTCTCCTGAAAACTCCATACAAGTGTCAAAGGATCCATACCGAGCGTCCAAAGAATCCAGTATGTAGTTTGTCCTAGGCTGCCATGGTGGTATTCCTCCCGCCCTGGGTACATTACCTTGTTCCCTCAGCATGTAGTTAGAGCTCAAGTTCCAAAGCTGACGGGGCTGACCTGCCGAGCCATACAGACGAGGAGTGGCCCCTTGAATATTCTCTTTGGCCATATGTCTTATCATCCGACAGATGAATAGAGCAGTGGCGTCTGCTCCAAGAGTCCATGAGGCATCCGTGAGATGCCCCAAGACAAAAAAGCAGTTCGGAATATCTTGCTGCATCATGCCTTTCCACATGACTTTATCAGCAACATCACACGGGGCTTTGTCCAATTCGAAATGTGCTCCACCCCCCACTTGCATTCGAAGGCCTGTAGCGGTTACAATGATATCCGCGTCGATAGCCTTGCCGTTGTCGAGAATAACAGCGCTCTCGGTGACTGTTTGAATGTTCGCCGTCTCAATGTTGACTTTCTCGGTGTCCAAACTTTGGAAGAAATCCCCATCGGGACATGCTAACAGACGCTCATCCCACACTTTATATTTGGGTTCGAAATGAGGCGATAGGGGAACACGATCAGGAAGTTGTTTGGCTGTCAGCCACAGCAGAATACTTCTTGCAGATTGCGGAAAAATCCGACAGAAGTTATAGGCTCCGAGCATGATAGCCATCCACACATAGCGCCTGAGTTTGTGTGACACCATAACAGGCAGCAGTCGATCCATCCATGAATCCCCACTTCCAGAGGAAAGAGATATAATGTAGCTTGGGCTTCGCTGGATCATTGTTACAGCAGACGCCGTCTCTGCGAGCTTGGGAACAAGTGATATTGCGGTAGAACCACTGCCGATGACAGCGATCTTTTTCCCGGCATAATCGAGCTTCTCTAGCCAGAATTGGGGATGCACAACCACTCCTTTATAGTCGCTCAAGCCTGGTATTTCTGCTGGGAGCGGCCGCTCATAGTCATAGTACCCCGTCGCAAAGATCACGAATTTTGCAATAAAACGAGACTCCTGATCTAGACACGCCGCAGTTAAATTCCACTGGCTTTGCTGAGAATCCCAATTCAGGGTTTTAAGTCGATGTTTAAACAAAATGTGATCCTCAATCTTATATGCCTTGGCAGTACTATTGATATATTCGAAAATGCAAGTACCGTCGAGCATAGTCTTGCTGGTGTGGTATGGCTGCCACGGGAATCCAAATGTGTGGATGCCAGTGTCTAGTCGGACTCCAGGGTACCGAAAGAGGTCCCACGTACCACCAGCAGTGCCTCGAGCTTCAAGAACCGCATATGAGTAGCTTGGAAGCATGGTCTGGATGCGATAAACCGTATTGATACCGGCCATGCCGGCCCCGACTATGATTACATCGTATTTCTTTGCGGGCTCCATGAGTGGTCGTCTTTGACTGTATGAATGAGATAGTAGCTGGATGCTGAGCCTCAAGTTCTGTCAATTTCATTAAGAGAGATTGCCTTTAATTATAGTTGGGTCAAGCGATAATAGGTTTTTGGTCCTTGGGAAATCCAGGTAATATAGTTTTAGTGCTGCGTATGTGGCGCTAAACTCACTTCTTTGAACCCGGATTCTACAAGATTACTCTCTACTTGCTTAAATACAACTTGTTAAGCAAGGAAAGATACAACCTACCATGTTTTCATTTACAATATCAACTTATGTTCCTGTTTACATTATGTCTAACTGATGTATGTCACGGCAGAAGGGGATTGAAAGTTTAATCGTACAGTACATTCGCATAAGTGAGGGCGGGAAATCCTTTCCCGTTGAAATCCAGCAAAACACACTCATTCCTGATGTCCTCCTACGTTCTTCCTGTGGCTTGATCACTCTCTATCAATTGCAGTCATTTTCCAAACGTATTCCTATCCGATGTAAGTATTAGAATGAGCTACAAACCAGTCTTGGTGCCCAAATAGGAGAAGTATCACGATCGAAAACAGATATAGTATGGAACCAGGAGCTTAAACGTGTAGTAAAGGAAATGAACATAACATCTACGTCTAGCATCCCTTGAAATACAATTAAATCCACCTATCAGAGATTCATCACTTGAGAGGAGCATAAGATTCAAATATCCAGCTCTTCGGAGGGTATCCAACAACTACTAGTTCATCATTGTTGTATGCATATTTTATTCAGTAAACCAGACCAATCAACGCTAGAAGGAATTCTTGACTCAAAAAAGTATTGAGAAGATAGTCCATTTGACCGATCAAGAGCGCTCCAAGCCCTTGTGCAATCTAGAAAACACGGTAGTCTCTCTAACCAAGAATAAGAGACTAGCAGAAAGTGAAAGCGTCTTCGAAGGGAAGTCATGCCATGCCAACGCAAGCCTATTGCTCCAAACCGACACTACCAGCATTAGCAAACTAATGTATCTTTCTGTAGTGTTTTACCTAGATATTCTCAGTCAGATATGCCATGCTCTACGCGCAGGAATACTTCATAACTGAAACAACCGTAACAGTAACATCTATATACGATGTTCTTGGGATAAACCATATTTGAGCGTACAATTTTCTTTCATATTCTTTTCTCTAGCTGTAGTACCAGGTGAGTGTATATTCCTTGATTATTACCGGTCTTGAGGAGTATAGTCGTCTCCCGCCGCCGTGAGACTCTTCTTAGGCTCAAGCAATGAACACAGGAACTACAACCTCGCAATAGAAGGGTTTCACAGAGTCGCAGTAAATTACATTAGTAGTCTGCTATTATTAGATTGCTACATCCAAGTGTATTGAAAATGCGCCTTTAGGGCTCCTATAGTTCAGTATATAAGACGGGCTATTCGAAGTGATTCAAACCACAATAGGTTCAACAGAGCCATTAGGGACGGTAACTCGTCATTGTACATGTTCTCCAAGAATTAGGCTAGAGAAAAACTAATTTAAGGGCTTTCTTGGCGCTTCCGCTAGGCGACCCAAGTGGACATGCCTGCCTAGCAATTTCTATCATATAAACTCTCTCTCTTGTACCCACTCTTAGTCTCAATTCAACATCTAATCCTCTACACTTTTCCATGGCAGGGTGGAACCTTATATCATTTACTACGTTGCCCTTCTGCTCCCTTTTGGATACTAGGTGATTTTCCACAATCCAGCCATGAACTCTACATCCGCATTCACTCCGGAAGAGCCCTCAATTGACGACCAGGTTGAAGAGCTAGACGAAAATTCTTTCTACCACCATCCAACCTGGACCCAACGCTGGTCTCACCCAGATTTCACCCCCGAGGCTAGGAGAGCCTGGAGGAACGAGACCTGGTACAAGCACTCAAACCGTCTATCCCGCAACTTCTTGCGGTCGAATTTATCCATCCGCTTTCCCTGGGGCTATATCATCTACCGCACTGTGTACACCATCGAGTCTGACGAGTTATGGCCCCTTGCGATGGCCAAGCTCACGCGCTTTATAAATGATGAGATCGAGCAAGATCTCCGTGAGTATCCGGACCGCTACGGCGATAATCCGCGCCCTGAACGACTAGTGCAGGAATCGCATAGGGATGTTGTGATCTCCGATAAGCAGCGCTGGAACGGTGCCGGGATCGAGGAGGTCCGTCAGCATTTCGCAGACTATCTTCGTAAGACCAAGCTTGGAGTGGATGGGGGCTGTGGCCGGTTCCAAGCGTGCATGGTCATTGATGAGCGGTCGCTAAAGTCGATTATTGCCTGTCCTGAGCCGGACAGCGAAGATCGGTTTACGCGGCCGGATGGGTTTGTTGGCATGGTTGATGGGCAGTATAACCCTGAGCGAAATGATAACCCGCGGTATTCGGGGTTCATGCGCGTGAAGATTGGATTCTTGTGGTGGCTCTATATGAATCTCCGGCGTCTCGATATGGAGGAGCTGTGCCCAAATATTCCACCCGAGTTCATCCCGGTATATGATGGTGGGTCTGGAGAAGCGCAGGATGAAGAGGGGAATACGCACGACTTACCAACGCGACCTGCTGGGTTGGCTTCTAGGGCTAGGGGTTAGATACGGGGTGAGGATTTGATTTTGGGCTGTCGTTCATAACATGCTTGGTTGGTTCGGCTTTTGTATAGTCTTGGACGGCTTTTTGTGATTTGTATAGTGTCTATAGTCAATGGATATGTGTGTCCCGATCTGAGTAGTGAGCCTTCATTTTATCTATCTCCTTATCTGAGCGAGGGTCTTACATACACAAGAAGAACAGCTCATGTATTAACTCCGTAAAGTGTGCCTTCCGCCTTTCCGTCTATATACTCTAGGCAGGCTTGTTAGTGGAGAAAGAGGGTCTGATGCTTCTGGGCCAGCATTGTTGCCTTCTTGCTCTCCCATCTTGTTCATTTGACATGTATAACAAACTTTAACTCACTGCCCTGTCAAGAGAATTGATATACGCTAGACGAACTTAATAAGTTCTAGGGTCATGAGTCGTGGCTCGCAATCAATGCTACTCTGTCTGGAACCCGTGTATTAAATCACCTGGTCTCCAGGTTGGGTGCGCAACGGTAAAATACTATTTAAGAGGGTAACTTGAGTGAAAGGGTTTTACAATTTTAACATTGTACAAAGACTAAGCCTCCTTTTAGTATAGAAAGAACTCTTTGCTGTGGTAATCAAGGTCGGTTGCTTTGTAGACTACGGCAGACTATACCGGAGCTATCCGCGCGGCAACTATATATTTCTCGGTATAGAGTAGAAGTTGCGCTTTACACAGAGCCGAGCAAGTTTCTTGGATTGCTTTGCTGAAATGAGTATCCATAGAAATTGATTTAATACCTTCATGAATAATGACTTGATTGAAATGGGTTTTAGTGGGTTTTGAACATCTAGTTAATGAAAAAAGAGAGTATGGGGGTAGGAAGAAGAATATGAAGCAAAAGAAAAAAAGATCTCCCCGACTGGGAGTCGAACCCAGGTCTCCCGCGCTTGTTCTCGTATGAGATGACAAGCGGAAATCATGACCGTTAGACCATCGAGGAATTGATGGAAAACGATTTTCTTTTTGGCTATATAAAGCAAAAGCCCATATATTGCCTGACGTCACGATCCCTTGACAGCCCTAATTCCGTACTGAGTGCAATCCGAGACTATTTAACGGAAAAGGTAGGGTCTTCATATGCAGATGTTCAATATAAGCCAATTACATCAATGAATTACGTGTTAAATATGTAACCGGAACTCAGATGAGGCAGTCTTCAATTATCAAGCGTATCGAATCCTAGATTTATTCAATTCAATACCCATATTAGAAATTAATTACTATCTACCCACAAGGAATATCAACTTTTAATCAATAGAAAGAGAAGAGGAAAGAAAAACTCCACTCAGCAATGCAAACCCAACAAGCCCAAAAATGCAAACCCATACCATCACATCATGAACAACAAAATTAACTCTATCATGCAAGCCCAAGCCCTAAACATCCCCAACCGCCCCCTCGGCCCTCTCCTTCAAAATATCCTCCTCCAACAACCGCTGACAAAATGGACTCCTCTTCCGAATCCACGGCCCCGCATAAAGCAACGCAAAGGGAATCGGAATACATGCCAGACTAGCAAATCCCAGGACAGAGGTAGCCCACCCAACACCCAGAGTCGAATACAACGGATCCGCAGCAAGCGGGAACAACGCACCCACTATACTCCGCAGAATAACCGATGCGGCGAGGGCGCTCGCTGAATAAATCTTGTACGCGTCTGTGACGTACGTGAGCAGCGAAATGAAGATCATTTGGTAGCCGACGCCGAAGAGGAGGCCGGATAGCACGGGTGCGATCCAGTGGATGTTGCGGTTTGCAGTCCAGCCGAGCCAGAATAGACTGATTGTTAGGCAGGGACCGGCGATGCAGGATATGGGGAGTCGGTGCAGTTCGGGACTGGTGGTCCAGGACTTCCCGGCTTTTTTGGCTTTTTCGTAGATTGTGTCGTAGTATAGTGAGATTAGACCTGAGGAGGCGGCGCCGATGCCGACTTTTTTTCGGTCTTGGTTAGGTTGGGGTGATTTGCGGGGTGGTTGGGGGTTACTTACTGGGGATGTAGGTGAGAGATGTAGTTTGGACGTCGAAGTTGTATGTACCTATGGTACGTTGTGAGTATATGCTTATTATGTTTTCGTAGACGTTGTTGGCTGGGTTTGTTTGGTAAGAGGGGAGGCGGGCTAGAAAACCATACCTTCAAAGATAATGGGATATGCTTGGAAGTAGAAAAAGACCAGACTGTATGCTAGAGAGATATAGAGAGCCGTGAACAGAATGATGGGTTCAAAGACAAGCATAGTGATCGGACGCGTGATGATCTGAGTAGTGCTGTATCGAAACCCTCCATTCTGCAGCTCTTGCCGAGACAGATAAGAATTGCACCCCGACTCTTTTCTTAGTCTAGCAGCTTGTCGTTTTAAAATGACGGGTGCGAAGGTCTCTGCAGTAAGCTGTATCAGCATTCTCCCAGTACGACGGTGAACGGATGTCATTCAGAATCGGAATATTCATACCTGACATAAACATAAGCCCTATCCAGGAAATGCCGGCGAAGATTAGGTCAATGCGAAAGGTCCATCGCCAACCATACTGGACTGAACACCCAGAGATTATTGGCCCAACGATTGGACCGAAGCTTGCAGCCTGAAAGCCTCGTTAGAAAAGGGATATTTGGACACCAGATATACCCTCTACTTGTTTTAACATACCGACATATAAAAAGCCATCACCCGTCCCCGGCTCCGTAGGTCCGAAAACATATCCGCGTATACTCCACCGATCACAGTCTGTGGCGCCGCACCCATAGTGCCGCAGATAGCTCGAAAAACTAGGAGTGAGGGCCAATTCGGTGCCAAAGCACAGGCAAGAGTTGCCAGGACAAAGACAGTGAAAGTCCAAGTGAGAACCGGCTTCCGACCAATAGTCTCACTTAATGGGCTAAAAGCTAGAGGACCTACAACATATCCGATAAGGAATATGGTTGTTGGTAAGACCTTCTGCCCATCACCGTGCTGGTCGAAATCTTCCATGATAGCAGGGACCGCATTGCTAGGTAGAGAGGATGATACACCGCTATTGAGAACAACGAACAACGCTATGAGAACATTGTACACCTTTTTATTCTAAAGTAGAGACATTGGTTAGTCCTATTGGAAATGTCCGTGCACATTCTAAACACAAAATACATACAAAGTCCCAATTGTTCGGGTTCGCTGATGACCCCTCTTTGAATTCAACAAGTGTCTCATGCTCCGACAGTTTGACCAATTTGTAATGCTCGTTTGCTCTATTACTGCTCATCTTGGATATTGTGGAAGGGCCAGCCTCCACCTCGTCATCTCTCCCTGGTATGTATTAGGGCTGGGCAAAGAATCACCTGGAGGAACAAGCGCACCTGAACTCTCGACAATAGCAGTTTGAACAATAACTGATTGTTCTGCTACCTTTGCCATTTTGTATGATATGAAAAAGGACCAGAGACAAGGTACACGTAACGGAGAATGCCAGTCAAGGTTGTTATGTTAATCCATTCCAATGCATTCGGAAGTCGAGAGACTGGAGACTATATAAGAGAACATCTTTGACGCTCAGGCTTGCCGGACGGAAAAAGAAACACACTGAAAATTGAGTCATCGAGGCTAGACCTTGACAAATTTACCAGTGTGCGATATCTCACATCGCCATCAGGTTTTTGTTAATAACAATGTACCAATGAATGGCGTCTATACTTCAGCTTCGGAACCGGGCCCGGATCGGGACCGGTGGACAGAAGATTCCACCACGCGGCCCCGACCAGGACCCGCTCCGCGATGTCCGTCTCCGTTGTGAAATCTCATGCGCTTCTACGGTTTGGGATTCTTCTTGTTGGATCTAGTGTGACGATCATCAGGCGCAACGACAGTGTGAATTTCTGCCCAACAACATGATTTGCTCTGCCAGCGTTAGTTCTAGAGCTCTGGCCCACCGGCCCATACCGAAAACTCTGATACTTCCAGAACAAAATATTTCACTTGAAACCCAATATTATTCGCAGAGAAAGAAACTAGTCAATCGATCTCTCGTAGGGTAAAGCAGGAAGGAATCATTGTGGCAAAGAAGGCATCACTGGCAAGAAGTCAAATAAATCATTTTGGCCCTCCTCAAAAAGCCCAAATGAATCCGCAATGGGGTTCGACATGGTCCAGTTGGGCGCTTCCATAGTACCAGCCAATCTTGAAAGAGGCGGTCTAGATATCGCACCTTTGTCGCTACTTGGCATCGATACCGCACTTGGGTCCTTATCACCTGGGAAGGCCGCGCCGGGTCTATAGCTAGTAGTATCTTCCAGTGGAGCCAGCCCTGTTGGAGGGGCGGTATCCACGGGGGCATCAAGGCGTCTGCTTAGAGGCTCCTGCACGTCCCCATGCTCGGGCATATTAGGTGCATCTGCACTGTCATGGCTGCGTGGGCGCTGACTCACAATCAAAGCGCGGGCGTAGTTCACAAAGAGGGAGACTGTGCGGTGAATGTCCGGATAGGGCGGCTGTTTAAGGAATTCGCAGATATGGTGTACTCGTTCCAGCAGTAAATCCTGATCAATGAGCGTTGGGCGCCACCGTGCGATGCGTAATGCAAACGTCGCTGATTCGTTAGACTTGCCTTCAAACACTTGTGCTCTGGAATCGTAGCGGGATATGACAACTTACCAACAAAAGCGATTGTCAGCGCTGGGTACGTCGGGGCCCATTCTAATTGACAGCGGTAGGCCGGCTCTGTGATGAGGAACGCTAATTGGTCCATGATCGTGGTCACAAGGGATTGCCATAGGTTCAGAACACGCTGGTCTATGGTTTCAGAATCATAGGAAGAGTCGGTCGACTGTAGCTTCTGAATACGTGCCAGTGAAGCGCAGAGTACGAATATCCTGGCATAGTTGAGCATGAGCTTAAGACTGCTGCGTTGAAAGGCCCCCGCATGAAATCCATTGTCTTTACGTAGAACGGAGTCAACATTACTCTTGTGAGGCCATGGGTAGAGGATAGAGACATACTATCATGAATCTCGTCCCACGTAGTCCACCAATTCTGCAACCGTGCCATGATTGCTGGCAGTTCCGTTGAGACGATGTGGTCGATTGTCGATGAGTTATCAATGATGACACGGGACTGGCCTGCAGCCAGGTTAGTTCATAGAACAAGAAGGTTGACTAGAGTGCATCCAAACCTCGAAGTTGATGAAGCTCAATTATGCATACAGTGCGCATATCGCATGGCAGTGAGAGCGGATACTCGAGGAACTTGCGCAACTTCATGATATCCACCTCGGCAATGCGTGATTTACGCCCAGTGCCCGACGCTACGTCCAATTCCAAAGTGAAGCTAATCAGCCAGGTTCTTGTCTGCCATACCAACTGACGATCTGCCATAGATGCAGTTAGGGAACTTCGTGGAACGTTCTCTTGAGACAGCAACGTATCCAACGACTTTTCCAAGCCGGAGTCCAGAGCCGTCCGGAGGATGAGCGCTGTGGAAAACCATGTCTTTTCGGAGTATGCTGCGAGTAAGATCATCCCTTGAACGGCCTCCAGCTTCGTAGGTCGTTCGAAGAAACCATCCTCAGCCAGTCGCTGCGCTTCATCTTGGAGCACTCGTTGCAAATGTGTGTCGCTGCGCAAGTCCGTTACAGCGCGACTGGCTAAGTAGATGATAACTGTGAAAACAAATACAGACCGGGAACGGATGGAGTCAAAGGTGTCTCGAATTGGATCGAATAAGGGCAGAAAATTCTTACTTCCACCCATGAATCTGCGAAAAGAGGTTAGGTACTAGTCTACACTCTAGTCAAGCACTGGTCCCACCCCACACAAAATAGACATACCGTTCATACATAACTCGAGCTCGCTCCTCACTGACAATGCCTCGCGTTACAATGTCACCTTGCGTGTCACCATTGGCTGGGTTATCCATGAATATCTACCAAGTTTAGCCGTGCCATGATGCCTGTTTGCAAACTATCCAAGCTTACATTGTTGGACCCTAGCAAGTTAACTGACATGGAATGCATTGCTCCCACCGGCGCGATCATATCATTGGGGCTTAATTGCTGAGATTCTGGCCCATTTTGATCAGCAGTTTGAGACGCTCGTAGGTCTTCCAAAGCCGACGGCGCCGGCAAGGAGTCTATGGGAGCATCGTGGAAGGTAGTATCCCTTGCTGAGACGGGCGAATATTCTCGCTCTCTTGATTCGGGGGTGTTCAAACTACTGCCGTGACCCCATGGGGAAGTGGTCCCATGCCCTCTATGTGATTATATAAGCCGAGGGTCGATCAATAGTAGAACATGAATGTGGAGGCGCATACCGTGTTGATGGGGTTCCGGTCCTCTTCCGACGCTCACTGCGTCGTCTTCCGTCCTCCATCGGATCCAGAATACAATCCCGACCAGCCGAACGGCAGCGGAAACAGGGAACTTGAGTCCGTGCATCACAACGCATTTTCTGCTTCCTACACCATCGACAGGCTTTGAAAAAGCGGACCGGAACATTTCCCGACCTGAATATTATCTCTGGGGCTCTTTCACTCATGTTCGGCTTTGGGGGTCCTGTCGATAATCAGCGTTGGTAAGCAGAACAGTTTTGGGCCCAAGATTCGAGCCTTAGCAATGTCTTCAGAAATTCCCTCATACATACTTGATCTGTTCGTATCCTAGAGTTTCATGGTCATTCATTATTCAGCCGAGTCTCAAATGAATGTCATCAGTCTTCCCACCTGGTACATCGGCCCCGGTCACGTTATTTACTCCGACGCTAGTCTACATTTAGATACATAGCCAGTTGAGGCTAGTCCCGATAAGGTTAAATCACGAAGACTCATCACTTTTACAACACGCCAAGAATACTGTAGATGATTTGTGGTATTTTTATGGTCAAATTAAAGAAAAGCCTTTGATATCATAAGAAGGTCCTCCGGCCCAACTCATGATGTCCCCGAATGGTCTCACATGACTTGCCCCCTTCAGTTTTATTTCCTGATACCATATCGATGCGGGTCCCAAAGCCACCCACTCCCTATGAACGCGATGATACTGCACCATGAGACCGAATAGAAGTTTTGTGTCTTTCCAGTCCTTTCCAAGACACTTTATATCCATTACTTCGTTCGTGACTCATCGCTCTCAATAAAAAATGGATCACTTCCCTATGCTTGAGTATGAAGTTTGGTCCATCTTTGACATTTGGAGCATGTTGTGTTCGTATTTCTCCTCCCTCCTCACACGAGTAAAATAGGGCTTTAGAGCCTTGGAAAATTGCGCCCCACATCAAAGCAGGACTCGCTTTGTTTGTCGGCGTAATATCGAATCGTGAGTGGTAGATATCCTTGAACTTCTTGATGGAATTATTGAAGTGGTCGTCGTCATCTAGCAAGATGAGAGCCATCAAATGGTCAATGAGACCGTTGCCGTCGTGACATTTGACAGTATAGATTACTACCTTCTCACTTTCAATATTCATAACTATCTCCCATCCATTTTCCTCCGGAAAATAATGCATGAGGCTACAAACCATTTGAATCATAAGGGTTATCAATCCTGGGTGCCCTGGAACTTTTGAGCAATTTTCGACGGGCTCCAAGAACTTTTGGAACCAGTCTATCAGTGTAACTGTCGTTTTGAAAGGACAGTATTCCGTACTGGGATACTGCTTGTGCCAGAAGACATCTGGTTCTCTTGGCACATCTTCGTCCATGCTGAGCACCTTATTATCGTAGAACTCGGATAGCTTTGAGGGTTGACCATGCAATAGTGACAACTACATCTTGAACAGCGCGTTCTTTGAGGCATTATATACTGCATTGAAAGACCTGTTTCTCGGTATTTGACGCATAGGGAGATACGCGGTGCAAAATACCCTTATAAAGACTCAACAAAGAAATGGATCCCAAGAAGTTCGCATCGCAAGCCCGGAACATACCACTCTTACGAACAACAACACTGTTCGAAGACGATACAAGCAGTTCTACTGACACCTTTGTAGGTCAATACCGTGGAAGAACACCACCAAACTAAAAAGGAGAGTACAGATGTCCTCAGGGGATCTCGGAGCTATGCGCTTTGGCTAGGCTGGGCTATTCCGCATTGTATTTGAGAACCCGTATATTGGTAGCCCTTCCGGATCACTCCTCGTATAACAGGTTCTACCAGGAGAGTAGAAATGTTCGTCCTTCTCGTCTTAAGAGAAATAGGAATATTACTGCTGAGTACGATGGATAAAGCCGTGGGAAAGAGGTGGCTCATCCTATGATCTACATACGCATATTGATATACTCTAGGACCATATCCTGATGAAACGCTTCTTGTTTTAACCATGGTTACAGTCCGGCTACACAGGTCAAACCCCACTTAAAGACATAGATATGTGGATACCATGCTCACCCTTGGTATGTTCCATCGTCGCGTGGTGCATTTCTCACTTAGACAGGCATACATAGACGATATGATATTGTTTATCGACTCCAGACTCTGTTCCCTGTCTACTGCCCTGTAGATTTTTTATCGATCATTTTGGATGTCCAAGAGTTAGCTTGTTAACGAAGGTGCTACTTGTCGTTTCCCAAATGGCGATTTAGTCTTGATGTTAAGTTTGGCCTGGGCATCTGTGCTCATGCTCTGTGGTACATTTACGTCAGAGACGCTCATTTGTGATCCTTGGACCATTGTGATTTGCACATCATATTCATGTCTTCTAACCGACTTTTCACATACTGACGCCCGATATCATGACTCGAATTTATGTTCTTTCGAATGACAACAGTTTAGTGCGACAGATTCAGTGACGGTAAGCCTTGGTGGTCCATAGCATGAATCGTCTTACTATATGGGGTTTATCTGGAGAGAAAATTAGTAAATGATCTATTCAAAGGATAGGTTCCCTTGAGTCCTGCACATGTAGGAAATGGCAAGGCTGAGACTGTACCGTTGTTAATTTGAGGGTACTAAAAGAATATATATTCCTGTGGTGAAGCGGTAAAGTGGGTTAAGTGGACTGAAAGCCATACCAGTGGAAAGTCTTCAGAGCCTGGAGAGAATTACATGTGATAAAATAAGATTCATCATTTAGCATAAGATATGTTGATAATTAATCCGTATTATCAGCCTTTCGGCAAACCATGGAGGGTACGTGCCTGATGATCGAGGTGCCTGACGTTAGTGCGCGGAAACGGAGTCCTAAGGCAGGAAAACCTATCCACCCGAGGAACAACGCAACGTTTCTCCGCCTTACGTAGTGATCTAATGCGATGTTCTCTCCGCTTTTCCGTTTCCCTTTCTTATCATCACGTCACTCTCTCCCCCCCCCAGCTTCCAACTCAATTCTTCATCCACTTTCCCATTGCTTTGCATGGTTGATGGAATGAGCTGGATTCATCCTGTCATCCATGTATAGCTGACCTCGCTCAGCCGATTTCCCTTTATACTACGAATATATACTATCTTCAGAAATCGCATTGACATCACGCGTTCACTGCCGTCCGAGTCCTTGTCTCGCAGCACCCCTGCCGTACGTGGCAACGCCAGTATTCCTAAGTTTATACTCTGAACAAAGCTCCGGCTCTCTTCCTCGTCTGTCACTCGCCTTGAATGATTTTGACTAGTCCTCAACCAAACGCTTCCGACTGATCCCGTCGCTACGACCCTGTCTCCAACCATGCGGGGACTCCGCTTCATCCCCGTCATCGCTAGCCTCGGCTCTGTCTTCATACCACAATCATTAGCCCAGGGTGAGACCGCACTACACGAGAAGGGTCGTTGTGCTATTCGAGGACACTGTGGGAAGAAGTCCTTCTTTGGCGGAGAGCTACCATGCCCGGATAATGGCGTTGCAGAGGAACCGGAAACAGCGGTGAGGAAGAAGCTCGTGGATTTGTGTGGTAGTAAGTGGGAGGAAGGTCCAGTGTGCTGTAAAGATGAGCAGGTACGTGTCAAATATGATATGTCACGGCAATTGACATATTGAACCGCATCACTAATTCTTCCATGGTTAGATCGATGCGCTCTCCAAGAACTTGAAGCTTGCCGAGGGTATCATCGCTTCCTGTCCTGCATGCAGAGAGAATTTCTTCAACATCTTCTGTACTTTCACCTGCTCTCCGGACCAGTCTCTCTTTCTCAATGTGACGGAGACCGAACCCAGCAGCTCTGGCAAACTCTTAGTGACCGAACTAGACAACATTTGGTCGGAGGAATACCAGAGTGGATTCTATGAAAGCTGCAAGAACGTGAAGAATGGAGCATCAGGTGGTAAAGCGATGGACTTCATCGGCGGCGGCGCAAAGGATTATACGCATTTTCTTAAGTTTCTGGGAGACAAGAAGCTTTTGGGTAGCCCCTTTCAGATAAATTTCAAAACCGAACCCGCTGGTCCGGACCCTCAGGGAATGCATCCTCTACCCATCAAGCCCAAGGCATGCAATGACTCAGATGAAGCCTTCCGTTGCTCCTGCGTGGACTGCCCCGATGTATGTCCACAGCTGCCCGCAGTGGAAACAGACAAGCAATGCCATGTGGGCCTTTTGCCCTGTCTGTCTTTCGCTGTTATTCTGATTTACTCTGTGTTTCTGCTATTCGTTGTGGCTCTTTCGAGTTACTTCACGTATAAAGAACGGCGCCACCGCAAACCTGAACGGGTCCGACTTCTTCAGGACCCGACGCCGAGCGAGGATGAAGACGAAGGCGATATTGTTCACGCTGGAGGCTACCTCGAGCAGCCCAAAGGTGTTTATAAGCTGAACTCCGTGTTGGATAGTGTGTTCAGCCAGATTGGTGGCACATGCGCCCAGTTCCCCGCGGTTACTATTGTGTCTAGCATTATAGCAGTGGGCTTGTTGAGCCTGGGCTGGTTGAGGTTCGCTGTAGAGACCGACCCAGTGCGGCTGTGGGTGAGCCCTACGTCAGCAGCCTTCCAGGAAAAGCAATACTTCGACGCCAATTTTGGTCCCTTCTATCGTGCGGAACAAGCTTTTCTTGTCAATGACAGTGGCCCCGTTCTTACATATGATACCTTGAGTTGGTGGTTCGATGTCGAGTCCCGAGTCCGGCGGATGATATCACTCGAACGTGGGATTATTCTGGATGATATCTGCTTCAAACCTACAGGTGACGCCTGTGTTGTTCAGTCTGTGACGGGTTATTTTGGTGGTTCGATGTACAACCCCGACCCGGATACTTGGAAAGAACGTGTGAGGCATTGTGCCGAATCTCCGGGTGATGTAAATTGTCTTCCAGAGTTCGGGCAGCCTCTCAAGCCAGAAATGATTTTGGGCGGCTATGAAGAATCGGGAGATGTGTTTGACGCTCGAGCACTGATCGCCACTTGGGTGGTTAACAACCATGCCCAAGGGACCGAAAACGAAGCGAATGCGATCGACTGGGAAGACAGCTTCAAGGGTATTCTCGGTGTTGTCCAAGAGGAGGCCAAGGAGCGTGGTTTGCGCGTGTCTTTCAGCGCCGAAATTAGCGTTGAGCAAGAGCTCAACAAATCGAGTAACACCGATGCAAAGATCGTCGTCATCAGCTATATTATCATGTTCATATACGCATCCTTGGCTTTAGGCTCGGTCACTGTGACGTGGAAATCTTTATTTACGAATCCCGCGAACGCTCTTGTCCAGTCCAAGTTCACCTTGGGCATTGTGGGAATTGCTATCGTCTTGATGTCTGTTTCCGCTTCTGTCGGCCTATTCTCCGCGACAGGTGTCAAGGCAACCTTAATCATCGCAGAGGTCATTCCGTTCTTGGTTTTGGCTGTCGGCGTCGATAATATCTTTTTGATTGTTCATGAATTCGAACGGATCAACGTCAGCCACCCTGATGAAGAGATCGACGAGCGACTCGCTCGGGCTGCGGGCCGGATTGGTCCTAGTATCTTCTTGTCCTCCCTTACCGAAACGGTAGCTTTCGCTCTGGGTGCTTTTGTTGGAATGCCGGCCGTCAAGAACTTCGCCGTCTACGCCGCGGGGGCGGTTTTCATCAACGCCGTTTTGCAGATCACTATGTTTATATCTGTGCTTGCGTTGAACCAAAGACGTGTGGAAAGCCTTCGCGCGGACTGCTTCCCATGCATCACGGTCCGCAAAGCGCATTCTGGAATGTCCGAAGACCGAGTCTTCGATGATCAGGATGGAGAAAGCTTTCTGCAGAAGATTATTCGCAAGGTCTACGCCACCTTCCTCCTCAATCGCAAGGTTAAGGCTGTCGTTGTCATTGTATTCCTTGGGCTTTTCACTGCTGGCTTGGCCCTCATTCCGGAGGTGGCGCTTGGCTTGGATCAGCGTATCGCGCTACCCAGTGACTCTTACCTCATCCAATATTTTGACGACTTGAACAATTACTTTGGAAGCGGCCCGCCGGTGTATTTCGTGACGCGTAATGTGAACGTCACGGCGCGTAGCCATCAGCAGCAGCTTTGTGGTCGGTTCACGACTTGTGAAGAGTTCTCATTGCCATTCGTATTGGAACAGGAGTCTAAACGGCCAGAGGTGTCTTATATCTCGGGGTCGACCGCTAGCTGGATTGACGATTTCTTCTACTGGCTTAACCCCCAACAGGACTGCTGCAAGGAGCATGGCCAGCTTTGCTTCGAAGAGAGGATTCCAGCGTGGAACATTTCCCTCTACGGTATGCCTGAAGGCGAGGAGTTTGTCCGCTACGCGAAGAAATGGATTGAAGCGCCTACAGACGCATCCTGTCCGCTGGGAGGGAAAGCTCCATACAGCACTGCTCTTGTCCTCGACTCAAAGCGAATCATGACCAACGCCAGCCATTTTAGAACGACACATACACCTCTCCGGACGCAGGATGATTTTATTAACTCTTACAAATCAGCCCGTCGCATTGCGCAGGGTATCTCCGCAGAGCATGGTATCGATGTGTTCCCCTACTCGAAGACGTACATTTTCTTTGACCAGTATATTTCCATCGTTCAGCTTACGGGTATCCTACTCGGATCTGCTGTCGCCATTATCTTCCTCCTGACCTCCGTCATTCTAGGCTCCGTCGCCACGGGGGCTGTGGTGACTGCCACCGTTGTGATGACAGTGGTTGATATCATTGGCTCGATGGCCATCTCCGGGGTGTCGCTGAATGCTGTCTCCCTAGTGAACTTGATCATTTGTGTTGGTATTGGGGTCGAGTTTTGTGCGCATATCGCTCGCGCGTTTATGTTCCCATCTCGAGTGATCTTAGATAAGGTGCCCACTAAGTTCCGCGGCAAAGACGCGCGGGCCTGGACTGCGTTGGTCAATGTTGGAGGTAGTGTTTTCAGTGGTATCACCGTGACTAAATTGCTCGGGGTCTGTGTGTTAGCCTTTACCCGCAGCAAGATTTTCGAGATTTACTATTTCCGAGTGTGGTTGGCGTTGATCTTGTTCGCGGCTACCCATGCGCTCATCTTCTTGCCCGTAGCCCTGAGCTATTTCGGAGGAGAGGGTAAGTTCTTGTCGATGTTTCGAACTATTCCCGGTGTCATGACGACTCGTAACTGATAATGGTTCTAGGATATGCCGACCCCGGCTCTGATGGTGGCCTTGAGGAGAACCTTGCATCCCGGGGTTATCGCTCTCTGCTGGTTGATGACGATTACGACTCGGACGGATATTAGACATACAATACTATGATACAATGATTGCTTGATGCTTTTACGGACCATGAGACTCTAGGGAGTCCCGTCAACTCCCAGCTCTCGTTTGGCTGTTGCGGGATGCATACGGAGTTATCAGGATGGATTGGTGTTAGGAATTGGATCATTCTTTACATTGATGGATGTATACAGTGAACTTGGGGTATGTTACATAAAGCGGTAATAAACGAGACGCGTTCCAATTATACTACCGAAAGTAAAACAAGAGAAAGTCCCATAATTTAGGAGATTGAATGAATGAAAATCATGGAAAAAGAGAATCGCGGTTGGGCAGCGACACGTGAAGCCACGCGCTCCTAACCGTATTAAGCGTAGTGTCCTGTCCGAAACGGGTCAACGCCAAATAATCAATAATTGGATTTTTTTTTTTTTTTTACCCTCCGCTTGTTTCCAGTGGACCCAATTTTTTTTTTCTTCCCCTCCCTCCTTATATTTTTTTTCTCGTCCTCTCTTTTTCCTTTCTTCATCCCTCCTTTCCTTTTCTTCTTGTTTTCACATCTCTTTTCCTTTTCTTTTCTTTTCTTTCTTGTGATACCCTTGTGAGCTTTCTGTTTTGCGCAGATAGCTCATATAGTCCCTGTGAAAAGGAGCCTCGATTGTCGAGGTTCTGGGACAACCCCCGCAATTGTCATTGTTTTCTATCCATAAAAAAGTTGTGTGCTTTTGATTCATCATGGATCAGCAAAGATTCCTGCAGCAGCTGCAGATCGTCCTGAACCGTAAGTGACCAGTCATAAAGATTGAAATAAGGAGGAATGCTGACCAAATATTCACCAGCCACCCGGGGAAATGTCAAGGAAGCGACGGGCATCCTCCAGCGCGAATTTTATAACAAGCCGGATTCCCTGGTCTTCCTCATCCAGGTCGCTACTGGTCATGAGGACGCAAACCTCAAGCAGCTGGCCGCCGTCGAGGCTCGCTCGTTGGTGAACAAGCACTGGGTTTCTGTGCAAGCCAGCCAGAAGCCTCAGATCCGCGAGCAGCTGCTCCGTTCCACCCTGGGCGAGGGCTCTTCCCTCGTTCGTCACTCAATCGCTCGTGTTATCTCGGCTGTTGCCAAGGTTGACCTGAACGATGGCGAATGGGCCGAACTGCCCAACTTCTTGATCCAGGCCGGCAACACCGGCAACAAGGACGAGCGTGCCGTGGCTATCTACATCCTGTTCACCATTCTGGAGACCCTGGGCGAGGGATTCGAGGAGAAGTTCCAGGATCTCTTCAACCTGTTCGGCAAGACCATTGCCGACCCCGAGAGCGAGGAAGTCCGTACCAACACGCTTCTGGCTCTTGGAAGACTTGCCATGCACCTTGACTCCGAGGAGGACGTGGGCCCTGTGAAGGCTTTCCAGCAACTGATCCCCTCCATGGTCGCCGTCCTCAAGGAGTCGATCGATCAGACACAGGAGGACCGTGTGATGCAAGCTTTCGAAGTCTTCCAGACTATCCTGGGCTGTGACCCGGCCCTCTTGACTGTACACCTCAAGGACCTCGTTGTGTTCATGAACGAGATCTCCGCCAACACTGAGGTTGAGGAGGACACCCGTACCCAGGCCATCAGCTTCCTGATGCAGTGTGTCCAGTACCGCAAGCTCAAGGTGCAGGCTATGCGTGTCGGTGAGCAACTCACTCGCACTGCTCTGCACATCGTCACCGAGCTCGGCGATACCTCGGTCCTCGATGATGATATCACCCCGGCTCGCTCTGCTCTGGGACTGCTCGATATGCTGGCTCAGAGCCTGCCTCCTAGCCAGGTCGTCGTGCCCCTCCTGCACTCTTTGGGTCAGTACTTCAACAACACCAACCCCGACTATCGTCGTGCCGGTATCATGGCTCTGGGCATGTGTGTTGAGGGTGCCCCCGACTTCATCAGCACTCAGATGAAGGAGATCTTCCCCATGGTTCTCCAGCTCTTGGGTGACCCCGAGCCCAAGGTTCGTCAGGCCTCGCTGCACGCTGTGGCCCGTCTTGCCGACGACCTTGCCGAGGACCTCAGCCAGGAGCATGAGAGGCTTATGCCCTTGCTGTTCCAGAACCTCGCCAGCGCCATGCAAGAGTACAAGGGCGAGGAGGATGGCCCCACCATTGATATCATGAAGGCCGGTATCAGTGCCATCGACGCTGTCGTCGACGGCCTTGACGAGAAGGATGTTGCTCCTTACCAGGGTGAATTGGTTCCCATCTTGCACAAGCTGTTCAAGCACCCCGACTTCAGAATCAAGGGCTTGGCTGCTGGCGCCCTCGGCTCCCTGGCCTCCTCCGCCGGTGACTCCTTCCTGCCATTCTTCGACGAGTCTATGCACCTGCTCCAGGAGTTTGCCACTGTCAAGGACAGCGAGGAGGAGCTTGACCTGCGCGCGAGCGTGACTGATGCCATGGGCGAGATGGCTGCGGCTGCCGGTGCTGAGCGTTACCAGCCCTACGTCGAGCCCCTCATGCGCGCGACCGAAGAGGCTCTGCACCTTGGCCACTCCCGCCTCAAGGAGAGCACTTACATCTTCTGGGGTGCTATGTCCAAGGTCTACGCTGAGCACTTCTCTGCCTTCCTTGATGGCGTCGTCAAGGGTCTCTTTGCTTGCATCGAGCAGGATGAGACTGATCTTGAGGTCTCTTTCGGCGAGGCTGCGAAGGACTTGGTTGGCCAGGAGGTGACTGTCGGTGGCCGCAAGGTCAAGGTTGCCAGCGCTGACGATGATGATGAGCCTGTTGGCGAGGACGGTGAGATTGAAGACGTCGACCTTGAAGACGAGGATGGATGGGATGACATCACTGCCACCACTCCTTTGTCCCTCGAGAAGGAGATCGCCGTTGAGGTCATTGGTGATCTTGTTACCCACACCAAGTCCGCCTACCTGCCCTACTTCGAGAAGACCATTGAGATGGTCCTGCCCCTTGCTGAGCACCCTTACGAAGGTGTTCGTAAGAGCACTATCAGCACCCTCCACCGCTCCTACGCCATGCTCTTCGCCATTGCCGAGGAGAATGGCCAGATGGCCAAGTGGAAGCCTGGCCTGCCTCTCCAGGTCGAGCCTGCTAAGGAAGTCAAGAAGTTTGGTGAAATCCTCATGACTTGCACCATCCGTATGTGGACTGAGGAAGATGATCGGTATGTATACATCCATTTTCCTTATCTTTATTTTTTCTTGACAGGCTTTGATATTCTTTCATTCCTGGCACCTACAATGATGAACACCCTCGTTTACCCAGCTCACTTTGACACGCAAAAAGCGTGATTGATGTTAACGACGATTATCTCACATCTGAACTCTTTTTAAATCATTTTATGTTTTGCTTGCATAAACATTGTGTGTTGGCTTTGATTCTAACCTACCATCACCTAGGGCTACCGTCGCCGACATTAACCGCAACATGGCTGAGAACCTGCGCTACTGCGGTCCCTCTCTCATCTCCAACGAGACTACCCTTCATAACGTCATCACCATGGTCACCGACATCATCACGAAGAAGCACCCTTGCCAGCTTGAGTTCAACCCCGACGACGATTCCCTCGATGCCGGCGAAGAGTCTTCTGAGTTTGACTGGGTCGTTGTTGACACTGGTCTCGACGTTGTTTCTGGTATGGCTGCTGCCCTCGGCGAGAGCTTTGCCGAGCTCTGGAAGGTGTTCGAGAAGACTATCATCCGTTACGCCGGCAGCACCGAGTCTCTTGAGCGTGCCACCGCTGTGGGTGTCCTCGCCGAGTGCATCAACGGTATGGGTGCTGCTGTGACCCCATACACCTCTGCCTTCATGAAGTTGCTGGTGCACCGCCTTGGTGATGAGGATCCTCAGACCCGCTCCAACGCTGCTTATGCCGTTGGTCGTCTCGTCGAGCACTCCACCGCTCCTGAGATCGTCAAGGAGTTCCCCACCATCCTTGGCCGTCTCGAGGCTTGCTTGCACATGGACGTTTCTCGCCTTCAGGACAATGCCACTGGCTGTCTCAGCCGCATGATCCTCAAGCACCGTGACAGCGTTCCCCTCAAGGACGTCCTGCCCGCCCTTGTCAAGCTCCTCCCCTTGAAGAACGACTATGAGGAGAACGACCCCCTGTACCGCATGATCTGTCAGCTGTACAAGTGGGAAGACCCCACCATCCGCGAGCTTACCCCTCAATTCCTGCCTATCTTCCAGTCTGTCCTCTGCGGTGACGAGGATCAGCTCGAGGACGAGCGCCGCGCCGAGCTCGTCGAGCTTGTCAAGTGGCTGAACCAGATGCAGCCCGGTGCTGCTCCTTGGGCTGAGCAGCTGTAAATGCTCACCCGACATGATGGCTTGACGACTCAACAAATATTTAATGGATAGACTGGTTAACAAAATGGTTTTATGGTTGACAGATAGAAGATACCCCTCCGGAGCGCATCAGGGTCGGCCCTGTTTATGCGTGATGATGTGACGAAGACGGATAGAAAAGTCATGTATTCGTTTCGCAATGATTTATGAATCAAATGTTGTAAATATTTTGAATGTTTATAACCTGAACTTTGTGATATGCATTTTCCAGAACATTGTAGCGTGTAACCAAAGCCCTCTGAGCCGTAAAGCTTGTCTTGGCCCCAAGCCAGCGTTGAAACTCGCATTAGAGTATTAGTTTTTCAGACTATCTCAAGGAACTGGCCACGATTGCCTGAATTGCACTCGCGACCCCCTTCGCTTTACAACCAGGGAGACTTTCCGTCACCCCAGCCCCTTGCTACTTCTACCAACATACCACAAATCCTCATAAATCCCACGAAATATCATCAACTTATTAATCCTCTTTCTCTGGACACTACACCTACACTGCAATATATATCAATCCAACTTCTGATAAATATTCTGTTCTTACAGTCTGAGTTAACCAAGGAATATCTCTACATGCTTTCCCCAGATAATTCGGCTACGTGCAGTAGCGGCCGCATCAACGCAGAACCCTGCATGTTTAGGGCTTACTAGTAAGTATACGAGGATATCGTATTGATTGCTCTCCTGTATCAGTAGTAGATAAACACTCAGAGCAAACAAACCAAGCCATATAGAAAACAAGTCCATACCAACAAAAAAGGATTCATTATATGATAATATACTATACCAAGGGAAGAAGAACCAAAACCAACCCAAAAACAACCAAAGAAACGGAATAAAGGAAAGTATCTACTTAAATCAGAATCCCCAATTTGAGTCTGCCTTCTCCAAACCCAAGAATTCAACTACACGCTCCATATGATCCACGCCCCAGAAACACTCTTTCTCACCTTGGGCATTCACACACTCGATCCAGGGTAATCCGAATGCTCCGGTGTCGATTGCTTTCTGGGTATTTTCTGTTAAGCGGAATTGGGTCTCGGGGTCCTGTGACTGTATATCAATTAGCATCACCATCACATCCCCACCAACACCAACAACCAAATGATAAATCAACGAAAGGAACAAAAGAACCAAGATAAACTTACAGAACGTAAGATCTCCCCTGCAACCACCTTACCAAACACATCTTCCAAAATACCGATAAACCCATCAGTCGTCACAATACTAGAATCACCATCTCCCCAAAGCCCCCGATACAATCTCTCCACGACCTCGGCTACCTTCTCTGGATGCCGTTCACTGAGGACAAGTAGTATACTCTGGACCTCAGCAGTCGGGAAGGGAAATCCTGCCGGTGGAGATTCACACATGGGTAGATTTAGTCGACGGGACCAGTAGAGACGTTCTTTGTTTAGCCAGATCGATTTGTCTTTTTTCTATCATTAGCTTTGTTTCGGTTTGGGGTATTCATTGTAGACTCTGTATTATGGAATCTGGATTTTGGATAGTGGAGTTGGGTAGAGAGGGTATATTCAGCTTGTGAGAATATGGATGGGAAGGCAAGGAAAGAGGGTATATACTTTTAACAGCAATCGGGGGCGGATTTCCACATATAGTGAACAGATCACGGAGGAGGACTGGAGTGTAGGTTATCTCGCAGTTTGCGAAAGTAGGGGAGTTCTATATTATGGTTAGTTTGGTTGTTGGTATATGGGGGTGGTTGTAGTAAGGGACGGACTTTGAGAATGTGAAAGGCAATGTAGCTGAATGGACTTAAGAGGTCGAAGTAGAGGGTGAGTTTTGAGGTGGACATTTTGAGAATATAATTATAATATTGCTGTTATAAATTTTATGGATAGAACGATTGTGGTTTATTTTCTGCAATAGGGGGGTAGGGTTGCTCAGGGATTGATTGCCAGAATGGGAGGGATGGGTTTATATTCTACAAATTTATGATCTACAGGGAGGCCTTTGAAGATTGAAATGGAATGTACAGAGTTCTTTCCTTGATTCTCGACTGATTCCTCAACAATTCAACGCGCAGATACGCGTGGATATGCAGAAGAATGGTGAGGGCTGGAGGCCTCGTATCCTGGCTGGAATGATAACTAATCATAAAATATTGAGTTGTTGGGCCCCAACCATGTACCTGACTCATATTGAAAGTCATTGAATCTTAAGCAACCGATATTCGATAAAATATACTAAACTAAATACTTACCATTCGAGATCTTCCAAACTTAACATGGGATCATTCACTGAACAGAAATCCATGTAAAAGACTGTGCCCGAGACTAATGCTATCCGCAATCAACAGTAAATGCAATTTACACCCCAACAAACCCCAAATCCCTTCTGCAATTTGCTTCAGAGAATCCCCCGATCCAATTCATTTTACTGTATACAAAAATGACCGGATATGAAGATTTAAATGATTCAGCCATCGCTCCTGATGATCATGTTTCAACTATGAAGTATTGCGTGTTTGGGGGATTCAGACTGAAGGATTTAAAGACTAATAGGGGAGATAGTTCAGAGACTCAGGCCCTATTTCATTCCTTGTATGACCGCTATCTCTGAGTGTATGCGAAATACCGATCTATGCTGATATATCTCATGATATCTCTGGATTGGTAACTTTGGAGATACGTGAAGACTCACATGTTATGTTATCCACGAGTTTGCCCTACGCTATAAGTCGACCAACTCCGAAGTCTTCTCCATCGATATTATCTAAGATGTCATGGAAGTTTTCAAACGACAGCTGAGCCTTCTGGTGACCGATATGCTCGCTTCGATAGCACATTTTCATACTAATGCCAGAGAGTTCTTGTGCTACCTCAAGATAGATGCTGGTGGGCGATTGCACATCCCAGGACTCGAGGTCACGTCGAGGATGGATTGTCATGCCACCTTTTGAAGTAGATTGCATTGTGTGTGTTCCCAACTTAACGTTCACGAGACATTGGGCAGGTGGAAGGCCACTGGAGTGTAGCGTTTCTAACCCATGCTCATGATTCGCGTGAGAAGCAAGCTCCCGTTGAACCCTTCGTATAATCCGTTGAATTGGCTCATCTGTATCAGTCAGCCTGAAGCGAAACAGGCTAGTCGCCAGCAAAGGGCCGCCCATTTGATCCAACCCTGGATAAGGATAACTGCGGCCAAATTTACCCATCTTGAACACGAAATCGGACAGACCAGAGTGCTGGGCGAGAGCCAGGGACCAGGCTGTGACGATGACGACACTCAATCCTACTTGATGCTTCTTAGGGACAGTGATGGCCATCGAGTCTGTCAAGGTGTTATGTTCCCTGATGGTTGGCCCCAATGGACCCCGACAAACGACCTCCGTAGTGGAGCCCTTGATATAGTCGTTCCAGTACTTGAAAGCCTTTTCATCGTCTCGGTGCGTTTTTAGATATTGCGCGAAATCGCCGTACCAAGGCTTTGGTGGGCCACGTTGAATATCATCGGGCGCCTCTAGTGTCCTCATCAGATCTCTCTCGAGCAAATACCGAGTGAATGCGTCGCAAAAGGCGTGGTGGATGTCAATAGTCAAGAAGGTCGTTCCCATGGACTTATCGCGTATCAGTGATAATCGTGCATTTCTCTGCCCTGTAGTTAGAATGACAGCCTTGGTTTGCTGGATGTGGTTGAGTATGCGCCCGTCAAATGACGAGAAGGATACAGCAGAGCTGGGAAGAAGAACTTGGCAGTAGCCACTGTTACTTTCGGCCCAAGTGGTCCTTAGGATAGGGTGGTTAACTGTTAGGGCCTCGACTGCTCGCCTCAAGGCACTTTCGTCGACAAAATCCTCTAGCTTATAGACATAAACTGACAAATGAAGTTCGCCATCATGAAGACGTAGCAACGTTTCTAACCCTAGTGTCAACGATATTGACAAATGCATAATAGCCTGAGAAGGTACCTTGAACGGGGGAAACAGACGCTGTCCTATGCTCAACTGAGATTTGGGAGCATAGAGGATGGCAAGTCACTGACGACTCTCTACTAGCGATGTGCGTCAGCGGCCTGGCTGGAGATTTCTGAAGGCTCATCTCATGGCTTGATGACAGGTGAGATGATAAAGCCTCAATGGTTGGATCTAAAGGGGTTGTTAATACGAGACTTTTCCCCTTGTCGGTATTCCTTACATACGTAAAGTGTTTCGACGCTGAAAAACTAAATCCATTCCACGTGGCCAAAGGGCGATATACATTGATGCGTCCAATGTATATTCAATACAGCCGATTCCTTTCAAATACAGCGCCACGGACTTTACAAAAAGTGTTTGATGCTACGTGAAGTCCCAACCGCAATAGATCGAACAGGCATATCGGAACAGATGACTCGTGATATTGAATCTACTCTCCTGCCCAGCAACGGGGTGATCTCCTTAGAGGCCTACCAGCAAAATGATACACCTGTGGTAATTATTCCCCGGACCGAGTCTTCTACCTCCCTAGTGGTAACTTATCGGGAGTTGTACCGCGCAATCATTCGCCTCCAGACGGATCTTGGCCAGCTAGGAATTGGTGAAAATATGCATCTGGCCTTGTCTCTTCCCAACGGGCTCGAATTCATTGTTTCTTTTTTGTCCGGGGTGGCTCAGCGAGCGACTGTGGCTCCTATTAACCCAGGTTACACGCAGCAGGAGGCTCCTACTATCTTACGGCGTATACAGCCATCATTATTGCTGGTCTCGTGCCCCGGCCCAGTGACCCAGGCTGCCCACGACCTAAGCATCCCGGCCGCCAGCTGTGTCTGGGATTCTGAATCTAGCATGATCCGGCTGCAACTCGTCTCTAAGGTATATGAGCCATGTCTGACGCCAGCCGTGGCTCCGTCCCATATGTCTCCGGAGGATAATGCATTGATGCTCTTCACGAGTGGCACGACGGGAACTCCCAAATGCGTTGTGCTTACCCACCGCAACCTCCTTGTTGCTGTGAGTATCATTACCAGGGCTCACGGCCTGTCTCCGGGAGACCGATGTGCACTGATTACGCCGCTCTTCCACGTTGCGGGAGTTGGGGCATCGCTCCTGACCACGCTCTTCTCCGGCAGTGCGGTCGTCATTCCACCCTCCTTGTCGGGGGCATTCTGGACCCAACTCCAAGAGTCTGGCGTCACTTGGTACCATGCCGTGCCGACCCTTCATCGACTGCTTCTCACTTTCCCAAGACCGTCGAATATGCCAGCCCTGCGGTTCATTCGTTCTGGGGGGAGCTCCCTCGCGCCAGCCACTCTCCAGCAGCTGGAGGAGGAACTGGCCACCCCCGTACTCGAAATCTACGGCATGACAGAGACGGCTCCTGGCATCTTCTGTAACCGGCTCGAGGGCGCCCGCCGTTCATCTTGCTACCCAATCCCATCGGAGGTAACCGTTCGCATCCGGCAATCTGACAACAGCGATAAGGACCCCGTGATGACCGGTCAGATCGGCGTGCGAGGCCCCAGTATTATGCACGGTTACGTTGACAACCCCAAGGCGAACGAAGATTCCTTCGTGGACGGTTTCTTCCGAACAGGCGACTTGGGTATGCTCGACGAGAACCATACCATACGCCTCACCGGCCGTATCAAAGAGATTAACAACAAAGGGGGCGAGAAAATCGACCCGACGGAAATAGAGCAGATTTTCCACTCCCATGAGGCTATCCGGGAAGCAGTATGCTTTCGAATCAAGGATGAGGCCTACGGAGAGGAGATAGGTGTGTATATGGAATATTTCTTGGGAGCTCCCGATTTAGTTTGTTTCTGACTCTTTCCCCCTTTCAGGCCTTGCAGTTGCTCTAAATGAGGGCCATGAGCTCAACGCGCGACAGGTTAAAATGTACGCGAGGAAAAATGCGGACAGTTTCAAGGTTCCCAAGAAGGTAGGATATCGAATCAGAGAAGAATATATATATATATATATATATCTTTTTTTTGTTCGTTTTTCTTTTTTGTTCAGTAGGTTGTGTTTCTGGAGGTGATCCCACGTGGCCAGACTGGCTAATATCAACGGCAACTTCTCTCTCGCCAATATGGTTCTTGATACTTCAGAACTATCGACGAAAGTCGGTATTTCTCATTCACCCAAAGGTTATCCTAATAACGACGATAGCTGACTTAGTCAGCTATTCTGGTAAGTCATTTTGGTTGATAACAAAATAAAAAATACTGAAAGAAAAGAACAAGAAAAAGAAGAAAAGAGAGAGGGAGGGAGATACCCAAGTCTTTTACCAAATTTTACCGGCATCAGGGAATTCAATGCAACCTCGTTTGGTCTGATGCTCCCCTAGCTATCATGATAAGATCGTTTGCTTCTCCCTTAACTGTTGCCACCTTATTATTCCCCCACTCTAATTCCAAGTCTCTAATATTGAAGGTTATACATAGTTATGTTGTTCTATGGAGTAACACTACATACCGCCTTTGTGACGACAAATCCTTCATAACCTGAAGCCCCCACAAATACCAGTATTCAACTCTGCAACGCTTGACACTGACGCTTAAATCCATGATAATGCGTTCATTCCAAGGACGTCTATACACACATCTGAGACGTAACCACTCTTTATGGAGGTGACCAACTCGTACGGACTTGTGGTCAATGAAGACAGCAACAATGACATAAGAGTAGGCTCATACACTGTAGTTGAGAGCACTGCTTGTGTTGTGGTGGAACAATGGTTCTTGAAAGTAGTGAATAAAGCTTGGCACCGTTATACTTCGGTTACCTCAAATCGAGTTCAGACGTCGGATGGAGTGTTTATAGTACGCAGTCTTCTTCTCATGACGAATGAAATATCGCGTCGTAGGATATCTCCGACGAATAAATTGCGACGTACAAAGGCAGCATAAAGCCGTGGCGTGTATCGCGAAGAACCAACACAGAGTCGAAGTGTAACTTTACGTGGATGCGATATGTTGGGAATGGAAGTGTATAATGAGGTATTCATGCTCGCTGTCTCTGGTACGACTGACAGGGTTAGCCAGCTCGTCATTGAAGATAGTGCGAAGTGTAGTATACAGAGATGGGATCGTCGAAACGCACTTGACCAACAGGATGATGGTCACAACGCGACACGTGTGTCGAATCCAAGGATCGCTATATCGCGCAATGAGTATCGGGCAGAACAAAAATGATGTGAGGAAGTTGACTTGTACTCTTTTCGTTCACCGAAAGCAAAAGAAGTCATGCAGTTGCATACTTGAAGATCTCAAGGACGGAATTGTAAAACACAGAGGCCGAATACGGGGAGATGTTGAGTAAATCTGAAAGTAGGGATACTGATCTAAGTTGGGGCATGAGCTAAAGAAATTGCCAATGGTTGCATTGAAGACATGCTGATGTCGAACATTGTTTTCTTCAATGGTTCATATAGCTTGTAATGTAAAGTAGAATTGGGGGATCTTATCACAAAATTAAATGCGAAGTGTAACAGGAGGAGATTGCTATGGAAAGACATAGAGAAAGAAGGTATGTATGGGTAAGAGGAAATAGCTTCAAGAGTGACGAATGTAGGAAGTGACCGTGGACGGCAGGTGTGGGTGGGATTTGGTGGGGCGGGATGATAAGCATTGGACAGCAGGAAAGACTGGAGACATTACCTTTAGTGTAGCTGTGGATAGCTTCACTGTTTTCTCAAGAGTATACATAGTAGTTGTAGACGAGGGGCTTCTATTTTAGGAAGATGATTCAAGACGGAGGGATTTACGAGAGATTCTGTTGGCGGCAAAGTCTGACTTCAACCTCGATGCAAAGAAGTAAATCCGGTGAAGAATTCTGTATAGTTTCAATGAAGCAGCTAGAAAGTCATGTAGGTCTGTGAAAAAGGAAAGAGAGCGACCAGCAAGGGAATAATGATGAGTTGGCAACAGGCACTACGAACAAGGCCACTGCCCTTAGCCCCATGCAGTACTCCACCATGATGAAAGAGTAACATACAGATAGTGCACTTGTATAGCTTCACATTCTCTACGAGAAAACACAAAAACAAAATAAGATACGATAGCATGTCCCGGGGTGCTCTACCGCAGCTACTCTCCCTCCAGATGTACCGACATCGCCTTCGTGCTTCGCGAGGGTTACCAGGTCCCCTCTCCCTTCGCAGGGTTACACTCATTGAAGACTTCTTCAAAAGGCTTCGAATCCCTAGGGGCGAGATTCGAACGGGCGGCCCCATATAGAGGACCGCACTGAGCGTTTCAAAGGTCAGCTGAAGTCCCTCAGACCAGTAGGCCATCGGGTTCACTGTGGCGAGAGGATATTATCGCGTTTAAACTAAATAGAGTGTGGTTTGTTTGCCTGAGGCTCGCGAAGTCAGGCCTGAGGTGGCCGTGGTTGGCCTCAGGTGAATAGTATAGAGCTGGGTTTGCGTAATTTGCTGGGCTCACGCAGGTTGCGTGGGTGTGGCCAACACTAGGACAGCGGCCGAGGATCCTGCGTGAAGTTGCCATTTCCAAACCATTTCTTGGCACATGCCTTTAGAGACCAGCCTACATAGAAGAACGAGATTTAGAATACATCTGCTTTGCTTGGCCTGAGAAGGAATGGAGTTATGAGTATACTTCCAGAAAGGAAACTCAATTATGCCGCCTCAAAAGCTTATCAACATGGACCCACTGGTTGTGTTTACTTTATACGACGAACGACAGTGCGTGGTACTCAAAAGCAGACGATCTCAGCTATGTGACAATACTCCGATCTTCAGTATTACTTACCTTTTTGGCTCCCTTACAGGATCATTGAAATGAGGAGTACATTAGCTCTCTTTGATAGCTCAAGGTCTACTATCATTGCGTGCTTTTCATAACGGATGGATAGAATTCGTCATTGATCATTGTATGAATAGATATATATATCTAATGTTGTTATATTTGTCTACCCTTCGTAGCTAATGACGTGAAGCTGGTCGAGTTTTCCACAGCTGCCTAGGTGACATCATAGCCAGAAAGTTGTGCGATTGTCGATCGAACTACGAGACTCCGAATCTCGACTTTATTTCTAGCACCGCCACATCTTTGTCATATTGAATCACTGCCTTAACCTACTCCTAAGTTAGTAGTAGTACCCTGACCTAAATTTCTCTCCACCCATTATTTATATATAGACCGGTCATTATGTAGGATCTGTAGAACAGCCCTTACTTCTCTATCTTCTGATTATGGCTATTTTTGCCTACTCCAGAAAGTTTTCTGACCTACCCCAGGAGGAAAACTATACGTTTCTGCAGTGCGAGGCCATGCTAAGAGATCGTCACCAGATGAAATGACCGGCCTTGAGGGAAGCACTTGAAAAGCTAGATGAGGAATATAAAACAGTAAACTGCCTTCTCATAAATTCAGTTATTTCAGATGGTATCCAGTATTCTAGAACGTTCCATTGGAATCAATGCATGACTGTTCATGCATGTAGCAGCCTGACATCACATTTAGAATTCGAGAAACACCAGCCGTCCATTCTGATTCTCAATACGCTCGGACAGGTTGATTCCCTGACGTCCTCTTTCGCCGCCATCAACCTCGGGCAGATCCGCCTCCAACCAAACACCATCTTCACGGAAACTCAACTGGATGTTCTCAGCGCTTTGGGTGAATGAGGTACCATCCCAGGTGAAATAACCTAGATCAAAGACTTGGTTAGTGGTAATATTTATCTTGAGATCACTGAAACTCACCGTCCGAGTTGCCAATATGTTCGTCGAGGATTAGCTCTGCGGGTTCGTATGCGTCGTCGCCAATTCCAGCACCGGCGAGAAGGGCGGTGTGGTCACCGCGGACTTCGATGCGGATGTCCAGGCAGGATTGTTCGAAAGACATGGTGATTGTTTTTTGGGAGTAGTCTGTAATGAGAGAGGGGATGAGATAAAGGAATTGCTGGTTTGAGTGAGAGATTCAACGAGGTGACATGACTTAAATACCCCTCCAACTCAGCTGAGTTGACACCGCATGGAGGGGTAACGCAGCTCTTGGCGGCCAGCTAAGTCTGTACTGTGGCAGAGTGCGAAAAGATCGTGCTGATCCCTGTGGGTATGCTTGTATATCGTTTCCTTCTACGAATTCTGCCGGCCATATGTAAAAATATAATAGGACCTCAGACGGGCGGTGATACTCTAGAGCCTTGCCAGTGGTATTGACAGTTCCACACGCGATCTTTACGCACCCTACTACAGTAGATTAGGGGAGGGTCAAGATTTAGTGGCTGGGGGTCAGGGTGCAAAAAGCAGCTCCTAGCCTCCTAGAGCATTAGAAAGAATACTAGTGCAAAAGATTTCCTTGGCTCATTTATTTGGGGTACTGATCTGCGTACAGCCCGGCGCTCCCGGCGTACCGCCCTCCATTCCTGACTTTGCTTAATATTTTATAACTACAGGCTTTTTTTGTATATCTATTTATACAAGCGCCCTTCAACGTAAGGGGGTAGGGTTCCCCTGATATCCCCGAAGGTGACTGAAGAGCGAATGAAATGAGCGGAGGTACCTTTTGAAGTGATAGGCAAGAAATCTATAGAAATCTATAAAAAATTAAGTTTACCGGAACTATTTTCCACGCTAGTCTATATAAGGACTAGTGTGTAGCTACCTTAGTAATCTAGACTGGTTTCTAAAGCTTTTCTTTAGAAAGCTACTATAGATAATATGCTAATCTGATCAGGCAGGTTGGTTGTATGCATGGAATGGTAGGCTGTGTGCACGGAGAGCCGGGCTGTACGCGGATCAGTACCCGTTATTTGCAGCTCGCGGCGTTTTTCAGTATCTCTTAGTTTTAATTTTAGTATATGGGCCATGGCTAAACTTGGCTGCCTGATACTAATATCACGTGGTTTCAGACCGACTCTTGCATTCTTTCAAGTTTTGCGCATATAAAGGTGAGTTGTCCACTGTTATGGTTGTACTAAACTATCCATTGTCATATCCCTTGCTAATTCCTAGAAAACCTCAAGCATTCTTAATTCCACCGCAGTCTATTCTGTCTTTTAAAACGACCGCATCACATCCACCGTAAACACGAACAGGCAAAATGGGCGCCTCGTCTATCTCATCTCCGGTGAACTTCATCCTTCCGTCCTCCAGCTCCGGATCCTCCATCAAGAAACCCATCAAATCCGTCCAAAAACCATGCTTTGGCTGTGACTGTGGCGATGAAGAATGCGATTGCTGCATCTGCACGGTGATGTAACGTGATGCGATGATGTATGTCCGTTCACCCGGCTGAGATTGACGACAATGGACGATTAATGCGAGGCTTTAGGGCCAACTTCCAAGTTGGATTGGTTGACGCCAATATATTCCGGGGGTAATGGCTGATTCAAATATATGTGTGCCTTGATGATAAATGCTTGATGCGGAGTTGGGATGGTAATGGCCACGGGCGGGAGGATTCTTGCCGCTTTTCTGAGCGATGATTGTTGATATATACTGCTATTGATATCCATTTGACTTTTCTCTCTATCTCAGTCTTAAACAGAAGTCTGAGCAAAGTTGTTTGTCTTTCCTCCTCCTCTCTTTGTCCTTTCTCCGTTTTCCTTTTTCTTTGCTTGTCTCTGTCCTATCGCTCGTAGATCCTTCCTACCTTGGGCCACGTACGATCTCTCGATACTCTAAGAACAGGCCATGGGATGACGATTGATAGCGCACAACCTAGCTTGACCAGGGCGCATTATATGCTATACCTGATACTGGCAATCACTTTGTCTAAAGATACCAAGATTGGGCGCAGAAAATAGGAAAGAAAAGAAAACGAAACAAAGTCAAATTAACAAAATGCTCTGCTGCGTGTGTCACCCACTTGTCGAAAGACACAGCACTAACTTCAACTTGGTCAAGATCCACTGCTCGTCATAGCTAATCCTCAATAGCTGATTGTTCTTGCCCTCGTAACACAACCACTTTTGGTCGTGGAGGTTTGGTCAATAAGTACAAATATGAACCCAACAAAGCAAGTGCAGATAAAAAGCAGGGAATGGAAAGACCCTGCAATTTGATTGCGCGTTTACAACTTCACAAATACCCTCAACGCTTGCATTACTCTCATACTTACGAACTGTTAACTCTCCACGATGTCATTTCCGCTCCTTAGATTACCTACTGAACTACGGCTTGAAATATACCGGCATCTTTCCGACTACTCGACTCTTCCTTGGCTTGACCAATTCACCCCTGCACCCTAATGAGAGGGCAAATCACTCCGTACCTTCGAGATCTGCTATTTTCCTCTGTCACATCCACATATAACAGATTACCAAACCAATACCGGGTATCAGGTAGTGGAGCGGGCCCAACAGCAGATATACAGCCGGAGTCTTTTTCTCGCCATCTTAGTGACTTGTAAAAAGGTCTACAGCGAAGCAATGCCGCTATTCTACCCCGAGACGTTCTTCGCAATATCGGCAAACATCAATACAGCTGTCAGCTGGCTGGCTGGAATTGGTACTCAACGAAGACAGCATATCCGGAGATTAAGTGTTCATTTTGATAGTATACCGCCACTGCGGCCCGGGATGAACTGGAACGAGATACAAGACAGTATGCAGGCCATGTCTGAGATCTTGATGGATGTGGACCGTATCGATGTCCTGGAGCTACTTATAGTGGACAAGCAGCATGAGCATTATCTGGCTTGCATGGCAGCAAGAATTCATCTCAAGATACCGTGGTATAATGTACTCCGGGAACCAGGCAAACCACTCCTACTCCATGGCATTGAGCAGCTAGAGCGACTGTCACGGTTGGGCTGTTTACGGATTGTGGGGCATGTAGGATTACTGCTACGCTTTCCTGAGGATAGGACTTACCTAGAAGCTTTTGCGGAAGGCAAGAAACCAGCTGGACTAGGAGAAGAGAATGAGCACAAACCTGTTGTTCAAGTGTTAATGCCAGAAGGGATGAATCCTGATGAAAGCTAGCAATCAATGACATATCCAATGGCCAGGCCCTTCAGTGTACAATATGAGTGTGCGAAGGGCGGTCAACTTGTTATACCTATCCATAACTGCATGTCTGTCATGTCTGTCAGATGTCGGAACCTCTCTTAGATGCTGTAGTGCAAATGAAGTGAACTGAGAGAGACACTACCGGTCTATGTAGTTACTGAGAGACTATTGATACTAACATCTTCCCTCGTTGAATTTGTTCAGACATGAATAGAGTTGGCTAAGTTGGAGTTTCCCTTTTCCATTTCTCTTTTCTCCCCAACAATGCAATCCGCAGGAAAGGGAACGTGGGAGACTGACGAGACCTCATACTGCCTGTATACCAAGGCAGTTTTGGCCATACAACTGTACCTCTGCTGAAACCACTATTGCTAATATTTCTCAGGTTCTATGCTAGACTCCGTACACTACGGCCAATCACTATAATTCGCCTTGTTGCGGCGTAAGTGTCGGGCGGAAAAGGAGCGGTGACTCATTCGCGTGGTTGACGGTAGGGCTCGCTTACATCGCTTACAACCAACTGTGCGAATGTGGGTGGATTCGTAGGAGAGCAATCTCACTATAGCGGAAAATTGCATCGGGCAATTGCTTAGAGGAGCCTAGTGGACCCTTGACACGATTGACGAACTGCTGTTTGTTGCCCCTCGCCCTTTTCCGTCTGGTTCCTTTTCCTCCGTCCTCCACATTCGTCCACGTGGTCATGGTGGATATTATGAGGAACACGGTAGAGATTGCAAGCCCCCAACGTACTCTCCTTCAAACACGCGAAAATAATTGTATTGGGCATTAGTTCGTGGTGAAGGCGCAGCATTGTGGCAATAGTCTCAGACTTTTATGAAGTGTCATGAAATTACGGTGAAGTGTCAGGAGCCAGCCAATGGTAGCAGCGGTGTGCTGGATAGGGCTGCCAATCGTTACAAGTATTTCCGCGATCTTGGCGCCCATCTAGTCCAACAATTTAGGCCACTACTCGCCTCCGTTCTAGACTAACTAGTGAAGCTGAACATTGCGGATATAGCAATACAAAATAACGAGAGAAGGCGAAGGCCTGTGGCCCACGTGTCACCTACACACGAGTTTCTTCTCCACCTAGTTTGGTCTCAGCCATGATTGACGGTCGATCAGACAATGTATCCATCACTGGCATGTTTCAATGTAAACGTGGATCAGGCACACCCTGAGCGCGGCACATTAGAGTCTGGAGTTATGGGCGTGGCCAGTGGAACCGCGAATCAGTGGTGCTTTACCTTGGGAATTCGTCCAAGTTGCTCCCCATAGCCCTGGAATAACTGCGTGCAACGAATAGAGAAGTCTCCTCGCATTGCATCGCAAAGATCCACTATCTAGCTTTATTCCTGCCTTATACACTTCTTCTCCCCTAGGTTGAGTACTATAAGAAGGGGTGCTTTTCGCACTCTTCTCGGTTTCCCATCATTCATTCACTCACTCAAACAACACTATCATCTAGACCCTGTCTCAAAGTTCCTCTCCATTCTCTATCTCATTCTCACTCTAGCCCACCATGTCGTTCTACACCAACACCCGTCAGGAAGACAATGAGCAGTACGACGTGTCCTTCGAAATCGGTGGCCGACAGATTGATGGTTTCCCCACACCATGTTCTAACCTGAGAGCTGGTGGACTTGTCTACCTCCGAGGCCACCCTTGCGAGATCACGGACATCCACACTTCCCCATCCAGCCGGTCCGTGGTCCAGATTGTCGGGTTCGATATCCACACCGGACAATTCATGGACGACCAATACCCTCTCCGCGAAACTGTCTTTGTCCCTCGCATCAACAATTACACTCCGGTAAGTATCAATCTTCATGTTACCGCAGACTTCCACATTGTCGTGAAGAATACAAACTGACCTGCAATATCGCAGTCCTCGAGTGGCCGCAGCCAAGTGAGCAGAACGAGTTCCAGAGGCTCTGGTAGCCAGATGGTCCCTAGGTCTCGCCAATCTAGCAATGCTGGACAATACCTCAAGTGAGTACATACCTTTCATAGAATACTAGAGCTCGAGTGCGGGAACGGAAGGCTCTAGTGTGTAAGCTAGACCTGAAGCTGATGGTTTCTAGTTATTGAACATCGGAATATTCTTGAGGTGTCACTTTGTCGGACCTTGCGAGTACTCTGTTTGATTAGTTCGGGACAAGATGGTTGATCCATCGATGGGCTTAAGTTGGAGTTGATATGGTTCTGTTATTTATCTTTCGGTTTTCTGTTTCTTGGATATATTTGCTTCGATTATTTTGTGTTAAGATAGACTGGATCTCATATTCATTGATTACATTTTCGTGATTCTGTTCTTCGAGTAGTACTACGTACTGGGATTGAAGGTATATGTTCGATTTTAACGATGTTATTGTTGGCATAATTCTCTGAAGTTCACTACAGGAAAGTCGTACTCTCGTTCAATTCATTGTGTTAAGATCGCTATAAGCATGCTGGAGTACCATAAATACATTAGCCCTATCCTTCCCATAAACAGTGACGTTATACTCAATAATTACCGGATAGTCGATCTACACACTATAGCCAACTAGAACACAGGAGATGTAATAAGAACATAAACACATCCCAAAACTAGTGAAACACACTATGACGAGCCAGTCCCTGATCACCTCAACATTCTCCTCACCACGTGCGACGAGACTACCACCATCATCACATGACGTCATCTGACCATAACCCCAGAATGCAATGCAAATTCAGACGAAAACCCCGGCCAGAACCACCCCAGAACATTCTCACGATCATTTTCCCTCGGCAGTCCGAAAATGTTCTAATCCAGTGGGTCAAGATCTTCCTTTGGCTTGGCTTAACCGCTGAAGAACCAGGGACTAGCTTACCCGTCACCATGACGCAATGGACTTGTATACGCAAACGAATTTTTTGTTTACTTATAAATATGCGCGTTTGTGCTGAGGGTGGTTGAATTCTGTATTATACTGTTCAATTGCATTATAGAGTCTCAGTTTACCTTCTTCCAATTACTCCCTTTCACCTATTATTTCTTTACCTTCAGAACATACGAAGAATCCAAGATGTTAAGCCGCAGCTCCAGATTTGCAACAAGCTGCACAAGACAGCACCTCTACCGCCAAACAAGAACACCCCTTCGCAATGCACGCGCTCGCTACTCCACCTCCACAGAATCAGGCTCGTCGGGGACTTCCCCCGCCGTAGTGGGCGGTATCGCTGGTGGCGCCGTCACATTCCTGGCCGGATACGTCTGGTACCAATTCTCCGGGGCGAAGACGATTGTGCAGACTGCAAACCAAACAGAGACGTATTTCAAGGAGGCCAAGAAGAAGGTCGCCGAGAAGACCCCCGAGCCGGATGAGGCGTTCGGGTGGTTGAGAGACACGGCTAAGAATTATGCGTCGTTTATCCCCGGTGCCAAGGGGTATGTTGATACGGCGTTTGATGACCTAGAGCGTATCAGACGGAACCAGGGGAAGGAGTTTGATGAGATTATTCGCGATGCGTATAATGATCTCCGGGAGGTCTCGAAGAAGGGGAAACTTGATTTGGATACGGCGGTTAAGGTGCGGGATGTGTTGCAGAAACATTTTAAGCGGTTGTATGAGCTGGCTGGGGATTCCGCGGAGGATATTCTGGATAACCATCCGGAGTTGAAGGAGAAGTTTGGAGGGAGCTTTGATCGTTTGAAGGAGATGGGTAGTGCTTATGGTCCTCAGGCTCAGGAGGAGGTTGATAAGACTTGGAAGCAGGTTAAGGATATTGTTTCTGCTGGTATCAGCACTGATACTATCGAGAAGATTCAGAAGGTGGCTAAGGAGAAGGAGGAGAAGCTTCGGAAGCTTGGTGATGAGGCTTGGAAACGTGGTCTTGACGAGGCCCAGCCTTACCTTGAGAAGAGTCCGAAGATCAAGGAGTTCGTTGAGAAGAACACTGATGCCTTGAAGAAGGGCAACTACTCGAAGATCTGGGACATGATCAAGGAAAGTTCCTCCTCTGGAAACACTGAAGACTTGGAAAATTACGTCAAGGATCTCGCTGGGAAAGCCAAGGAGAGCGGATTCGGCAATCTGGATAAATTGTCCAACATGGTCCCCGGCGGTTCACAAATTCTTTCCCAGTTGCAGTCTCTCCAGAATGCAGCAGAGAAGAAGGGCCCAGAGGCTGAGAAGCTTCTCAAGGAGGCTATCAATGACCTCCAGGGAGTATTGTCCGAGAAAGTGAAGAAGGCGGAGCAGCTTGCTGAGGAAACAAAGTCTGAGACCAAGTAAGCTTGAATGACGATGCGCTAGCTTGTTTATACATTTGCATGAGTCGAGCTTCCATCCGGCGAAAGATTAATATTAATCATGAGGATTTATTCCTCGATGACGATGGATTATGGGAACCGGCGTTCTTATTCGGTCTAGGTCAGGGATGGCTTATGGCAGGTAGATATTAAATTAACAAAATGAACCTTCGCTCAAATATCCCAAACCCATGAGCATGTTTCAGGTGTCCTTTTCAGTCTTCGAAAGAGCCCTTGTAGACATTTACAAGAGAATAGCAGAATAAGCTATTCCTATTTCGTAAAGGTACGAACTTGTGGTAGGAAAATCACAACTGCCTCAGGCCAGTGCTAATTGAAAGGCCGAACCCACCGCCTATTTCTGCCGATCAATGTTCGGTACCGCATCCAGAACATGTCAATGTCGTCCTATCTTGCGATTACTTTTCGCCATTGCTTTCATCCAGCAAATTGACGCGATTGGTTAATCCCACGGAGCTTTAGAACTCGACTGATACCCATAAACCGACAAAGGCGCAACTACGTACCTCACAGAAAACCAATCGCAACGCCTCATCGCCAAAATGTCCTCCGGATTCGTATCAGCCGGAACAGACCAAGAACCGGTAGAGCGCGACGATGAATGGCTCCGCGTCCAACAAGAGTTGGAGGAGGAACGACGACGCAAGGCAGAACTAGGCAAGCAAGCGGACGGCAAAAGTCTCTACGACGTGCTACAGCAAAACAAAAGTGAGTCTCCGATATCCTGAGCGGGCAGGCTTGCGCGGATCACGGATATTCGTTTGGATTGACATGTTAGGGGTGATTGTTCCTCCGCGATGAAAAAGTGGCCAAACAGGAAGCCTTTGAGGAGAAAATTAAATTGAAGAATCAGTTCCGTTCGCTCGACGAGGATGAAGTCGAGTTCCTAGACTCAATTATGGAGTCGACGCGCGCGCAGGAGGCTGCTGTGAAGAAGGAGACTGCTGAGCAGCTTGAGGCTTTCCGGAGACATAGGGAGGAGGCGGAGAAGGTTGCGCTTGAGGAGGGGACTACCGATGTGACTCCCGCTGCTGAGGGGGAGGATTGGAAGATCCCTGCGCGTAAGAGGAGGAGGGATAAGAAGGATCTTTTGTTTCCTGGGAAGAAGCGCAAGTCTACTGCTGAAGGTGCGGGAGAAACTCCGTCGACTGTAGAGCAGAAAGTGGATCAAAAGGACAAGGAACCCGGAAAAGTTGATAAACAGCCTGTTTCGACTCCGGCTGAAGCTGTTAAAGCTGAAAAGTCACAGCCATCTGTGAGCGCAGCGAGTTCAGCTAGTCCTGTACAGGCCGGCAATGCGAAGGTGGCAGCACCTGAACAGACTGAGAAGAAGCCAGCGGCCAAGCCAGCCCCGATATCTCTTGGCTTGTCTGGCTACAGTTCTGACTCTGAGTAATTGTAACTGCGATTTCGCTGGGACCGCGTATCGCATTGATTCATTTGTTTGGTCCCTCCTTCGATAAACGCTTACAGTACGTGATTCACGCTGCGGTATCGATTGGATCATTGGAGTTGAACATCACTGGCCAGTTATCGCGGACACTCTACAACCTCGAGTTTGGTAAAATGGTGAAAGCGCGTGACACTGCCAATCAGAAGGCATAGTGTTCCAGTTTTTTCGAAATATTCAAAAGACTAACTCGCAGAATATTTGATGGTTTTTAATTCATTTACAATACATGGGAGTCCAGAGTATTCGGAAGCCAACATTATTATCAATTTCCAAAATGTATACGACATGTATCAGGAATTATATTTTGAAAATATCAAAGCAACAACCCAATGCTTGTACTCTACCCTAGCTACGGGGTGTCCTTCTTCTGCCTTGGTCTTTCGCTTTCAACACCTTGTATTCCCCTCGTCCATCACAGGTTCACTCCTTGTGTTGTGCATAAACCTCTTGCTTCACTTCTTGTTCGTGAACTTTGTGCTCAAGGTCATGAGGAAGGTAATCCTCCTTCTTGGTTCCTAACACAATCCATGGGGAGTTGGAGAACAAGTAGTTCATCTCTTCAAGCGGCAACTTCTTCGTCTCAGGCAGCAACAACCAGAAGAATATTGCGTTGGTGAAGTTGCAGATGATGAAGACGAAGTAATACCGGTAGCGGATATTTTCCATCGCAATTGGTGTCACTTGGCCAATCATGGTGTTGAATGCATAAGATGTCATGGTAGCGATGGAAACACCCTTCGACCGAGTTCGCGTATCGAAAACCTCTGCCGGAATGATCCATGACAAAGGACCACAGGTGCAAGAGAAGGAGAAATTATACAACCATGTCATGATGATGAAGCCCCAGTGAGCCCCTGTGTTGTTGACCTCGGGAGGGAATCTTGCGAGCAGGATGCATGCTATGATGAAAGTGAGGCAGTTACCCAAGTTTCCAAAGATTAGACTTCGCCGTCTACCGAAGCGGTCAATGAACATCATACAGAGGAACTGGGCTACCAAGGCAATTACGGAATTAATTGCCTGGTAACGCAACGTTTCGTCTCCTTTGATTCCGATTTGCTCATAAATTGTCACCGAATAGTACCTATCGAAATTGAAGGTTAGTGGTTTATATCTACGAAGACACCGGGGCTTGTCCCTCTTTCTTTTCGAGGTGACCGCGTTAAGAGGCATTCTATCGGCACTTACTGGATGGCTGACACTCCCGTCATCTGCACTGATGCTTGTAACGCGCAGCAAAGGAAAAGACGGCGGAAAGATGACCGAGAACTGAACAACTCCAAGTATGACTTGGCTTCATTCTCATGCTCAAACGTAATACTCTCCTGGATCTGGTTGTACTCAGCGCGGACCCATGGGTCATTCTCATCTCCATGCGCGTGAAGCTTCGCAAGCGTCTGCAGGCCTTTTTCGTGTTCGCCATGGTCGATGAGCCAACGCGGCGACTACTCTCAAATTAGCTACGACAACTGTGACAACATATGGATGTACTCACCTCTGGGAAAAACATGATCAAGAGACCCAAAAACACGGCGGGAACCACTTGTAAACCAAGTGGGACCTGCCATTGAGCATTGTTTGTTGGGTCAAATCCAATATACGTGCCATATGAGATCCATGCAGCGCACAGGGAACCAACGCCCAGCATGAATTGCTGCAGCGATGTCACTCGACCTCGAATGTCGGGATGGCAGATCTCAGCCTGGTATAGCGGGATAATCATAGTAAGGAATCCGACACTGCGCAGAACTTAGTCTTGGTTCTCGTTTTAGTATCTCTGGGGCTTACCCAAGTCCGGCCAGGAACCTCCCACTGTATAAGTATGCGACTGTCTGTGCTCCAGTCTGGAGTCCTCCACCAAGACAAAAGATTACACAACCGAGGGAGATGGTCTTTCTTCTGCCGAGAATATCACCGCTGGGACCTGCAAATGCTGAGCCGAAGAAGGCACCTGCCGTGAACATAGACACAACCAATCCGCTAGTAGACTGTCAGTGAGCCTGTTCAATACAATATTATCTCTGCCGCGTCTTGTGGGAGTCTTACGTCTGGGTGTCATTTGCTGCGAATTTGTCTTCGAACGAATGACTGGCAATAACCTCCGCAATAACACCCAAATCGTCTAGAGTCATAACAGTCAGTCAGGGCTTGACAACTTATTGGTGCTTTGTCACTCACATCCATAAAGAAACGAACCCAGTGAGGCGAAAACGCCCACCAGAAACTGTGTAACTGGTCAGCAAAGACAAAGACTATCCCTATGTCAACTTCGATACTCACCTGGTACCATGCCGGAGAGAGACGCATGGTGATCTCAATATCAAATCTCAAACAATTCAACTGCCCACTATGCCCTGAGAGCAAACTCAATAGGTAGACCGGTGGACCAGATGCGGGGATTTCCCTGGGGTATGGGGTTCCGCAGGCCTTTAAAAACTTCTGGAGATCGGCCGCCCACATCCAGCACTAAGGCCCCGGAGCCCTTGACAACAGTCTATGGGATCGTGGTCCATAGTGTCTCGTGGTGGGATTCCGGAGCTCTTTTCCAAAAGCATGGTAAAGGCGCCATAGCGTGTCGATAATTCCCGGACTCCACACCAATGAAGGAACATACCCTATAGCAACAAGAACTTCACAGCGAATCAGGACCCCAGTCCCATGAGAAAGGATTCAATTGGCGCTTGACCGTTTGCGGGGGGCCGTCATGGTGTGGCTTTCGGGATCGCGAGATACTCGTGCAAGCGCGAGCCCTGATTGATGGAAGATCTCGTGGCGTTGCCTCGGCTTCAAAACCAAGACGACGGCGCCGTTCCCAAGCATCGCCTGCACTTTCTACACATGATTCATGCCAATTTCCTTCGTGGTCTGGAACAACCCCGCAGGAGATTTTCCCGTTCTATTATGATAGCTGCGATGCGTGTTCAGTCCACATTAATTATTTGGCGCTGTCCAGCTGCCTCCACCACGGATCTTGGAAGAGTACTTAGTCTAGCACCATCTTCCCTCTTTTCCTACCAATCAATCTCTCGGGCAATTCAATTTACCACTTTACTGTGCAATTTATGATATTTTAACGGCCGCAATAATGACTACCTTCACGAAACTTAGCGATCAGGATACGCCGAGTATCGCCATCCACCCATCCCGGCGTATTTCCAAGATCAATCCCAACATCTATGCGGGTTTCACAGAGTAAGCTTAGATTTAATCTTTCCTATTTAGTACTAGAGTGCCAAAGGAATCAAGCTCACGCATGATCGCAGGCACATGGGCCGATGCATTTATGGCGGCATCTACGACCCGGGTAATCCCTTGTCAGATGAGAATGGCTTCAGGAAAGATGTCCTCGAAGCTCTGAAGACGCTCGACATTCCCGTTGTCCGCTACCCAGGCGGCAACTTCATGGCGACGTACCACTGGATTGACGGTGTTGGTCCTAAAGACCAGCGTCCTGCACGGTATGTTTTGTGATGATTCAGCTTCTGTTAACCCTCATTTTGTGGTTTTCTTGAGCAACATATACTTTTCTCCGAAGGGCTTCTTGGCCACTGGAAAGTTTTGAACGCAAATGCTGACTGTCAGAAGGCCTGAGCTGGCTTGGCTGGGCACAGAAACGAACCAGTTCGGAACCGATGAGTTCCTTAAGTGGTGTGAAGTTCTTGGAACTGAGCCATACTTCTGCTTGAACTTTGGAACAGGTACTCTTGATGAGGGTAGGCTTCGATCCAAACCCCAGTTATTAAAGCCTTGTGAACTAACCAGCTTTCCATAGCACTGGCATGGGTCGAGTATTGCAATGGTACCGGAAACACTTACTATGCAAACCTCCGCCGGAAGAATGGCCGCCAAGAGCCTTACAATGTATGTACCTTTTTCATGCTAATCATACCACTTGGCTGACATCACGCGTACAGGTTAAATACTGGGCTCTCGGAAACGAGACCTGGGGACCGTGGCAAGTAGAGCAAATGACCAAGGAGGCATACTCTCACAAGGCCTATCAATGGGCGAAGGGTAAATATCAATTTCCAAATGCCGCTATGACCAAAAGAACTAATCAAGTCCCATAGCCCTTAAGCTCCTTGACCCCAGCTTAGTTCTGATCCTCTGTGGACAGGATGGTACAGCATCATGGGACTACTATACCCTGAAGCACTGTTTGCTTCCCGTCAACTCACCCCTATCTACTAGTGCTGTCCCCCTCATTGACATGCACAGCATTCACCTGTACACCTCCTCATCATCTCATCTGCCTAATGCCACCGCCCCTCTGGCTGCTGAGCGTGCAATTGAGATCACATCCTCCTTAATCGATCTCGCTAGGATCGAGAATGGTGTTCCTCCAGAGCAAGCCCGCCCAACCATCTGCTTTGATGAGTGGAACGTCTGGGACCCCATCCGTGCCGAAGGCAGCAAGGGTGCAGAGGAATGCTACACGCTTTCTGACGCGCTGGCCGTGGCCGTCTGGCTCAATGTCTTCGTCCGTAAGAGCAAGGACTTGGGCATGGCGTGCATTGCACAGACCGTCAATGTTATCTCCCCACTCATGACGACCAAGGAGGGCATCACCAAGCAGACTACCTGGTGGCCTCTGTACCTGTTCTCTAAGTATATGCGTGGCTGGACAATCAGCGCACATCTCGCCAGTGCAACCTACGAAGGCGAAACCTCTCCCAAGTGGATTCGTGGTGTCAAGGAGACCCCTTGGTTGGACGTCAGTGCTGTTCTGGGTGAGGATGGCTACGTCAACGTTGCTGTTGTCAACATCCACGAGGAGAAGGCCATTGAAACCACCATCGACGGTGCTTCGGGAGAGGTTGCTGTGTTCACTGTCACTGGTGACAGTGTCGCAGCGACCAACATGAAGGGCAAGGAAGAAGTTGCCGTGGTTGAGAGCACCTGGGATGGACAGGGCCCCTACGCATTCCCTAAGCACTCTCTTACCCTTCTGAGATGGAAGGCTTAAGTGTCTCTGGTAGACACCAGCAGAGTTTCCGGCATAATAGAAATAGACTAGATGAATTCATTATATTTGTACCATCTCCATATCAATATCCGTCATAAATGGCCGTGGCTCATCACCGATGAATCTATCCCTGCATAGTATCCGTCTAGCATCCATCATCCAAAGTCGTTCTGTACATTATCATAGCCTTAACCGAAGTGAACATCATGAACAGTGCCCTTGTCATCCAAGTGTACGTTCAACCTTTAAATCAACCACGTCAGCCCCATATCCTTATTACTGAAAGTAACAACCTAGACACCACAACATACCGTTCAGGTTTATAATCCATCGTCATCATATCGCCGGGTTTAACAATCCGATGAGACTGGGGCAAATCCTTCTTCGCAAATGACTACCAACAATCGAAATTAGCCTAACCCAAATCGAACGTTGGAAAGAATAATATGGGGGAAACAAACAGTAACGTCGCTCGTTCCCTCCGTAATCGTCTTCCCTGCCAGCTTATTGAGCCATTCGTTCTTATCGCCGGCGTTAACCTCGGGGACGACTAGAGGCATGGTGGAATGAAAGTGTTTGTTATGGAATAGAGATAGTTTTTGTTGTTTTGATAGTATTCCTTGCTTCAATAATAATACTCGAGACGAAAAACGCATGAAATGATGGATTATGATGGAAAGCGCTTAAGGTTGCCTGGAGGGGTTGATAGCTTTATACATCATCACGGGTCAACTGGCAATGATGTCATTGGGAAGGCTTAGCATGGTCTTGCTGTTTTGGGCTTAGTGCGTTACTCGGGTGGATGAGATCTGCCGGGCCGGTATTATGGGTCAGGTGGTGTATTGTACTTACTGTATATGGGTACCTGGATCGGGATGTGATTCTGAGTTCTATTGCTGTATGTTTTGTGTAGTATGTCTGGTTTGCATATTTATAATATGAGTGTTGATCTTTAAGTGGGTATATGTTTCCTTGTTCTATTCCAGTGCTTATGCTGATTCTACCTTGTGTTCGTATCCAGAGTATCATCTAAGATATATATTGTCTGTTGAATGTTAAGGGAATGCGATGAGGACAACGTTTTGGCCTGCAATAAAGCCATATATTCATCTTTGAATTGCTACAATAACTTTATTCACAACTATCATCGACAGATCTATAGACACCCTGTCAAAATCTGGTGTCTATCATAGTGCAATCCTGGGATGCCGAAGGGAAGGCACACTGAAGCGCGACGTTCTTGCCCAAAGGCGGGCATCACACCGTGCCTTGAGCATCCGTGAGCTTCGATTATGTCTACGATGCTCATTCTGTCACTTTACTGCTTTGAGTCCAGTCGCTCTTTTTGTGCTTCTCAAGCTGTACTCCATCGCTCAATGTTATCACTCCAGCTTTCTGAAGATTCTTACTAAGATGTGAATCCTTCATTCTTATTACCATTTCGGAGTCCTGCGTTAGATACGACTTGAAGCGGTATCATCAACTCGCATCTGGTGAAGATACCAATAGCAGTCTTGAACCTTTGCACTTCGTCTATTTACTTCCCTCTTGGACCGCTATAGCGAATCGGCTATCATGCCGTACACACGAATGGGATCTCGATCAAGCTGGATAGAAGAGTCAGAAACCACATCCGTCGTGTGGGAAAGCATCATTGCAAATGAGCGAACTAGGGAAGCGAGACACGAATTTCAGTATCAATTACCCGATAACTACAATGTATTGAAGCGCATACCAACCCTAACCACCCTTGACAAACCAACAAAAACTATCAAGGCACCTTCCACAAGAATCGACGAACTCCTCAAACGTTCAACAGAAGAATCCCCAAAGCCAACGACAACCCACAAAAACCCAGTTCCACACTGGAGCTACGAGAAAAACTCTCTCGCGGCAGCATGCGTCTTCAGCGGCATCACCGTACTGGGCATCATCTTCCTGAGCGTTCTCACTGTCCGAAAGATCCGGAGAAGCTGGAAGCGCCACAAGCGCGAAAAGCAAGACTACGCCACTTTCAAACAGCGAGTCGACATGAATAAAATTAACAGAGATCCAAGTGCCTGCTTTATAACCGAAAGCAAGTCTAGTCGCGAATCGATGATGTATAGCCGCGATAACTCACCGTCGGGTGGCTACGTTGTCGAGCAAACAGGGGGATCTGTGACCCGCGTGTATCGCGAAGGCAATAATGTTTCGAGCCAGACGTTCGATTCTATCGGTGCTTCTCCGGAGAAAATGAGCCCTCCCCGCGAGAATAAACGGGCACCAGGAGGCCGGGCGGATTCGCGTACTCCCTCGGGAAAAGGACGTGCTGGTTTGATTCCGAGACCCATTGTCGTGGTGCCATCTCCACTGAGATATGTCTCCTCGCAGAAAGCCACGCCTGTTATGCAGCCGACTAGTCCCAGCACGCTTGATTCTGAGCAGTCACCCATGTCCCCTGCCTCTCCGCACGATACCGAACCGGTGAGTAGAACTTCCAACCGCAACTCGTTGCTTCGATTGCCTTCTATCAAGAAAACTATATCTCCTTTGTTCAGTCTTTGACAGATGAATTGCTTCTTCTGGGTCACAGTGATGCTACATGATTGCACCCCGCGTTGGTTCATGGAACAGACGACGACCTACACCCTTTATCGATAAAAGCTGGCCACGAAAATGGTACATCAAGCCCCATCACTTATTGTATACCTTTCACTCTTTTGGTTATGTGTTTATCCGTGGATCGTTGGCTGGTATATGTGGCCTTGTGAATTAGTTTCGTTTGTTGCTTTTTTCTCTTCCCAAGTTGTTGGCCTCTAGAACCAATAGATGCTTCCCCTAATGGAGCTGTCATTCTTACAAGGTTATTCTTGTTATTTATAGTGGTATAGACATTCCCTACCTCTATAGATAACCTCTCTGCTGAGACATGCCATCCTGCGAATCTCTACTGTAAGCGTTTCTATCCTAGACCTGCCTCACTACTATACTTCCAGCTACTATCCTATGATGGTACGCAAAGCGGCACAAAGCAAACAATAACCAAATAACCAGAGTAATACTCTTCCTGACTTTATCCTATCGAGTACACAAGTGTGAGGACCAACCGTTCTATACGTGATCAGTATTCATATTGGTATTGATCCAAAGATTCTCAGCTTCCCTAAAAAGAACGCCTTACATTCCATGATTCCAATATCAAATATGCATCAACATCCGCATTCATAAACCAAGAGACACAGTCCTGCTTCCACTCACCATCCAGTTGGCTCTCTTGATGAGCAAGTGAGCCTCGTTCACTTTATGTAGATCTGATACTCACACAATCGTGACTCGAAGCAGAAAGCCAGAGTGTAAATTCTATCTAATTCTCTCTCTATATAGTCCTCAACGGCTAGAAAACTGATACATACGACCATAGGGTGTGGAGAACAGGGCTTCCCGTCCGCTCAGCCGTACTTAAGCCACACGCCGGGAGGTTAGTAGTTGGGTGGGTGACCACCAGCGAATCCCTCCTGTTGTATGTTTTCTATTTTCTTTTTTCCTTTTTTGGAAAGTTCAGTACAAGATACTCTCCGTAATTGATACATGCATAGTCAACTTGAATGTTGTGGCGTTGTGGCGTTGTGGCGTTGTAATGGCTATTGGGAACTATGCTAAGGTGATGTATGGTATTTCCAAGTCGGAAGGCTGATTAGACTGTCCTTCATAGGGAATGGTAATATTGTAGTTGGTCTATATTTACAGTGGTCTAGAGAATTATCTCTACGTAGTAGTTTTAGTATGGTTTCTCGTAAGGTTATATCTACTTCTATGATATTAACTACTCAGTTATATGGGATCAGAAAACCCTAGAACAACTTGCAGAGATTGAGCTTTACGCCAGATATAGTGGTTAATCAGGAAGATATCTGAATGCAGCTCCTATACCTCCATCACCGTGTTCACTAAACTAGAGTGTCACAGAAGCAATTCTGACAGTGGGTAGCGGCACTGTCTCCTCCCCGGGCAGGATAAGACAGGACCGTCGTGCCTCCTCCTGTAGGGCATATTCGTTCAGAAAGTCTGGATCAGTCAGCCCAAGCGCTTGGAGAATGACCTCTTCTGCGTCCAGCACTACTGTGTACCTATACTGGACATCTTCCCCGAACCAAATATGATGGCGCTCCAGCTTTGCGACCTTGATTCCATCTAGGAGGATGTCGTAGTATGTAAAGTTTCTCGTATTGACAGGCCCCCGAGTCTTACTGAATCTGTAGCGTTTATAGTCTATTCCATCGATTTCCAAGCCCAGCCGGACACTGGGTACTCCATGGCGCCCACAGAGGAGGGCAGCGGTCAAGAGATAGTCGTTTCGGCTCATAGTCTCATAAGCCGTCAACAACACGCGAGCGTAAGGTGACATGATAAACTTGAAGTCACGAATCGACGTCATTTCAATGTCTTCGCAAAGAACACGGGTAATAGTCTCAAGGAAGCTCCCTGCCCAATTCAAGCCGAGGTGTTTACCAAAATCATAGGACCACAGATCTCCGAGAACAGGGAGTATTACAGTGAAGATATTGGCATTGCGCTTTGAGCCCTTGTTAGAATGGCCAACATAAATGATTTGGCCGGGGTTGTATCGGTAGAGTCGCATCTCACTGAAGATCCACGGGCGGTAAACGGTCTTTTCGAAATCCTCATCGGCCTTGTCGTATGCAACTATAACGGTGATTGTCTTGTACATTGTCGTAAATGCCAGAACCCTTTCGATTAGGGCGTCACCGTCCAGGGTTTGGTCAATAGAGATCTGATCAACGAATAGGTACTTGATAGACATAGCCTTGGCAAGGTGTACCGCGCTGGCAATATTTCGAGAACTGTGAAGATCGCCGTCCCAGCGTCAGGACAGGATGGCCATTTGCGACATATTCTCGGCGGTAATCTTCACCAGTCGCACTGGCACTGGTTTCGTTGGTCTTCCCAGCTGCTCACCGTGTACGAGGGACTCCTCATCAATCTCATCGACCACCAGTGCTTTAAATTCAGAAGTAGATTGGTTGGCGAAGTCGTTTTCGCGGAGCGTGAGGGCTTCTGATATCATTCTCGAAGTCTTGTGTCCTGAGGATTCAGTAGATTTATTGGGGTCGCTAGTTGGGTACAACCACTTAACATTTCTAGGCGTCAGCAGTGTACGTAGAGGTGGAAGTTAGCTAGCTATTCTCACCTCGACCTTTGAAGCGACATGGAAGTCTTAACTATTTTTGTCTTGAGAACCATTCATTTCTCTACCATAGTTGTAGTCGATGTTGTGGCATAGGAGATCCAAGAACAGACGCAACAGGTGCCAACTCCGCCTGACCAGAGGCTTAGCGCGATCGACAGGAAGCAAAAGCTCAGCCTGGCTGCAGCCGCCCTAATTAAGTTGGTCATTCTGAAGGTTTGTCATAGAAGCTATCTTATACAGTTCCTCATATCATCATTATAAAAACACCCATCCTCAGTACAAGAGAAAACCTAGAAGAACGGAAAGACAACGCCTCGCAAAGAACGCACCATGATAAAACATACCCCTAATTCTACAATAAGGCAAGAAACGAAGAAAAAAGTCTATCAGTTATGCTGCACGATCATCCGACTGACGCACTCTCCTCAGACACCGCTCAAGTCTCTTTCCTCGCTCCTTCTCACGGACAAGAGTAGCCTTGGCGAAAGCGCGGATCGCCTCTCGACCGACTTTCTCTCTCCAGGTTGTCCAGCCAGCTAGTTCGCTGACCACCACATCTTTGTTCCAGGTGATCTCGCGGGAGAGACGGGCGATCTGGGTTTCGGATTCCTGGATCTTGTTCTCTAGGTCGCGGACAGATTTCTGCCGGGATTCTTCGAGGCCGGGGAAGTTGAGGTTGAATTTTCTAGGGAGGGAGGAGGAGACCAGGGAGGAGCGGGAGCGGGAGAGGGAGCGTGAGGTGGATGTGAGGGTGGATATTACGTTGAGGGGGCGGGAGAGGGAGTCTAGAATGGCGGATGTAGTGTTGTCGATGGATGTGACAGTGTTGAGGAACTGGAGGAGGGGAGAGGAGTCGGATGAGGAGGTTGAGAGGTGAGAGGCGTAGCGGCAAAATGCATCGACATGCTTCTGGGGAAGAGCGTTGGTAGGCTCCTTAAGGGTTGAGATAGCGGAGGAACATAGACCCAATGCATCAGCTATGTCGGAGGCAGAGTTCTGTAGAGCGTAACCACGACGGATCAGACTGCGTGTATTGGCATGGACGGCGCGAACCATTTCTTGTGCATGTGTCACGAATTGCTCCGTCTCGCGCATACCCTCCTGGGTGACGGGCTCGTAGTCGTCTGCGATTGACTCGTAAAGAACTTGCGCCTTGCGACGAGACCGATCTGCCATCATCTCCGGCTGGAGTTCTGGGACGAGGAAAAACTCCCAGAGCATTTCGTGGGTTGAGAAGGTTGGGTGAGAGAGCAAAATCTTGAGAAACCTATCTAGCTTTGCCTGCATGTCGTGAAGAACCGAGCGAGATGGCTTCGAGTGAATCTGGAAGGGAGAGCGGAAGTCGGAGAGCAAGGGCATGTATGAGGCAGGGTGCTCAATGGAAAGCCATTTTGCGAGATTCTCGAAGTCTGTGAATGTGCGCTTACATGTTGTCACGGTGTAGGTGGTGGTAGGCGCCAGGGTAGATTCTGCAGAGTTCGGCGGAGGATTGGGGGCCCCCGACTTGAGAATAAAGCGTACGGTTGCATCTTCGACGAAGAACGAACGGACTACAGTGGTGACCCGACCGGAAGGGTCGTCAGTTGCTGAAGGCGGATTAGAGATGAGGATGAGATCATCGATGCGATTTCGCACTTCATCATCCTTCGCCAGTTCAACAGCTGTGAGTCCGCGGGCCTCTTTAAGATGCACATCCACCCTAGGGTCCATGAAAAGAATCCGAACTTGGTCGATGCGGCCATATTTGCTGGCCATCATCAAAGGAGTGAACCTCTTGTCATTCGTCGCATTTGGATCACAATCACATTCTTGCAGAATCTTAATGGTAATATCAGGGTCACTAACGATATGAAGCAAGGTATTCCCTTTCGCGTCAATATGATCGTCCAAACGCAATGGCCTGCCGTCACCTTGAGATTTCTGAGCAGCTGTCAATGCCTCCTTAACCATCGAGCTGTAGTCAGGGTGGTCGTAGGATCTACATAGAGCAAACAGCGGCGTCTGCCCATGCTTATCACGTTGACGCCAGGGAAGCAGTGTTTCCAGCTTATGCATCACTGAGGGGGTGCTGAAGAGATAATGAGCGACAGTGCGCCCATGAATATCCGATTTCCTCAAATAGGAGACGATCGTTTGCTCGTCCGCTGTGCTGAAAAGGTAGTCGAGCATGATATATACCATCTCGGTGTGCGCAAGTTGGACAGCTGCATTTAGCAACGTTGTCCCATCAGTATTCGTATCATCAAGAATGTCTTCTAAGGGGTAGTATTCCTCCAGAGTAAGCAGGTATTTCAGGGCTTCTGGTTGGCGACTCTCGACTGCCATCATGGGAATTGAATGACCTGCGGGGTCCTGCGTTTTGGTTAACGTCTCAATTGAACTGTCTCCTTCGATTGTACTCGTCATGGACCCCATCGTAGTCGTACGAGAAGCGAATGAAATGGCCGAAGATTCGGATAGACTGCGGACATCCATGGAAACCTTCTTGATAGGGCGCCGGATTTCTTCCAGTGGAGAGCTGCTTTCCCATGCCTGAAAAGGGAATACGTGTGCCAAAGGTGGTGTGTCCGCTGGGGTATCCTGAACCGCTAGTTCACCATTGCTTTCGTTGCGCCCACCAAGGATGGGCAGGGTTAACGGGGGTCGATCACGTTCATTGTTCTCGTCGGCCTTGAATAGAACTCGGCTCCCTTCAGGTTCACAAGGGATATCATCTATTGACTCTTCACTACCGTCTGGCTCCAGGATAGCCCTCATATCAGCAATGCGTCCACTTTTAGTTGCATTCCATAAGCGCTTGTTCCGGATGCTCGACCTTCGAAGGCCAGCCGAATCAGTCACAAGGTACGTAAGGACTGCTTCAAAAGTACTCAGAGCGTAGCCCATTTCTCCACTGTCGACATCGTCAACATATATGAAATGCTGCATATACAACAGTCGTGCTTGTAGATGCTTGGTTTGGGATCTAATGACCACGACAAGCAACAATGAAACCAGAACATCAGCGTTCACTGTTACATGTGCATTTTGCTTCTCAGATGCTTGTGGGTCGGCTTTATCATAATTGCCAGGATACGACAGAATCTTTACCGTTTCCAGCAAGATGTTCAGCATATCATGGGGACATTTTGCATCCAGCATTTTGCGGAACTCCTCCACTGCTCTATTAAGACGCTGCAGTAACTCTCGCTTGCCTTCTCGACCACCTTCAACGACTATGCCCACCTGCGAAACGTCTATGCTCTCCATCTGGCGGATCCTGGTATCTAACTCCGTATCTTCGGGCTGGCGAAAACTACAAAGGCGGGGGAAAAGAAGAGACTCGTGCACCTGTTCAGCGACGTAGCGTTCGATCAATCTCTCGACAAGAGGTCCAGTCAGGTCAGTCGTGGCACCGAGAAAAGACAGTTGCTGTTTGTCCACTAATCGAAAGAGGTCAATGGCTGCGGTAACCGCTGTCTCCAGGCTGCGACGCATGAGGTCCTCATCATCTTCAAAGTACTCTTCTGAGTTGAATGGAAGCCCATCTTTGAAACGTGAGGATGAACTACGTAAGGAAGCGGTCTCATCGATAGCTGCTTCATCGCGGTCACGTTTCCAATCAAAGTCTTCGGACAGTACAGGTGAGCGTGATGGAGGGGGGGGCAACGGTTTGCCTAATTCTTTCCCGAATTCCCGGAAAAGTCTCTCTAACCCAGGTTGCATCTGCCTCGCGATCATTGGAAAATGAGACAGGAGTTCCCCAAAGGTCTTGATCTCCTTCTTTGCGGGCGAGGAGACCGACTCCCCAGACTTAGCACTGCCGGCTGAAATACTCCTCTTTGGCAGTGTCCCTGGAACCACAGCAGAAATAATCTTGCCGGGTTCGAACGAGCCGATTAATGGTCGGGAGATGTAGTAGATCAGCCATGGTTGGGACCCATTGTTTGGTGTGTAATAGAGGGCATCAGACAGCAGCTGGGCTTGGGTCAAGGACTTAAACCCTAGAAATGCGGTTTAGCACGCACGAAGAATCAAGGAACGGTCTCCTTTCCCCACCTTTATTACTGTAAACAGAATTCTCTTTTATGATTACAGTGCGGCCATTAACGGTAGTCACCTGCTTTGCCTTCCCCCGACTATCGCGGACATTCGCGTCATCCTTTGTTCCGGCGGTTCCATTGGTGACGGGAATCCGGAGGGCGTGGCTGCCTAGAAATTCTTCGGAGACGACGAGATCGGAATAGAAGAGAGACGACTCGCGATCGCGGGAGCCGATTAGAGATTCGGTCACAGGAACTAGGAGCACCTAAAGAATGATGTTAGAGCCTGTCACTGAAGTATAGCCCCGCATAGTTCCACTGGACGTACATGGTTCTCTGTTGGTATACACTGCCCCGGAACAGTGCTTCGGAAGAAGGCACGCAGGAAAGGATTTAGAGGGTGCATCCAAACGGTCTTGGACGACGTCCCAGTGAGAGAGCTCCGGACTTCATCAAGTCGTTGTGTTTCAATTCAAGAGGGGATTTGCGCTGCTCGATCGCCACAGGGGAGGAGCAGCTCTGGCGCATGTGCTTGCGGGGGAGATATAGACAGAAACTCAACGTACTGGGGAAATGGCGCAGTCGAAGCTAAAAACACAAGAGATGATAAACGAAAGATGACGCAAATTATGTAAATCCTGGGAGAATCAATGGTCCAGAACAAGGAGGAGCAGCGTTTCAATTACAACAGCTTTCGCGGAGGCCGCAAGAGCTCCTCGCGCTATACCGCATTAGGCAATCTAACTTGTTGGACGGATTGGAATCTAGACAACAATTAAACGATATGGCATAGAACGATATCAAGCAAGTAGACTTGTTGATTACCATGCTCCGATGAAAATATTATGACAATCTAGCATAATTTAAAAATATCCCGTGTATTCCCGGTACCAAATTGGCTAATATACAGATATAAATGACAAAACAAACCATTTCAAGAGAGCTTCTCTTCCCTTTCCCTCCAACAAATCCATATACAATGCTGGGCTGTGAGTCATTTATCAAATATGGAGACATGCCGCATGGCAGGTAAATTTCTCCGCCGCCACTCAGGATATTGATAAGTCAAGAATGGTCTCACGGCATTGCACCTCCAACCACAGCATTCTCAGACGGATGTACGACCAGAGAAGATCGCCCCGAAACCCAAGATATGAAAGGATCTAACCCAGTCTCCGTACCTTCCTGCTCCTGGTACCACCAAACTTTATACGAGTCGAGTCCGTTACGCGGCTGACCAGCCCACGAATGTTCTTACCCTCGTTACCCAGCAGAACCTTGGTGAAAGCCTCACGACCCAATCCAAACCCGCGAAATACGATCTCCAAACGATTTATGTCAAGAAGATAGCCCCGTTCCTGCATCTGACCGAACACATGGGACGTCAATTGATATGCTGGGTCGTATCCCGAACGATGCCCTTTGCGGAAACCGAGATGGCCGCAGCTCATGGATAACAGCGGGTTACCATTAGGTCGTGTCAAGGTCAAAATGGTGTTGTGCTTATGTGAGAAGACGTGTAGGTGATGCGGAGGAGCACGGTCGGCGTAGGGTTGCTTAATCATTTCGGCTTCCAGGCTCTCTGCCATTCTGGAGTAATCACGGCTCACATTCTGATTTGTGCGAGTCCTCTCTCCCTGCATCATCTTGGTGATCGCGGAGAGTGCAGAGTTCTCATCGGCGGCTGCCTCGGGCTTCGCATTCAGAATCTGTCTCTCAATTTGCCGGGTCTTGTCTTTAGCATCTGACGCGGATGTTCCATGAGTTGAGGAGAACGGTCTGATGAGCCGAATCGAAGAGGTACGAAGTTGGCATTGCCGACCAACTGAAGGCAATGCCTTCAACAAGGAACTCGCAAACGTGGTGTTCATCTTTTGCTAGGGAGGCAGAAATGTCGGGGATATGCGGCGAAGGTAGTCGGAAGAGCGTGGCGGAGAGACCGACCAACGCAAGGAAAGCAGGAGGGCGATAACACGGGTGTGTCACGCAAACGAAGGCAATTGGGCAATCCTAAGTGAATAGGTCGATCTGGTCGCAAAGTACCTCGGGCAGTTGGGATCGTGAACGGCGCAACGGTGGTTCGGGACAGAAGGCGGCGGAAAAGGGCCCGAATTTTCGAGTCTTGGCATTTGCATCTCAACTTTTTCTTTTTCCCTCTCCATTGACTCCGCGGCCGAAATCGCTTCTTCCTCGCCTCCACACCCGACTCCTTCAATTCCCTTCACCCTCGGGGCGTTGCTGACCTCATACTCTTTTTGAGTCCTCTTTTTCATCCTTCTGGCATTTATTCATATCATACATAGCATGATTTCGGCTACTAGAATGTCGGCCACCGCGCGGGCGGCCACCTTGCGGTCTCAAGTACCGAGTTTGAGAACAGCTGCGTCTCAACGGTCAACTATCCAGGCTTACTCTTACTCGACATCGCCTACAGCCAGAATCTCCCTTTCCTCTAATACCGAACGCGCAAACCGTCCTGTCTCCCAAATCCTTTCCCCGTACGCTGCTCTTCCACTCACGCGATCCTTCCATGTCAGCAGTTCTCGCTGGCAACAACAAGAACAGAAGAAGGAGAAACAGTCTGAGGAATCTAAGGAAGAATCTAAGGAGGAAAAGGATGAAGGCAAGTCTGATGAGGAAAAGAAGAATGCGCCTCCTCCCCCTCCTCACGGAGACAAGACTCCCTGGCAGGTCTTCAGAGAGACTCTGCAGTCAGAGCTCAAGGCCTCCAAGGAGTGGAACGAGTCCACCAAGGCTCTTGCATCTTCGGCACATCAGTTCACAGAGAATGAGAATATCAAGAAGGCTCGTGCCGCCTATGAAGCCGCCCAGGGAGCGGCTGCGACCAAAACCGGAGCTGCTTTGAAGACCACCGGTCAAGCCCTCGGCAAAGGAGCTTCCTGGACATGGAATACTCCCGTCGTTAAGGGTCTCCGAAAGGGTGTTAACGCGACTGGTTCTGGAATCGAGAAGGTGACGCGGCCTGTGAGAGAGACCGAGGCTTACAAGAACGTCAAGGATGCCATCGACGATGGCAGTAGCTCCCGCTATGGTGGTTATATTGATAAGGAGGAGCGCCGCAGACTAAGGAAGAAGCGTGAAGAGTTGGAATTGAAGGCTGGTAAGCGGGTTGAGCCCATGGTTGAAGATCCAAAGTAAGTCGCTCTCCCAGGATGGCACTGGTCGTTCCGTTGCTAATCTTACACTCCTTCCCAGTGCTGGTACCAACGTCACACTTCATAAGGACTCTGCCTGGAAGGAGTCATGGCGCGACTTTAAGGACTCCAACCCTATGATGCAAAAACTCTTCGCTTTCAAGGAAACATATAACGAGTCTGAGAACCCATTGATCAGCACTGCCCGCAGCATTTCCGACCGCGTGGCTGGATTCTTTGCCGAAAATGAAACTGCCCAAGTCATTAAGAAGTTCCGTGAAATGGATCCCAACTTCCAGATGGAGGAATTCTTGCGGGAAATGCGTGAATATATCCTTCCTGAGGTTTTAGACGCGTACGTCAAGGGAGATGTTGAGACTCTCAAGCTTTGGCTGTCCGATGCTCAGTTCAGCGTCTACGCTGCCCTCGCCAAACAGTACACAACTGCCGGCCTCAAATCCGATGGTCGTATTCTCGATGTCCGTGGCGTTGAAGTCATGAACGCCCGTATGTTGGACCCTGGCGATATTCCCGTGTTCGTGGTGACCTGCCGTTCACAGGAAGTACATGTGTACAAGAACGTGAAGACCGGTGAGCTTGCCGCTGGTATGGAGGATAAGGTCCAGCTGGTCACTTACGCCATTGGTCTCACGAGGATACCTGAAGATGTTAATAACCCGGAGACCCGGGGTTGGAGATTGATCGAGTTGCAGAAGGCTGCTCGTGACTACATCTAAACGGCTCCGACGGATTTTTCCCTTCAGCGTATCCATTCTTCCTCATTCGACGATCATATTATAACCGACCAACCATGTCTTGATTATCGGCGATTTTTGATGAATTACCTCCCCAATATTTCTCTTCTCCATTGTTTTGATATCATCCGACTGTACAATATGAACTCCCAAAACTCATAGAGCCAGGTGGAACCAGTGCTTCATGTTATGTGTGATAGTAGCCATTGCTAATTTTGCTGGATGTTCTTGTTTCTTCCTTTTCTCTCTTTGTATCCATTTCCCCGACTGCTGCCTTGGTGTGGGTTTCGGCTACGACTGGATAGCGATATCTCAGCCCGCGGCAACAGTGTTATTTCCATACATAAGTTGGTTTAATGGTCTGCCTGGCGTATTCGGCGTTTGCTGCTATTTTCTGCAAGATCAACGCTCCACTCTCCTCATCACTTGCATCTGGATCTATGTCCAGCGTGTTTACCATTATATATTCTAGTCCTATAGCCACGAGAAATCATTATCTATAATCTTTCTTTTCTTTTCCCCTGGGCTACTCAAGAGATCCATTTACTATAGAAAACTCTAATCACGTAAAATAACCTTGCATTTTGAGAGAATCAAACTTTTGTTACCGCCGTGCTGTAATCGTGGGCGCAAATATTTATATTCAATCCGTAACATGAGGACCAATCCTTTCCGAAATATAAACAGCCACGGTTGGATGGAAAATATTTAATATGGATGATTCCTTATAGAAAACAAGACACTAAAAATGTATGAACATTAGAGCATTTTCTCATTTATTGACCACGTCCAGCACCACCGGCACCACCGGCGCCGCCGGCGCCACCACCACCCATTAGATTCCGAGCCCTGCACAAGTTAATTAGCTTCAGCGCCATATTAATATTTCCATAGGTGTAAGACTTACATGTCAGCGATGTTAGGGTCGCTCATCAGGCTCGACATATCTGGCATGCCACCGCCACGGCCGAAGTTATCTGCCATCTGCCTCAACTGAGGGTTGCTCATGAGGTTGTTGAGCATGTCCGGATTGCTCATCAGATTCTGAGCCATGCTGGAGAACATAGGGTTACTCATGAGGGAGCTAAGGTCAGGCATGCCGCCGCCACCGCCACCGCGGCCACCACCCATCAAGCCGGCGAGGGAAGAGAGATCCGGCATGCCGCCAGCACCACGGCTTGCTCCAGCAGCATCATCAACAGCATCAGCAGGGGGTTCGGCACCGCGAGTAGATTCCGCAATCTTTCTCTTGGAGGTCTCCAATCCCCTCTTCATGGCCTCGCTACCGCCATTACCTTCAGCTTCGATACCCTTCTCATAGGCCTCCTTAGCGCCGTGGAAATCAGCCAGGTCAAAGCGAGCAAGACCCAGACGGCTCCATGCCTTGGAATACTTGGGGTCGACGGCAGTGGCGAGCTCGGCATCCTCGGCGGCCTTCTCGTGTTGACCGGAGGCGGAATAGGCAGCAGCACGGTTGGAGAGGTAGATAGGGTTGGAGGGGGCAATGGCCAAAGCCTTGGTGTAGAGGTCGATAGCGGAGTTGTAGTCCTTGCGCGCCATGGCAGCGTTACCCTCCGACTTCAGCTTATCAGACTCGGCAGTAGGAGCACCGGCCTGGGCTGTCTGGCTTGAGCTGGCCTGCGCTCCGGCACCAGCAGAGTCACCCTTATTGCGGAGCTTCTCGTAGACACTGTAGATGCTTGCAAGAGACTGACCGCCGACAGCGTCCTTTACAGCAGCGTCATCGGAAGGGTCAACCTTGAAGGTATCCGCGATGCACGACTGAGCGATTTCGATCGATTCTGCGTCATCAGCAGTAAGGGTTCCATCCTTCAAGCTGGAGCCCAGAAAGTCGATGATTGCAAGCGCCAAGCGCTTCTTGGACTCGGTAGGAGCCTAGAGATGAAGTAAGTTAGCATGACAACCAAAAACAGAATGCTCAACAGAGTACTCATGCCATGATATGAAATTAGCCGGGGTATCACTGTAGAAGGGCTTCACTTGTCTGGAGAATGATCACCGTCGCGGGGGATTTTGAATGCGGGGACTAAATCAGTAAACTTACTGTTTGGCACGTTTGCCTGCAAGCTCCCGTGCACGTGATAGCCGTCGCTGCCGTCACCCTCAACATCCGATATACACTTGCGTTTCTATACGTCGCAGTCGGAAAAAGTATTAGATGATTATGGTCGGTTATTCCGGGATTGACTCTGTCCCGAGTCCGACAGAATAAGTCTTCTACGCCCGACGAAGATGACTCAATGTCAGCTCGCTCTTCACGACTTTCTCATCTGTGACGAGCCATGTACTGGCCCAATGGAGTACCTCGGGTCTATGCGGTCAATGGCCCTGCGATTCCCTTCGTGCCGTCCGACGATAATGAAGAATTAGATTTGGAGCGCTCTGTGGAACAGAGACTATCGCTGAATGACAATGGGCCTAAGGAACCGTCCAGGGCGGAGGTTGCCTGGGCTGACGAGGCCATTGACGGCCTCTGCGTCTCTCGGAGTGGTCATATGTTTGCGACTATGACAGCTACTTCAATAGCTGTGTGGCAAACAAGAGTATGTCTCGGTTGAGTGTTATCTACTTCGACGTATACATGTGTTGACTGGTCCCTAGCCGACCGCGGTTGTCGCCGCTGTCGCCCGATCCGCTTCGTCGCTTAGCACTTATGGTCCGAATGTAGCTCTGCTGATGCACCCCGACTCGACGATAATCGTTGTTCAGACGCTCAACGGATACCTCCTCACCTATACAGTTGCTACCGATCCCCATGGTCATGTCTATCAGCAGCATTTCGATCACTCTGCCCAAACCCGCCGGCAGCAGCTTGCCCGTGAGGAAGATGCGAATGGCGTCCGGGATGCCAGTATTCGCTTTAGGATGGCTATCAAGATAGAGTCTGGGATTGTGAAAGCTCTGGCGCTGGATAACGAGCTTGTGGTAGCTACTGTGAAGCCCGCGGCAATTCAATGCATTCGATGGACACCTGATGCGCACGGCGCCCAAACGACCTCGGAATTGCTAAGTCGCATATTGAGTGTGTCTAAGCGGACATCCATTACGGAGATGGTGTACGATCGTGCTATCAATCTCTTGGTGTGGGTTACGAATGAAGGACAGGCGTACGCAGTCCAACGCGTACCTGAGGGCTCGCGTGACCTGGAGAACCCAAAGAAGCTCTTCAACGGTCACTGCTTCCACAGTCCGAAGAACGACGGCGAGAAGGCGCTTAAGGTTGCCGTCAATGCTCGGTTCTCGCTGCTTACTGTGAACTGCGCCAACGGTGACATCTTTGTGTATACTGCTAAAGACTACCTTGGAAATGTCCCACTATCTCATAAACTGCAACTCCCAGCATCGCCTCATACAACAGGCAATTTAAGCTTCATGTCCTATTCGCCGGATGGCTACTGTCTCTTCGCAGGCTACGAACGTGGTTGGACAACATGGAGCGTGTTCGGCAAGCCGGGAGGAAATAGTTTCTCGACGGACAGGTCTCTTGCAGAGACTAATGCCGAGGATTGGCTCACAGGAGTCTCATATGGATGTTGGATAGGTGGAGGCTCAGATATCATCTTGACCGCACAGAATGATCGTCGCCTATGGATTCTGGAGACGGCACGGAGTGCTTTGACAGGCTGCTTTTCATCCGCGAATCTTGCTAGAGGATTACTACAAACTGGAACCGAGATCATTCTGTATCGAGGGCATGACTTACCCGACCTTATGACTATCTCGGGTAAGGACTCTCTCTGGCATCATGCGCAATATCCCCCGAGCTACCTCCACTCGCAGTGGCCAATTCGTTCCAGCGTAGTCTCCCAAGATGGGAGATATGTAGCAATTGCAGGCAGAAGAGGCTTAGCACACTACAGTGTCAACAGTGGACGCTGGAAAGTCTTCGAGGACTCTAAAATAGAGAACTCGTTCGCGGTCCGAGGTGGCATGTGCTGGTACGGACATATCTTGATAGCCGCCATTGAAAGCGATGGGTCATACGAGGTGCGTGCCGTATCTTTACGCAAATCGGTTGGATAGAACTAACTCATATAGCTGCGTTTATACTCCCGAGAACTGCCCCTGAATAATCAATCGATCTTGCACATTGAATATCTCCCTTCACCCGTGGTCTTCATCGGGCCATCGGGCGAGGACTCCATTCTCGTTTACACATATGATAACATCCTGTATCATTTCATCATTAATTCTATGCACACTCGAATCACACTTGTTCCAGTTGGCCAAATTGCGTTCAACGGCATTGTGCGAGCACCCACGCGAGTCCGGGCGATCAGCTGGGTCTTGCCGGAAGATCAAATGCGTAAGTGTGTCTGTTCCATGTTGGCATGTTGTGGGTCTGACAGCACCAGGCGATGGCGACCCATCCCAAGATGTGAAAGTGGCATCTGTTCTTCTTTTGGTCGACGGCAATTTGGTTTTGTTACAGCCGTCTCAATCGCCCACCGGGGATTTGAAGTATGACATGCGAGTGATATCGCACGATGTCGAGTATTACATTCTGATGCGTGACCAATTGTCATTCAACTTTGCTCCACCCGTGGATGAATCCCTTCCTGCCAGCCCGTCCGCCGAAATGGCTTTGAATATGCATCATCATAACCTATCATTGAGAGACTCTCTCTGGACCTTTTGTGGCAAGGACCTCCTTGCTTGGGGCGATGTGCAAGATGTCTTGCGACGAGAAGATGTCCCGAAAGCGATTGAGATACCCCTAGACTTTTATCCTCTATCCGTTTTGTTGAACAAGGGCATTGTTTTAGGAGTAGAGTCAGAAATGACCCAACGACGCGATACCACTTTTGCTGTGCTGAAGTTTGCCATTCGAGTGAGTCAAACCGATCTTTGCAATATCCTCTTGACTAACGATAAAGACCCACCTCTTCCTTCCGTACTTCTTGCAATACTGCTTAGTTCATGGAGATATGCCAGCTGCGCTGTCACTATGTCAACATTTCTCCCATCTTTCATACTTCCCGCATGCCCTTGAAATCCTCCTTCACCACGTTTTGGACGACGAAGTCGACAATGAAAGTCGAGATAGTAAAGTGGACGACCCTTCGCAAAAGCACGATCCTCTGCTTCCATCGGTCATCTCCTTCCTTCAAACGTCCCTTCCTGCGCGGGTGTATTTGGACATTGTCGTTCAATGCACGCGGAAAACCGAACTTCGTTCATGGCGCACTCTCTTCAACTATCTCCCACCTCCAAGAGACCTGTTTGAGCAGGCTCTCAGGCTCGACTCTCTTAAGACAGCCGTCGGCTACCTTCTTGTGTTGCAGGCGTTTGAGGATGACGATGGTCATGAGGCACCTATTGAGGACTATGTCGTTCGACTGCTCGTGCTAGCCTCGCAGAAGGGCGAGTGGGAACTCTGCGCCGAGCTGGCAAGATTCCTCATTGCTCTCGACGGGTCTGGCGAGATGCTTCGACGAGCTATTGATCGAACGGGTCTTCGAAACGGGGGTCTCCCAGGGGCCGGCCTAAACGGATCCGGAACGAGCGTGAAAGGACTCGGCCTAGCAATCACACCGTCCTGGTCATCACTATCTGCCGCATCATCCATCTCGCCCCGTCAGAGCATCTCCCGCCAGGGGAGCAACACATCCCGAACCCCGGACAGAATGGACAGCGTCGACGAAGTTTCGTGATATATCGCCACATCTGTACATAACATAACATGCCATCCACAACCATACATAACCATACATAGTCATAGTCATAGCATAACTCAATTGAATCGTTAAATCCATTTGCCGTTGATAATAACCTTACAATAAATACATATATCTATAGATCATGATCACTTCATTCCATGCATAGGTATCACTCACTGCTCCCCACATCATACCCAACCAAACCAACAATAACAAATAAACAAAAGAGACCCCCTACCCCAACACCCACCCCAAAGAAAAGGAAAAATCTAATCAAGATGCATCCTCCACAACCCATCCCCCAGATAATGTCCATCCTCCATAACAACCCCCTTCCCCTTACTCTTCATATCCTCAGTCCCCATCTTCAACGTCCCCACAAGACACGCTGTCTCCTTCCCCTCCGCCAAAACAGCAACCACCTGTCCCGCCTCCAACGCATTTTCCTTCTCCGGTAACCGGCCCCCGGGACTCGTTAATCCGGGCGCCATGAGCGCGGCGCCGGCTAGCACGAAGCGGATCGCGCCGCGGTCAATTTGCACTGTTGGGAGGGCGGTGGGATATTGGTGGAGGAGTTTTAGGTGCGGGATGGGAGGGCCGTCTTGGGGTTGGTAGAAGAGAGGTGTGGAGTCGATTGTGTAGAGAGTGCATTTTTCGGGGCTGTTATGTATATCTTGTTAGTATGGTGTTTCTTTTTCCTTTTTTAATTGGGGGTTGGGGGTTTGGGGGTGGTGATAGTGGGGGAGGGGTGTGTTGTGTATGTGAGGGGTTGGGTTTGTCCATCTATCTTTTTTCATATAGATGCGATATGTTGTGATATCTATTTGTATCGCGGTATGGGGTATACGTGAGGAAGGATATGAAGTAGACAGAGGAAAAAGGAGAGGTACAGTTTAACAGCATCAAGCTGAGCTTTCTTCGGCAGGATTTCATCAATGTAAGGTTCGAAGCCTGGGTATGCTTCTACGAAGCGTTGGCGGAGGCCGCGCTGCACGCTGGATTTCACTTTTGAGCGGTTGCTCGGGGGAATCCTATTTTTTTGTGATTGTATGTCAGTAGAAATTCTTTTTTTTGGAGGGTATTTTGCCCGTTGGAGGGTGGTGTCTTGGGTGGTTTGTTTTCTGAAGGTGTGAGGTCATGGGCGTGCGTCGGAGGTTTGGGCTTGGGTGCTTGCGCGGGTTTTCTTTGACTTTGGGGGTTTTGGTATAGGAATTGATAGGGTTCCATGTCGGAGGTAGTTTTGATATCTTAATAAGGTAGTTACTTACTCTTTTTTGAACATTTTGGGTGTTTTCTGCTGTTGATGTTGGTTCTTGCGATGAGGTCAAACTGCGCGCTTGGCGGGGGAGAGGTTGACGCGGGGAAGGGCTATCACTGTCACGTGTTGGGTTGAGCTACTCGCGGATTATTTCTGTTACATTATGAAGCACATGATTTTTTTACGGTGAAAAATGGTTCGTGGTATAAATTGTTATTTTTCATTCATATCATCTACAATTTAAGGTATCTGACTTAACCACGGGCGGCACCGGCCTTGATCAGGAGGATATCACCGTCCTCAACGACGTAGTCCTTGCCCTTGGTCATGACCTTACCAGCGGCCTTGACGGCGGCTTCATCGCCGTACTCACGCAGAGTAGCATAGTTGTAAACAATGACCTGGATAAAAGTCTTCTCAAAGTCGGTGTGAATGACACCGGCAGCAGAAGGAGCCTTGATACCCTTGCGGATGGTCCACTGGCGGACTTCGTCGGCACCAGTGGTGAAGAAACTGGCCAGGTTCAGAGATGTACGCATGGTGGTGATCACCCTGGGTAGAGCAGACTTGGTGCCCAGCTTCTTGCACTCCTCGAGGGCCTCCTGCTCAGTCTCGAACTGGGTGAGGCGCTCCTCGAAAGAGGCGGAGAAGGGGAGCAGAGGGTCACCAGGAGAGTTGTCATCGATCCACTTCTTGACAACAGGGAGGTACTTGTTCTTCTGGCGAACGTAGTCTCTTTCGCTCAGGTTGACAAGGTAGACAACTGGCTTAGCAGTGAGGAGCTGGAGGGGGTTGATGACCTCAACCTAGAAGTTGTTAGTGCCATGCATACGAAAAAGCATTGACTGTGACAATAACAGAAGACAAAGTAATATCAGATAGGACGTAATCTCATGTGACCTCGCGTTGGTATAAGAGGAGGCCTTTCGACGAGCTGGGTTATATTCGAGCAAAGCTCTTATTCATCATATGAATTTTGTGTTGAGGGGCGCTTATGAGAGAAAAAAAAAATAAAAATAAATTCACATACCTCCTTGGGGCTCCAGTCGGCCTTGCGGACATCGTTGCCAGCCTTCAGGTGCTCGAGGACCTTGGCAACAGTGGCTTCCTCCTCGCGCAGCTTCTTCATCTCCAGAGACTGTCCACCGCGCTTGGTCTGCTTCGTCAAGCCCTCCAAAGCCTTCTCAACGAACTCAATATCCTTGACACGGAGCTCCTCGCTGATGATGTTCAGATCACGAGAGGGGTCGACGTCACCCTCGACGTGGATAATCTCAGCATCATCGAAGCAACGCACGACCTGGAAGATGGCATCGACGGCACGAATGTGGGATAAGAAAGCGTTACCGAGACCAGCACCGGTAGAGGCACCCCGAGTCAGACCGGCGATATCATAGACCGTCAAGTTGGCAGGAACCTGCGACTTGGGCTTGTAGTGCTCGCACAACCAATCGAAACGATCATCGGGGACGATGACACGCGCCTCTTCGGGGTCAATGGTAGCATAGGGGAAGTTGGCCGGGTTACCCAAGTTCGACTTGGTAATGGCTTGGAAGAGCGTCGATTTACCGACGTTGGCCAGACCAACCTATGGCATGTTAATGTTGAACATATTTGTTTTCCTTGACAGGACTACATGGTGTGTTGATGTGGAAAGAGAAAGAGAAAAAAATTTCAGGGGAAGGTGAGGATAGTGTGCTTAAATAGGGTTAGGGAAAAATTAGGATGGCTGGAAAGTGGGCATAAGAGGAAGGAAAAAAAAAAAATTAGCCGGTGGGGTCAATGCTCACATACGATACCGCTCTTCAGGTTATTTCCTGGACGGCCCAGAAGGACCTTCTCTTGTACAACAGCTTTCTTGGGAGGCATCTTTTTGTTGGATTTCTTCTTCTTGCTGGAGTAGCTCCGGTAGGAGAAGAAAGAGAAAGTGGACGGAGGGGTGACGCGGGGACGGCAACAGTAGGATTGGAGGCGCGAGGCCAAAGCAGGACCAGCTGCGGTTCGTTCTAATCGGAGGGGAAAAGAAAGGAAAAGAAACACGGAGGGGGATTGGATGGACGACGTTTTGGCGGTGCCCACAGCTTGCTGGTGGGCGAATTGAATGGGAAAGAAGAAATTTTTAGGAAGAGGAGGGGTCAATGAGGGGTAGCAATTGTCGATTACTGGTACACCTGAACGTATGCTGGAACTTTTTTTCTCTGTGGTCGAGTGTGAAAGGCAAAATAATACCAAAAAAGAAAATTTCAACGTGTTCTCCGAATGCGCAGTTCTCTCTCCCTATGACGCGCTCTGCTCTCTCGCCTAAACATACCATGACCTCTACTCCAGTTCACCGCCCACGTGAGTGGATAGCCCTCGTCAGGTGGCCTGTGCTTCCGGAAGCATGGTATATTACGTCATAAACACAGGCATTCACGAGATTGCCCTGGATGTACGGAGTAGTATAAAATAGGAACACCAAAGTATCATGAAGCCGATATGATGAGGCCCATCTGGTGATATGAAAAACGGATATACTAATCGACTCAGACCTCATATGCAATTATGATGTAAGCTACAGGCTTCTACGTAGGACAAACTTAACCGACTGATAAAGTCATTATATATATTGCTCATTATGTGACTACTATACATCCCATCCTTTATTGACATAGAGCAGGTGGTATAAATAAAACAGTATGGGCTGCAAATTATAGTGTTTGCAAGGTTGGAGTTTCTCAGTGGACCTCTTCATGATTATTCACTCTGCATTCATATTCGCCTGCACTGGGTATATTCATAAACATTTCCATCATAATAACGCGTGGAGAGGTGAGTGGACCAAAAGCGAACAATACAATAGGCCTATCCACCTTAAGAGATGGTCATGGCCAATTTTGACCTGTTGACAAGACTTTAAGTCGACTGTACACCCCGTGAACCCAACAGTGTGGCGGAAGCTCGCTTCACGCCCACACCCACATGCCTTACTATTGCAAAAGGTTATGCCTGGAAAGCAAGAGACCCTTCTACTACCCAGTTAGTGCACTTAGATTATTTGCGCCCAGAACATCCGAGATGTCAGCCCTAAAGGTAAGAGGTGACGGTCATCTGATCCGCAGGTATTTGCCATCTTTCCTATTTTGCAAATGGGGCCAGGTCGAGTCTTGTCGGCTGCATAGCATATCTAAACTGTGGCCTTCACTGCAGCTTCCGCAATGGAGCGGTATTCAGCGCACTGCTTCACAAGGCGCCGTATCCCCTCAAAGGCTTTGCAGAAAGTTTGAGAGGACAGGAAATCCTCCGTCCGGTCAATTAATTTCAAATTGTATCCCCGATAAGCATCTTGAGGGTTACGTATGATACTCCATGAAAGCGTCATTGATGCAATCACTGGGTAATAGATCAAGGACCTTGAAGAAACGTTAGCAGCTTCCAAAGCGAACCTTCCAGTGACACTCACCCAAAAAAGGGTGTATTATCCCGCGACAAATATTTTGTAAGGTTGATAGATGCTCTAGCGGCTTTGGTGCAGAGTGACGTAGACAACAATACCCGGGGATTAGATAACGAGGCGGGCGAGCTCGTAAAGTCATCCTTCTCCATAAGATCTGTCCCGGTGCTCAGTCCCCTGGCGACAACACGACGGTGAACTGCAATCATGCAGTGGAAGTACGAATAATGTAGTAGGAGTAACACAGGCGAGATTTTTGACCGGTGGCCATCAGCCACGGCCTTTTCCGGCTGATACTCGGGCGGAATGCTTCGTTTCCACTCCTGAAGCTTCTCGTCTAACACTCCAACCGAAGCGATGACCTGGCTCAGTGGCCTATCCTCCGCAGCTGGGGAGTAAAGATCCTTATATAGTTGCCCCTTGATAATAGCAAGCTGGCAAGTTGACCGGAACGCATTGAAGCTCCCAGATAGATCACTGGTTGGCATGTTGTACTTGCTGTCGGTTGGTGCGTCCATTGGCAAGGTCACGCTGAAGTCTTCATCGCTTTGCGCCGGCGGTTCAGAGAACCGAAGGGATAGCCTGTCTAGAGTTAGTCCCAAAATAAAGTATAACGCCATCCACAATAGCCATACTCTCGATCTAAGCAATAAGCGATCCAAAATACTGTCCGCTTGTGCTGAATCTCCTCCGAACACAAAGGAGAGCCGCCTTCTGTCTTGCCCAAACCAAGTTCGTGACAGATGCGAATAGCAGCGGAGACCAAAAAACCACAAGGATTCTCAGCCGATGTCCCCAGAAGAAAGGTAGCCTATACCAAAAGTTAGCTTGGGTCATGCGCCTAAACACATGAATGCCGAATCATACCACTAGGAGGAGCGCTTGGAGACCCAATAGGTCTGGTGGGCCAAAACAGAGCTCATTCACCATTTCTAAGGCATTTTGGATGAACAACCAGCTTTTCTGATGATGATCTGTCCCGGATTCTTCTTGAGGGCGGATCATGTATGCCGTTGCTAGTACTGCATTTATGCAGGCCCATTGGCTCGGTGTTTGAACTCTCATGTCCAAGCTTTTCTTATTGAAGAGTGATAGCAGCTCAGAGCGCTGAAAAATTGGGAATAGCATATTGAAGTCCTCGATGTAATCTTGCACGAGGGAGACAATTTCCTCTTTTGTTGGGAGTGAGCAAAACAATCGGCTGGGGAATGCGCCATGGAGAGGACTATTGCTTGTATTTTCATCAAGATCTTTCGCCGATAGTAATGAAGAGAGATTCCCTAACGATATGTTTCCAGCTTTTTGAGATATCCACTCCATCCCTTTTGGAGAGATGGCCGAGAAACCTAGAATGATATCAGCTAACATAGATCTCAGCTATAAATATTAATATTCAGTATGCGGAAATCTGACCTCCAGTAAGTGGTACATCGACCAACGACCGCGGAATGGAGAAAGATGCAAGACAAGGCGGCCAATCCTCCACGCTTTTGTATGAGAATACTATGCCCGGATTAGCACCAGCAATGCTAGTAGTGCTCATGGGATTTGGCTCCCCGCCAGCGCAAAAATTTCGAAACTCCGGGTCACTTGCGGTATTATTATCGGAGTGTTTCAATACAGGGACATTTGAGCACAGAAATTCTTGAGCAGCAGTTATGTTACTCTCACTCAGTCTAAGCCCCATATCAAGTAATCGAGACTCCATCCGTTCGATGTTCGTTTCCAGTCGGCTGATCATCACACGTCTTCACTCAGCATGTAAGACTTCTGCCCTGCAAAAATATAATATTGACACTTCAGTTCCACAGTACCTTCTCATATCTGCTCTGTATCTCTCCTCATTGCGCGCACCAGAGGCTCGACGCTCTCGACACATAGAGCATCTGAGTGTTGCACCGAAGTCGCCACCCTGTTTCTTGTGACGGCATGCGTTGCAAACCTGGGGTTCATCAGTAACATATTGTGGCCATATGAGCCGGACCGCGCACTTTGTGTCTTGAAGGTTCCTGTTTCGCAACCCCTTTATCTGCGTGCGCAAGTGTCTTGGTCATGGAATCAAGGGGTATATGTCGACGAGAATCATCTTGCTGGCTGTTGCGACTCATTTTTCGATAAACTGGGAAGTCGACAAGTACTATGTGATGGTGTTAAGAAAAGGTGAAATAGAAGCGATGGGGAAAGACCCCAAGGATTTGTCATGGGGCATCATGATCTGGGACTTTGGTCTAGAGTGGAGTAACTACTGTCGATCTTGAGACGCAGGGCAGGCCTTATTCGGGAAATCCTCCAGCCGAATCATGTTGCAGTCCTTACAGAAGCCTATGGCCGGGGTCGTTGCTGGGACTAAATCCTTCGCATGTCTTGGCAGACACGGATGGCGGATGTTCGTTCTGTATTGTAAGTTACACGGTATTGATACATCTCAAGTTTGCCGGGTCATTCACTCCCGTTCATCTCCGAAGACATGGGATCGGTTTGATGACCTTCTGCTAATCGGCTCTAGGCTGCAGCCAGGTGGAGTACCCACGTTTTGTATCCCTAGAGGCACATATATATACCATGAGCATGCCCCGTCCGATGATGTGGTTGGCTCGGAAATCGGGTGTCAAAACCGTAAGTCCTTCTAGATCACATAATTGATATGGTAGGGCTCGACATATCAGGACAGCCATATTCCGATAAGGCACTGCTCGGGCCCCGGACGTTCGCTGTGCAGCGGAGTGTCCATCCGCATCGTTTAACATTATTTTGCCCCTTGGATGTGGACCTTTCTCGCCGGTTGCTTGCGCGTAGACGATTAGAGGGAGTCCTATATAATCATGTTCTTGCCCCTGTGGCAGTTGAATCCTTAATTAGACGGACCAATTTAAGTCTTTTTAGGCATGGTCTTTAGTTTTTATACTGATTGATTAACGTAAAGCTTTGGTCTCCACTGACACAAAGGCATATTTCGACTCTTGTGCCGCATTTGTCGTGCATCGTCGGTCACGCCAACTGATCTTCGGTCTGCATCGTCAATGGGAGGAGCAGTCTGAAGCCGGAGGCCAGTCAAGTCAAAATGTCCTTCTTAGGGACAGTCAATCCAAACGTGCCCCAGCAGCAGTCTGTGGTTAGCCACAACAACGCTCTGCGGAGCCATGGCGACACAGATGACGATACTCCAGTCTATGAAACTCCATCAACCGCAGCCACTCAGTATGACGATCGAGAAAAGAGCGAGGAGGCGTTGACATTGCAGGAGGATAACGAAGAGAAGATGGAGGCTCGGGTGGGTGATTTAGCTCGACGACTCACCCGTCAATCGACTCGAGTCTCTGCGAAAGGGACCCTTGAAAACCCGTTCTTTGTGGAGGACCCTGAATCTACTCTCAACCCTGATAGTCCGAATTTCAAGCCAAGAGACTGGCTCAAGATGCTGCTCGCCATTCGATCTCGAGACCCCGAGCAATATCCAGATCGAACCGCCGGTGTTGCCTTCAAGAATCTGAACGTTCATGGCTTCGGATCTCCGACAGACTATCAAAAGGATGTCTTGAACTCGCTCCTAGAGATAGGTACTATCGTCCGCAAGTTGATGGGGATCAAGATGCAAAAGATCCAGATCCTTCGGGAATTCGATGGCTTGGTGAAAAGTGGTGAGATGTTGGTAGTGTTAGGAAGACCGGGAAGTGGATGTTCCACGTTCCTCAAGACGATTTCTGGGGAAATGAACGGGATTCAGATGTCAGATGACTCGACACTCAACTATCAGGGTATGCATACACATTTTCCTTCGCCAACTCCCTACTCCCACCAGCCTACCCTTTGATCTGTGGATACTAAACGCGACACTAGGCATACCTGCAAAATTGATGCACCATGCGTTCAAGGGTGAAGCGATTTACTCCGCCGAGACTGATGTTCATTTCCCACAGCTTTCTGTTGGCGATACTCTGAAGTTTGCAGCGCTTGCCCGAGCTCCTAGAAATCGCTTGGAGGGCGTTAGCCGGCAGCAGTACGCTGAACATATGAGAGATGTGGTAATGACAATGCTTGGACTATCCCATACAATCAACACCCGTGTCGGCAACGACTACGTCCGAGGAGTCAGCGGTGGAGAGCGAAAGCGTGTCAGTATTGCGGAAGCCACACTGAGCCAGGCACCGCTTCAGTGCTGGGATAACAGCACTAGAGGTCTTGATAGTGCGAATGCTTTGGAATTCTGTAAGAATCTAGCCTTGATGAGTAAATACGCTGGCACTGCTGCCTGCGTGGCTATTTATCAGGCATCGCAAAACGCATATGATGTATTTGATAAGGTGACGGTACTCTATGAAGGACGACAAATCTATTTTGGCCGAACGACGGAGGCTAAGCAGTTTTTTGTGGATATGGGATTTGAGTGCCCCGAGCGGCAGACAACAGCTGATTTCTTAACGTCGCTTACCAGCCCTTCGGAAAGAAAGGTCCGCCCCGGGTTTGAAAACCGCGTGCCTCGCACTCCAGATGAGTTTGCCGCTGCATGGAAACGAAGCGACGCTCGGGCGAAGCTGATTATCGAAATCGAGGAGTTTGAGAAACAGTATCCCATTGGCGGCGCCTCCTACCAATCCTTTATCGATGCTCGCAAAGCTATGCAGGCAAAGCATCAGCGCGTCAAATCCCCTTACACGATCTCGGTATGGGAGCAAATCTCTCTTTGCGTCGTCCGCGGTTTTCAGCGCCTCAAAGGTGATTCCAGTTTGACGGTAACTGCCTTGATTGGCAACTTTATTATAGCATTAATTGTTGCCTCAGTTTTCTTCAACCTTCAGGATAACACTGCCAGCTTTTACTCTCGAGGAGCTTTACTGTTCTATGCAGTGCTTCTGAATGCGTTCTCCAGTGCCTTGGAAATTTTGACTCTGTACGCCCAACGGCCGATTGTGGAAAAGCAGGCTCGTTATGCCTTCTATCATCCATTTGCGGAGGCTGTTGCATCTATGCTGTGTGATACACCTTACAAAGTTGTTAACTCAATCACGTTCAATCTTCCATTGTACTTTATGACCAACCTACGGCGTGATGCAGGGGCTTGGTGGACATTCTGGCTCTTTTCAGTGGTTACAACCTACACCATGTCAATGATTTTCCGAACGATTGCAGCGACATCCCGCTCTCTATCTCAGGCACTTGTCCCTGCGGCAATCTTGATCCTGGGCATGGTGATCTATACTGGTTTTGTTATCCCTACCAGAAATATGCTTGGCTGGTCGCGTTGGATGAACTACATTAACCCCATATCCTACGCCTTTGAAAGCTTCATGGTGAATGAGTTCCATGACCGTCACTTCGAATGCTCCCAAATTGTCCCATCTGGAGGAATTTACGAAAGTATGCCGATGCAGAATCGGATTTGCTCTACAGTTGGAGCAGACACTGGTTCAACGATTGTGCAGGGGTCAGTCTATCTTGAACAAAGCTTTCAGTATGTCAAAGGACATTTGTGGAGAAACCTGGGTATTATGATCGGCTTCCTAGTGTTCTTTGCTTTCACATACCTTGCGTCCACGGAATATATCTCAGAGCAGAAATCGAAAGGTGAAGTGCTCTTATTTCGCCGTGGACATCAACCTAAAGCAGCCCTGGATAAGACCGATTCAGAGTCGCCCGAGCCAAGTGGTGCACCGAAAACCGATGAATCTGCTCCTCAAGCTTCAGCAGGAATCCAAAGGCAAACCGCGATCTTTCAATGGAAGGATGTCTGTTACGATATAAAGATCAAGGGGCAGCCTAGGAGAATTCTGGACCACGTTGACGGTTGGGTTAAGCCCGGCACCTGTACCGCCTTGATGGGTGTCTCAGGAGCAGGTAAAACAACGTTATTGGATGTGCTCGCTACACGCGTTACTATGGGAGTTATTACTGGCGAGATGCTTGTGGATGGACGTCCTCGTGACCAATCATTCCAGCGGAAAACAGGATACGTGCAGCAGCAGGATCTTCACCTGGCTACGTCTACTGTTCGCGAAGCCCTCAGGTTTAGCGCAATACTGCGTCAGCCAGCACACGTCAGCCACCAAGAGAAACTTGACTACGTTGAGGAAGTCATCAGACTCCTTGGTATGGAGGCTTATGCTGATGCAGTTGTCGGAGTGCCTGGAGAAGGTTTGAACGTCGAACAGCGTAAACGCTTGACCATTGGAGTTGAACTTGCTGCAAAGCCCCAACTTTTGTTGTTTTTGGATGAACCCACTTCAGGTCTCGACAGTCAAACCTCCTGGTCAATCCTGGATTTGATCGATACTTTGACCCAACACGGTCAAGCAATCCTTTGCACCATTCATCAGCCCTCTGCTATGTTGTTTCAACGTTTCGATCGCCTTCTTTTCTTGGCTAAAGGTGGAAAGACAATCTACTTTGGTGAGATTGGCCAGAACTCTTCTACCCTATCAAGTTACTTTGAACGCAATGGCGCACAGCACCTATCACCTGGAGAGAATCCAGCCGAGTGGATGCTGGATGTGATTGGAGCAGCTCCAGGATCTCACAGTGATATAGACTGGCCGAAGGTGTGGCGCGAAAGCCCCGAGCATGCGAAGGTGAAAGAACATCTTGATGAGTTGAAGTCAACCTTATCTGTCAAGCCAGCAGAGAACTCCGACCCAGAGGCCTTCAAGGAATATGCAGCACCATTCTACATTCAGTTATGGGAATGCCTGATCCGTGTCTTTGCTCAATATTACCGCACACCAAGCTATATCTGGTCCAAAACAGCCCTGTCTATTCTGACCTCCATTTATATCGGATTCTCTTTTTTTCATGCCAAGAATTCAATTCAAGGGATGCAGAATCAGATGTTCAGCGTGTTCATGTTGATGACGATCTTCGGTAATTTAGTGCAACAGATCATGCCTCATTTCGTTACGCAAAGGTCACTATATGAAGTCCGTGAGCGTCCATCGAAAACATATTCCTGGCAAGCCTTTATGACAGCCAATATTCTTGTTGAATTACCCTGGAATACTCTAATGGCAGCGCTGATGTTCTTCTGTTGGTACTACCCAATCGGGCTGTATAATAACGCGAAGCCTACCGACGCAGTGACTGAACGAGGAGGTCTCATGTTCCTACTTATCTGGGTATTCCTACTCTTCACTTCTACTTTTGCCCATATGGTTATAGCAGGTATAGAGCTGGCTGAGACAGGTGGTAATATTGCTACCTTGCTCTTCTCTCTCTGTCTTATCTTCTGCGGTGTCCTTGCGACCCCAGATAATATGCCTGGTTTCTGGATTTTCATGTACCGTGTATCACCGTTTACTTATTTGGTCTCCGCGATGTTGTCTACTGGTCTGTCTGGGACCGATGTTCAGTGCGAAGCAGTTGAGCTTCTCCACTTCGATCCCCCGGCAAATCAAAGCTGCCAGCAATATATGGCAGCATATATCCAGGGAGCCCAGGGTTATCTACAGAACCCGGAAGCCACAACTGACTGTGCTTTCTGCACGGTCAGCAAAACTGATACGTACCTTGCCGCGATATCTAGCAGCTTTGACGATGCCTGGAGAAATTTCGGTTTGATGTGGGTGTACGTCGTGTTCAATATTGGCGCAGCAGTTTTCATTTACTGGCTGGCCCGTGTCCCTAAGGGAAAACGAGCATCTGGTGCTACCTAGAGTAGGTATACTAACACCCCTCGCCTTGAGCCTCTATTCGAGGACGGTATAAACTATTGTAAATATTGGTGAGATATTTCTTCTTGAAATACACCTTGTTACTGTTCTTCAGGGCGAGCATTCCGTTTGTACCTTTTCCTTCCCTTTACTTCTCGTCTCCATTTAATTGGTTTTGTATTCAATTCTACCTTGAACCAAAAATCGGTTCCTTCGTTTCTTATCTTGTCTTCATTCTTATACATCTACATGTCCTTATATACTTTATGTTGGAAAGACTATATAGAACCTTCTCCTTTCTTTAATTGTGATTACCTATTTCTCAGTGCGTCAGTTGTATGTCTAGTGCATGCCGTCGTATACAACATTCTTTTTGAACCAAGATAACCCCACCTTCAAGCTGAAGGTGTATTTATGTACATATACGCTTCCTATATCCCCTGTATATACAACGCTCTAGAGAGAAAGCAAACTAGCAATCAAACAACCAACAGAGCTACATCCCTAGTGTCAACTACCGGAGTTAGGAGAAACAAAACTTTAATGGTTCTCGAAGTAAAAGCCATTCTGTCACATTATAAGGTTAGCGGAGTTAGTTCGAGCCTACTGTGATGTATGTTGGCAATGCTCCGTAGGCCGGACAGCACGCCACGGTTCTACGTCGAAATTCCACGGTTCTCCGAGACAGGCGTACATGAGTTATCACTCGAAAAGTAACTCTATTTGAAGTTCAATAGAAGCTATGTGTTCACTCTCGAGGCTTGTATGATATGATGATTGGTGGGTAATAGATTGTCTTTTCCCCCACGGATGAAACTCGCGTGTTTGTTCAACGTACTACAGAGCTTACTTGAGAGAACAGCGTCTCGACCATCAAATCGTACCGTCTCGGAAAGGCATGGCAAAGTAAACATACTCTATCTACTTCATTGTATATGTAGAAAAAAGACAGAAAAAAAAAAAAGAAAAATTGGAAAAGACGAGAAGAGAAAAGAATAGGAACCGGGTAGATATGCTATCAGGCTGGGTAGTGGAAATGGTAGCGGTTTCCGGCCCTCCCCGGTCATTAAATGCAAGCGCTATCAGAACGCTAACAAACCTCGGATGACAACATATAGAACCGATTCATAACTAATGATAACTGTATAAAAGATACTTTGTCCATATACCTCGTCTTCGGTCTCTCTTTTCCTAGCCATACTACAATAATTGAGCCCGACTGAATTGAAGATTGATTCAAGACGAATGCATGACAACCCCGAAATCTCCATACGCCAAGAAAGAAAAAGCAAACACCATAAGACTAGGCTGTGCACTAAGCGTCGCACTGCATCCTGAACTCCTATTTGGGTTAAGTTCATCAGCACATATCCATAATTAGTTGCCCGGCGCTTACAATGTATCCTGGTTGGATAATGGACCGATATTTAATGGCCGTTGAGCCGGCGCCTATCTCACCCTCCGATCTCCTACATTCCTCCCTACACCGATGACCCACCAAGAAGTCCACACAAGATGGGATTCCATATCAAACAGCTCTTCAGGAAGAGCCGCCATAAGAAGTCAGAAAAGAAAACCGAGGGCCCGAGCCAAGATCATATAAGTACGAATGGCGTATCCCCTAATGCTGAGGCGCCGGGCACAGGTGCCTGCCCAGCAATTAAGGAACCGGAGAATAATGCCCAGAATCAACAGCAAAACCGTACGACAGAAAGTTCCGACTCATTCCAGTCAGACCGACAAGATTTGTGGAAGGCCGCCTACGCAAATCTGGACCCCGAGGACCAACGCAGGTTGACCCTACTCCATGACTCAAACGGGGGCGGCCATGCCAACCGCGAGTCTCAGATGGTGGAAATAATAAATACGGTTATTGAGACCACGAAGAAGCAATACGATGAGCATCAAAGAAGGGGTCTGAAGATCAAAAGATCAAGAGGAGACGACATCAACATACGGGATTCTGCTCTCAAAATAGTCAGTGCGACATTATCTTTTAGAGATATCATCACTGCTATCGCTGTGTTTGACCCCACAGGGTATGCGGACAAAGTCTGGGGATTAGTATCGGTGGGATTAGGTGTATGTGATGTGGTTTCATGATGGTACTTACACAAGATTAGCTAATGGAGAAACAGATGATCCAGAATCATCAGGATTTGCAAGCTTCAATTTTCCAAGCGTCAGAGTTCCTGACAGACGTTCTGAGTCGATGCGCGTTTATTGAGATTGACTGCTCAGGCCGGAGTAGCAACTCTAGGGTGAAAGATATGCTCCGGAGTGCTATCATCCGCGTGTACACTGCAATCCTACGTTATTCAGCTAATGTTATTTTAACTCAACAATCAGGGGCTGGAAGGAAGTTTGTCCTTAGTGTGACAGACCTTACTGACCAACCACTGAGCACACTTAAGGCTGCCATCGGCGAGGAGGAGGCGCAGTTGGAGAAATGGGTCTCAATTGATCAACGACTTTTCTGGAAAGAAAAGGCCGAGGATATTCTTTGTCAAATTGACAACGTGCTAAGCGGGATCCAGGATATCAGTCGAGAGATGGAGCTCTGCCAACTCACCATGGCTGACGGTGCTGCTTTTGACTCGTACAAAAATCAACATGAGGTTGAATGTCTCCCAGGAACAAGAATAGATCTGCTGAAGCATATCGCAGACTGGTCACACCTCTCCCAGAGCGAACGTATCTTTTGGCTGAATGGAATGGCAGGAACAGGTAAATCTACTGTTTCTCGTACTGTCTGCAGGCTGCTCCAGGACAAAGGCCTTCTAGGGGCAAGTTTCTTTTTTAAGAGAGGGAAGACGGACTGTGGGACAGCCGAAAAGCTCTTTCCGACCATAGTACGACAATTGGTCATTCATGAACCTCGACTGATACCCAGCATTAGAGGGGCAATCCAACGAGATCCTTCTATATCAACGAAATCTCTCGTAGAGCAGTTCAACAAATTGCTGCTTGAGCCGCTATCAACCATCAAGGACAACCAAACGGGAGCTTCAGTCCTGGTAATAGTGATTGATGCGCTGGATGAATGTGAATCCGAAAATGATATTGAGCTTTTACTTCGCCTTTTGCCTCGGGTGCCGGCGTCAAGTTCGATCTCCATCCGGATTTTCCTGACCAGCCGCCCAGAGCTCCCAATCCGTCAGGGATTCGATAATGTTTCGAGGGACGCTCATCGTGCTTTCAGTATCCATCAAATTGTGGAGTCTTCTATCAAGAACGATATATTGTTGTTCATATCTGATAGATTTGAAGAAATAAGGCGAAAACACTCCCTTCCGCAAGAATGGCCCGGAGAGAAGACAATACAGGACTTGGTCAACATTGCGAGTCCATTGTTCATCTCGGCTGCTACTATGTGTCGCTTTATTGCAGACAGGAAATGGGACCCAGAGAAACGCCTAGCCCTTGTTCTAGGCTCAGCAAATCCGTCGAACACAGCAACAAGTCACATCTCGAAACTTGAGCATACTTATATCCCGGTCTTCGAGCAAATTCTCCGTAGCGGAGACGAAGAAGAAGATGAAGACGAGAGAGAGCAGCTGATTCATGAATATCGTGTGATTGTCGGTACGATCATCACTCTTGCCAATCCTCTTTCACTCATATCCCTAGCAAGCCTCCTAGAGATTCCGTCTAGTGATGTGAATCGTAGATTGGACTTTCTACATTCGGTTTTGAGTATCCCTCATGACCACAGTGCTCCTATACAGATATTTCATCAATCGTTTCGGGACTTTCTTCTTCATCCCAAAATCCGTACAAAGACTGATTTCTGGGTGGATGAGAAGCAGACGCATAAGGAGACATTATTCAGATGCATCAATGTGATGACCAGAGAAAAGAGTGGACTTTGTAGAAATATTTGTCAACTACCAAATGACGGAATATTGCGAGATGAGATAAGCGACCAAACCATTCGGGACCATATTCCAGCAGAACTTCACTACTCGTGTCGTTACTGGATACATCATTTAGAGCGGGGGAGCTATGGGGTTACCGACCAAGACTATATCCACACTTTTCTGAAAACGCATCTCCTCCACTGGTTGGAGGCAATGAGTATACTGGGCTTGGCGTCAGAGATTGTGAGCGGCATCAGGACGTTACAAAGCTCAGTGCAGGTATGTTCAATATTTTTATAAGGTCGGCATGACTCGCCATCTCAGGTTACGCTGACCTGCTATAAGCCTGGTTCTGGTCCAATAGTATCGGCATTTCTTTACGACGCAAGTCGCTTTATTTTAAAGAATATATGGATTGCCAATACTGCACCCCTTCAATTCTACTCCGCTGCCCTGATATTTGCACCACAGACGTCTATCGTGAGAAAGGCTTTTCAGGGTGAGATATCTAGGCGCTTCATTACGTTGCCTAGAGTGGAAGTCAACTGGGATTCACAACTCCTAACATTGGAACACGCTAAGGAAGTGAATGTGGTGGCCTTCTCGCCAGATGGTAAATTCGTAGCCTCTGGTTCAAACGATTACACAGTGAAACTCTGGGATCCAAAAACAGGGCTTTTACTCCACACCATGAAACACAACTATTGTGTGACAGCCGTGGCATTCTCAGCGGATAGTAAGTTGGTGGCATCCAGCTCTGATGAACATGTCCAGCTGTGGGATATAGCCATAGGTGCACTGCAGAGAACTTTGACAGATCACACTTCTGACGTAAAAGCACTCGCGTTCTCACCAGATGGTAAGCGATTGGTCTCGGGGTCCAGCGATAATACAATCAAGATTTGGGATTTAGCTACTTGGGCAGTAGTACAAACCCTGAAGGGCCATGAGCATTTTATTGGAGCAGTGGCAATTTCACCAAATGGTAAGCTAATAGCATCCGGCTCTTTGGATTATACGGTCAGAGCTTGGGACATAGATACAGGAGCTCTGTTATGGACCTCTGAGCACGATGACTTTGTCAGAGTGGTGAGATTCTCACCGAACAACGAGTTCGTGGTCTCGGGCTCTGGGGACAGAACAGTCCGGTTATGGGATGCAGCCACAGGCAAGCCGAGAGAAACTTTTAGTGCCGGCCGGATTTCTTCATTGGCATTCTCGCCCGACGGAAGGCTGGCGACCGCTGTCGGACAGGATCTCCAATTATGGGACAAGACCATGGACAGTCCGATTCAGACGTTTGAGGGCCATGCTCGCGAAATATCCGGAGTAACTTTCTCACCAAATGGTGAGTTGCTAGTGTCATGCTCTGCTGATGGTACTGTACGGGTGTGGGACACAAACCTGGTTGCAGCGCATAAGGCTCTCCAAAGGCATTCCTATGAAGTCGCTGCCACTAGAATCTCCCCAGATGGCAGGCTTCTAGGGTCAGGTTCCACTGATTATAAGCTTCAACTATGGGACATTGCAACAGGCATGCCACTACAGGTACTCGATGATTACTCAGGAAAATCAAACACACTCGCCTTTTCACCAGACAGCAGTCTGATGGCATTTCGTCCGAAGTCCGACAGCGCTATTATCCGACTGTGGAATACAGTTACGGGTGAGCTTTGCCGGACACTCGGAGATCATTCGAGTGCGGTTGATCGTGTCATGTTTTCTCCCGATTGTCAGCGGTTAGCCTCGATCGACGAAGATTGGACAATTACCCTATGGGACATAAAATCAGGAGAACGACTTTATTCCTTGGACGGAGGTGGTAGTTGGGTGTGTATAGCATTCTCACCAAGTGGCACAAAGCTAGCCTCAAGCCCTGGTAATTTGCTACAGGTGTGGGATACAACCACAGGCACATTACAGCAAGAGCTAAAAGGACACAAAAATAAGATAACAGCGGTGGCATTCTCACCCGATGAAAGCTTCATAGCCACAGGCTCTATTGACGCGAAAGTCCGTATTTGGGATTTAGCAACAGACACACTATCTCAAACATTACAGGACTGCGGAGCAATTAATCAGCTAGCTATATCTGCAAATGGGAGATTCCTTGTATCAGGGACGCTTTCTCAAACAATTCGTTTATGGGATAGAGACACTGAAAAACTACTTTATGCTTCCAATGGTAACTCCACTCATTATCGAAACGGAACTGATCAGTTGCGCTTTTCAACCGATGGAAAATTTCTGGAAGCGGACTTTGGTTCATTTCGTATTGGTCCAAGTCGAAATGCCGGAGATGCCAACTCCTTGCCTCCTCGGCGAAAAGATATGATACTGGGAGACCAATGGCTATATGTCGGACAAGAAAGAGTTCTTTGGCTGCCAGTTGAGTACCGACCAAAGGTATCCGCCTCCCACAAGGGTACAATTGCCATCGGAAATGTATCTGGTTTAGTATCAATTATCAGTGTCGATATTGAGGAAACGAATGGCCATGCTTGATCTCTTTTAGACGGCCCGGACATGTCCTCCTCTGCTCAGAAGATAATCAACGCACATTCACATAGCACTCCAGGAGCAAGAGAAATAGAATATCGAGACTATTATACAGTATGCCTGGATGGTTTTGTTGTCGCGATTCCTGCAAATAACGATAGGAAATCGGTAAATATAGCATTGGTCTGAAACATGTACATCAACGAGAGTCAAACTCGTCATACATATGTGCCTCCCCATATACGATTTAGCAAAACAGTTATGTTTGGTATAGACAATTTAAATTAATACATCAATGTGGGATCACTACCAAGGTAATTTTCTATACGCAATAGTGATATTCGGGCCGAGTTGGAGTGCAGCCTGCTAAGTATATCATTTCGTGGTCGTAGTGGCGGAGAGTGATTAGTTCGGGAAGGGAGTCTGGTGATTGATTTGATTTAGACATGATGTATAATGAAGTTCTGAGTCCAAGCAAGTTTAATACTCTTCTCTGTGCTGGTAGCGGCACTGAAGAGGCTGAGTCATGATCTATGAGAGTCAGGGGGCGAGCTTATTGAAAGCTCGATAGGCTGTGAATGTAAGGATTCTGAGTCTCGAAAGAGGTAAGGAGGTGCAGTTCGAAAGCATCAAGTGGATAAACTTTGCAATGAAGGCTGCACCACACACCGACATATCTGCAGTATCCTTACTTTCACTAACTCACATTTCTCTCTCATTCTTTAAATGTCCCTTACAGGACTATCCATGCTAATACAGGTCACTCTACATTTACGGAATTCTCGACCGGAGACCAATTCCGACTGAAAATGCATAGAGGTTGAAACCTTTAAGGATACAACCCCCTAATATAATTTGCTCGGCACGATAGGCGTTTTCACAAAGAAGCCTTGGGACTGAATTCCCGTCCCTGACCGCTCCTTCTCGCAAACATTACACAGCTCTGCCGGCACGTTGCCAATAGATTATTGTCCTCATCAACCATTTGCATCTCCATATCAAAGCGGCCGTCACGTAGGCTCCGCATCTTTGAACGGACAAGTATCCACTCCTTTCCAGCTGGGTCCTCGCGAATGTCCAAGGTCAGACTGACTGTAGGAAAGGCCCACGTTTCTGTGGCCTTTAGACCTTGGGGATCATAGTTCATAGGAAGGGCAGGGACCTGTGCTCAGTATAAGTCCATTGTCAATCCTAAAGTGGGGTGAATTCTGGTACCGAATCGGCGAGCAATCCCAGATACTCCATGTTAAAACTCTCATTCTCTCCAGCTATCTTTGCCCACTGATCCCGAGCGTTCTGACCCCGGGCAGGACTCCACAAGAGGGTGGGACCGCCTTTTGGAACAAGGAAGTTGAAGCGAGCACCGGGAGGGTTTTTATTCGGATCAAAGTAGTCATGCTTCCATGGAACACAATCATTTTGTCGGTTTGGTATCGGTTTTGATTGTAAGCTGAGGCTTGGTCCAGTTTTTCGATGCAAATTCCCAAGAGTAATGACAGATAATATATACGGACTGGAAAACGCACTATCCAATGGACATATTTTTGCTTGAATAACTGAAAATCGGGAACCTTTCTGTATGTCATCGAAACTGACTTTAAAAGGTCCACACGGGAGAGGCTTTAAGAACTGAACATGGAGAGAGACACAGTGAGGTTGGTTTGACCCTGGATGTCTTAACGCAAAGTATCTGCTACTGCCACTGACTATCAGAGCAGTGCAAAACCCTCCATAGACTCGAAGGCCAAGATCCCCTTTGCGTGCGGCGTGAGTCAATATACTAAGATCATGTGGTTCAGGGTTTGCATGTCTGCCTACCGTTGGTACACCAATCTTCGGGTAAATAGCCCAAGAAGCAGTTATCTTCATTTTTTGAAGCTGTAAGTTTAATAGCATCCTCTAATGGAGTTAATCTGTAAGCCTGTGGTTGCCTATCAGATCCCACCGATGAGGCGCTGATGGGTATGTCCTTTGGTGACATCAGAGCATCGATTCTTGAGATAAAGTGTATAGAGCGGCTTGGGAACACCGTACTTCACAGCTATCTGGTTATTATAATCAATGACATGTAATTGTAATGTAGAAATTTAGAGTTCTTTATGCAAGGACCGGAATATTGCACAAGGAATTAGATAATAAGGTATGTAGGGATATGTGACAAGTAAGTATGCAGTCTGGAAGGTGGAGTTGTGAAATTTAGGAGCTTGGAAAAAGGTAGGTGCTTTGTTTGACATTTAAATGTTTGCAGCTTGTCACAAGCGCTTTGACCGTCGCTATGGCCGGGCGCTTTACATAACATTCAACCTAGGAGAATGTGCCTCGGTCCGATAGGTAACCTGGTCAAATCACGTTGAGCTTTTCGATATAAAGTATTGGATGAGTCATGTATGTTATAGAATGCCCTACGTCAATCCAATAATTTGCAGCTGGGGTACATCCATATATTCGCCTGACCAACGACCTATCATACCTTCAACCATGTATACAACTCACCCTCTTCGGCGAGTAAGCTATAGTGATCTACCTCAAAAGACCATTTCTCACCTCATCAAAATCTCACTCAAACATATATCAGGCAAACGCAGCAACCGCGTCTTTAATGACTTCCACAACCCTACTCGGTTGACTCAAATGCGGCATATGACCTGCACTGCACCTCTCAATTCTACTCCCAGCTAACCCAGCAAGTTCCTCCTGCAGGAAAGCTGGAACAACCTGATCCTTCTCACAAACAAGATACACACTCTTCACATCCCTCCAGCCTGCGTACGTCGTCGCCGCATTCCAACCCTGGGCCGGCTGAGGCTTAAGCACCTCCAACCACTTCCCTTTCTCTTCCTCATCAAGATCACTAAAAAGTGTCTGTTCCGGCTGTACACAGTGTAATGCTCCGCCCTGGATAGGAATATCAAAGTCAGTAGCCGAGCCACTTTCTCAGTCTCAACAACCAAATTATAAACAAAGGAAAAATGAACAAACCTCCACAACCCCAAACGGCAAATCCCCATGCACATACCCCTCCTCCACAACAGCAGCAGCTACAAAAACAATCCCCACGACACCCCCACTTAATCCCCGTTCCTTGCGGTCCTTTTCGCTAAATCCTTACATTGCTTCACTGCCAATAAACCCGCCCGCGGAATGGAGGACCAAAAGTACATCTTGACCTTGCTGGACTAATTCCTCAATATGTGTGCGTACTGCGATAACATCGTCTTTGAGACTTGGGTTACCGGGAGAAATAGTGCCTGTACTTGGGAGAGTGGCGATCTCGGTTTTGAGGTTGGAGGCTGTTAGTAGGGTTGACACTGGGTTGAAGACTGTGGGGCCTTCCCACAGGCCTGGGATTATGAGGATTGTTGGGTTTCGGGACATTGTGGGATATCAAAAATTTAGAGGGTAGATGAAAGTAGGTTCTTTAAGAGGGTAAATATTACCAGGGTAGAGAGATATAGTCACGTATGATGATCTGAGATCAATATATATATAGCCCTTATGTGGATGGTTGCGGGGTTATTGAAAGCTTGTATCACAGGATAGTATAGTATACATATTTGGGTTCAGTTTAGTTTCTAAGACGCCACTAGAGGCTGTAATTGGCTATGGATGAAGGGTGCTGACGAGGATATATATATTCAGTTTTTCTATGGTCTTGTTTGTTCAGTATAGTGAGAATCGTCACCTGGTTACTAGTACAGACTTAGGGCTAGTGCTGAATTAGTGCTGAGCTATGCCATCATCCCTGACTTCCGATTTGTGGCGTCGTGTATTCTCACAACGCTTATTGATTAGGCATTCATTAGACTTTTTGAGTTGGTTACTATTTATGGAATTGTAAAAATTCTTACTGGGCTTATTACTATACAATATGGTGTGAACAAAAGATAAGTCTATCAAGATAAATTCCCCAAGCTAATACATGCTATAACACCAAAGACGAATGGCACAAAAACAGATCAACAAGAAGAGAAGTATACTACAGAGCGAGGCCCCCATTGTAACCAACACAGTTCACAGAAACCTGAGAATTCCACCGAGAAATGTGCTTAGATGGCACGAACACTGACCCAAAAGCGAGTGTCATCGTACTTGTACTCCTCGTTGCTGTCAATCTGGTTCTGGATCCACTGGACGGCAGACTTGTAGGCTATGAATTGAATTCATCAGCTTCTGCTCTTCAGGGGCAATATATTAATAGAATAATTGAAACATACTATTGATATCCTCAGTGTGGGGATTAGCAAGACCAGAAGCACCGTTGCGGTGTCCAGCGAACCACTTATCGTAACCGTAGTAGTTCTGGCAATCCCAACGAGAAGCAACGTCGGCGTGAACATTTGAGCTTTTCCCTATCAGCCAATACCCCAAGAACAATATCCCAAGATATAATATCTTACTTCATGACAGCTCCATCGTTCCATTGGTCTTCCGACTTCCCCTTGAAGCCGTAGCGGTGGGCGCACTCACGGAGCAAGCCCCAGTTCTGCTTGAACAGACCGAAATTGGCGGCGTCGTAGGTCTTGCCGTCACCGTAGGGATAGTGGGCGGTGTCCATATCCTCGCTGGTACACGTGTTAGAACAGCCTATTTGCGGATTGCGTTGTCTTACATTTCGAGCATGGCAATAGCCAGATCAAGGGAGTTGCCGCCCGCTTCGATGATGGCCTTCTTGCGAGCTCCAAGGCCGGAGACGGTGTATTGTCCGCGATCATCCCTTTTGCTGAGGGAAACGTCGAGCGAGGCATCGGGAGTTGGAGCGCCCAGCACTCCAGTGGCGAAGATAGCGGCAATGCAGGGAATGAAGAACTTCATCTTGGATAGTTATAGAAAGGAAAGTGCTGTAAAAGAATGACTATGTCTCCAGGACTTGTTTGGTGTGAAAGAAAAAAGGTATTGAGAATGAAGGTACGCTTTACGATTTTATATTCAGGTCGAATTGTGCTATAACATGACTCTGATTGGTGTGTTGTTGTATCTGGTCAGTCTTTCGATTTCTTAGGGTCTGTCAATGGGGGTTTTTCCGGGTGTAGCCTCATGTTACTTTGTTCTAGAACGACCATTCGACGTTTTCCATGCCTAAAGTGTGGTTCGGTTGAGTCAGTGGCGTATTGTGAGGACTACCTTCATTTCGTGGTGGTTTAAAGTGAGGAGGTGGCTGCGATTGTGAGACAGGTGGTTGTTGCGCGGGTTGTACCTCTTTCCTGGCTCCAATAGTTGTATAGGGTTTGTTGAGTTCCTTTCTCGAAAGGAAACGGTCTTCTAGACGGGAAAAGAACAAGGCAAGTGTTTCAGGATAATGAGTGCTGGGACCAATTCGTATCATTCCAATGGCGCAAGTACCAATCATCGTCTCGGCTTCCTCGGGAAGTTGAGCCGACGTTTGCTGGGTTGTGGCATGAGGTATTCTCTATACCGTGCCGTTTTTGTCATTGCATTTGTTACTTCCTTTTCCTTTTTCCTAGAAATAGTTTGTATAAGGGTGTGATTAAGATGTAGCCGTAGGATACTTGATTTGACTCAGTTTAACCTTCTGGTCAAGGTTCATTAGACTGGGATAGGGTTTACATCTGTCTATTCCTGGTGTCCGCCTATTCGATATCCCACTCTAGACATACTTTCGGCTTAAAAAACTAGCGACTAGCTAGTTTAGCACGTGTGACGCAGGGACCAGGAATAAATTAAGAGACCCTCTGGGAGTATCAAACTAAGACAATCCTTGCCTAAACGGACAAGGAAGAAGGCTCCGCTTCGGCACTCGTTCCTATGGAATTTTCTCCACTATGTGGATTCCACTGAACAAAAATGAACATCAAATGCGTCAATTGATGCTAACTCCGATGGACTTTAGATACGATGACAGCGTTTCGTTAATTTCTAAAGGTTTCAAGGAGTTGCGGATAGTCTCGGCTTGACAGACGCAGCGTCGGCCTCGCAAACTATAAAGCAGCTCGCGATAGCCTCAAGTCCCTGATTTTCTGCTGGACCAAACAATCACTTTCTTTAAATCTTTTCATTCATTCTTTTTCTTCTTTTCACTCTTTTCTCGCAATGCGTTCCTTTTCGTCTATCGCACTCCTGTCTGTGGTGGGAGCTGCGTCGGCCCAGGCTGGTCCTTGGGCTCAGTGTGGAGGCAAGTCCTTCTCCGGCTCATCGGCGTGTTCTTCGGGATGGAAATGCCAGGAGCTGAACGAGTGGTTTAGCCAATGTGTACCTGGTGAGAGAAAAACTGACTTACCCGTGCCTGTGCCAAGAACAAACGAGATCTAACCCAAACTCAAGGCGCCGAGTCCACGACTCCCGCTGTGTCGAGCACTCCTACGCCCTCTGCCGCTCCTTCAGTGTCTATCACTGCATCTGTCAGCACGGGCATCAACAAGTCAATTTCAATTTCATCAGTGTCGAAGTCGACTCCCCTGCCCTCTTCCTCGTCGGCCTCGCCAAGCCCGCGTCCAACGGGCAGCGGGTCCTTCGCCAAGGCGGATGGATTGCAGTTCTCGATTGACGGCGAGACCAAGTACTTCGCCGGTACAAACGCTTACTGGCTCCCATTCCAGATGAACGATGCGGACATTGACGCCGTGTTCGATCATTTGGAGCAGACCGGATTGAAGATCCTTCGTGTCTGGGGCTTCAACGACGTGAACACCGCTCCCAGCCCCGGAACGGTCTACTTCCAGCTCCACGACAAGGCGAAGGGCACTTCCACCATCAACACCGGCAAAGACGGTCTCCAGCGTCTTGACTATGTGGTTTCTGCCGCTGAGAAGCACGGCGTTAAGCTCATCATTCCGTTTGTGAACAGCTGGGACGACTACGGCGGATTCAACGCCTATGTCAATGCCTACGGCGGCAGCAAGACTGAGTGGTTCACCAACGAGAAGATCCAGAGCGTGTACCAGGCCTATATCAAGGCCGTTGTCTCTCGGTACAGGAACTCCCCGGCCATTTTTGCTTGGGAGCTGGGCAACGAGCCTCGCTGCAATGGATGCAGCCCTGATGTTATCCACGGCTGGGCCACCAAGACCAGTGCCTACATCAAGTCTCTGGATCCCAACCACATGGTCGCCATGGGCGATGGTACGTGTATCGCCCATGTAATAAAATGGACTAAATTTGACTAACTTTTTGTTCAGAGGGCATGGGTTTGACCATCGGCTCTGATCAGTCGTACCCGTACGGCACCAGCGAAGGAAACGACTTCGAGAAGAACCTGGCTATCCCGGACATTGACTTCGGAACTCTCCACCTTTACACCACCGACTGTGAGTGATCGTCCATGGCATATTGGCGCATCTACAACGTCTAACACACTACTGTAGGGGGTATCAAGGACAACACCTGGGGCAATGGATGGGTCGAGAACCACGCCAAGGCCTGCAAGGCTGCCGGTAAGCCATGCTTGTTCGAGGAGTATGGCATGAAGGGCAACCACTGCACCGACGAGCTGGAGTGGCAAAAGACCTCCCTGAGCTCGGGCACCGCCGCCGATCTCTTCTGGCAATATGGTCAGCAGCTGTCCACTGAACTGTCTCCGGATGATCACTACACCATCTATTACGGCACCGATGACTGGAAGTGCGCCGTTATGGACCATATAGACAATATCAACAAGAACTAAGTAGGGGAGGCGACCCTCCCATGGGAGGCCAGTGGTGACCGTACGGCTCCGGACTTGTCCATTCGCTCCAGGGCGGTTTTGGATCGCCTGCAATGCTTCTCTTCCTATCATTCTATTTCTTCTATCGTCCCTCGTTGAGGAACGCTTTTGCTCTTCTCGGGTGCAGCACATGTGCTACCTAGTCTGAATGTCAGATTAGAGGTATCTATAGCCCGTAAGAAGCAATTCACTTTTTAGAATTCAGAAAGCATTCCGCACAAAGACCGGATTGATACCGTAGTCTGATATCCATGCAATCTACATACCCCGTCATCTGTAATGGCTTATCGATTGTTACTCATCGCAGTGCTCTTTTCCAAAAAACATATACCCGCAGTATGGGTTTGCGTCAAGTTGTGGGAGATATCTTAGAATATTGAAATGGACACTAGCGCATATTTGTACTATCTACATGTTGTAACCGATAGATTCAATGTTAATTCTCTCTATTTAAAAAATAGTAGAGCTGTTCATACTGTCTTGAGGGAGTGACTGATTGAAGATTGGAGAAAGTTCTTCGACTTAGGTCTTGATGTATGGGATACCCGTCAATTTAAAGCCCTCCCTATCCAGCACAGGTTTATTGAAGGGCTCGAATCGATTATGAGGGTCATCCTTTCCATCTCGCTTCGCAATATTGGACCCTACATGCTGGGCATTTGGCCAATGGGTTGTCCCGAGCCAAGCTGCGAACGCAATCAAATTAGCGACTAACTCACCGAAGTCCAGGAGTCTAGGATGCTGGGCTCGCATAAAATCACTTACACTCAAAGGCCTTCTTCTTCTTCATCAATTGTTCCTGCGTGACATCGCGTACGGGTTGATAGCAAGTATAGATGCAGAAACGCGGTGTGCTTCCCTCCGGCGAAAGGTTATAATGAGGAGTGCGACTATCCCAAAGCAGCAGGTCCCCAGGCTCAGCACAGACCTTAACCCATTCACAGCCATGATCTGCGAGCCATCTCATTCCCAACTCCGTGAACCCGTACCATTCGGGGTTCCACGCAGGAATCCGTTCCTCCCAGGCCATTTCCTTGTGGAACTGCTCGCTGAGGTTATGGGCACCTTTGCAGACGATCAGACCTCCGTCCTTGGCACCATTGGGAAGAATGTTGACAAGGCCTTGCATCAGTCGGAATCCAGGCTTTTCGGGATCCTGGTCCTGGTGAGGCCAGGCCTTGTTGGGGGCGATGTCTGTGCGGTGGGGGAATGCGAAGTTGACGGCGTCAAAGGATACAATTAGGTCGTTGTCGCCGTAGATCTTCTGGAATGTATTCACGACCCCGGGTTCGGTGCGGATCTTCCAGACGAAGTCTTCATGGCAGACCGCATAATCTAGACACATGCCCTTCTCGTTGATCACGGGCAGTTTATCTTTGTGGACAGTGGAGGGGTCATTCCTGTCGAATCCAAGACCGCTGTGGCGTATATTAGCCTAGGCCTGCCTGCTTGACATGGTGGAGTAGTAGAAGGAAGGGCTTACAATTTCTCTAACCACGAGTACATAGCATCAGCGCAAGCGGCTGCATTTTCTTTGGGGACGGCGCCTTTGATAACAGCAAAGCCATCACGCTCCAAGTCTCTCTGCCATGGCTCCAGCTCCTCCCCTACAACCTTAACAGAGTTGGTGGTTAGGGTCTCGGCAAAGGACATTGTGAATTCGTTTAATACAGAATGTGACAATGTAACTAAGTCTTAGCGACACTCAGTGCTATGGGCAACGAGGCCAGAGGACAGTTAAAAGGCTTATTTTATGTTCACAAAGTATCTCCATGGGCCCATTCTCAGTGCAAATTAAAATGAAGTGTACACAACAGACATCTGCCCACACTGCCCACACTGCCCGCACGACGACCGCCACATCTTCCGATTGCTGCCGCCACCACCACCCGAGGCCCCCATTCTTTTGCCGATCCCAAAGCACAGTTGTTGTTGTATGTTGACTCTGTGTGGTAGCTGAGGTGTCTGTCTTTAGACTCTACCGATGTGACCTTGTGCCATCTTTGAGAAAATCTCTCTTAGTCTGTTCAGCTTCGGTTCTCAACCATCCCTCAGTACCTATTACAGAAAATCCACACCCGTTTGTTGAACCTACAGACCACCACCTTCTACTGTCTCAATATGGATAATTCAACCTTTCGAATAATCATCGTCGGTGGTGGGATTGCAGGACTTGCAGCAGCGATTGCCCTGCGCAAGGAAGGACGCAATATCCTGGTACTGGAGAAGTCACGCATGCTTGGTGAACTAGGAGCCTTGATTTCGCTCCAGCCCAATGCGTCCAAAATCGCTTCATCGTTCAGCCTTGACCCATTTTTGCAAGCGTCGAAACCCGTCGTTGACCAAGAATTTCGAATCCTGGATATTGACGGGAACATTGTACAGAGTATTCCGTCTAGTGCATCCATCTATGGAGCAGAACGGGTAGTCTATCATCGACAGGATCTCCATCTCGCCCTGCGAGACGCCGCCATCGCCAAAGACAGACCCGGAGAACCGGTCAAGATTCAGACCTCAGCAGCGGTGGCCAGCTGTGATCCACAGGCGGGTACAGTTACCCTCCAGTCCGGAGAGACCCTCGAAGCGGATCTGATTGTTGGCGCGGACGGCATTCGGAGCGCGATCAGGAACTTTGTACTTGGAAGGCCTGTGTCATCCATCCCCACTGGTCTATCCGCCTATCGGATCCTGATCGACTCCAGTACCATACCGGAGGAGCTCCCGGTGCCCAAAGACATCTTCGACATTCGGAGGCCTGCTACGACTATGATCATGGGCCATGATCGGCGGATCGTATGTGGACCGGGGAGGGGGTTTGAGAAACTTGGAATTGTGGCGCTTCTTCCCGACGACAAATTGAACGAAATATCCCACTCGGAGTCCTGGACCACCCGCGGATCGCTGGAAAAGCTATTGGAGAGCTTTTCCGACTTCCCACCCTGGATTCTCCAGATTTTCCAGTCCGCGCCGGATATTGCGCTTTGGCAGCTGAGGGATCTTGATCCGCTTGAGAAATGGGTGGAGGGACGGGTGATCCTCATCGGGGATGCGGCGCACGCCATGCTTCCCACTCAGGGACAGGGAGCGAGCCAGAGCTTTGAAGACGCAGAGGCGCTCGGTGCCTTCTTTGCTGATATCACTGGCCGACCATCCTTGGAGACTGTGCACTCCCTGCTGACACAAATCTTTAACGCTCGCTACGAGCGGGCGACCTTGATTCAAGGGTATAGCCGGCAGCAAGCGCCGACCTGCCACCGACAAGGGCTCGAAACGGATCACGCTGAAGTCGGAGGAATTTATGGACTACAATTGTAAATACTCTGGTGTGAAGGACTGGATTGCTAGAACCGTCGATAAGGAAACTATCAGTGTTTAGAATCGTATTCATCATGGTCTTCGTTTTGTTTTCTTCCTGCTATTGTGCGTCGGTACGCCTCGCATTATGGTGCTATTTGTAATCTCTCCTCATACAGTTTTGTCATTGGACCTTGTAGTCGATGGTATCTACCGGTTCTACCACTTGTTGAAGATATGTAAACACCAGTAGTAGGCTCAGTGCTCAAGGACATTGAGGAGCGAATATGATCCACTACCATACCAGGCAGGATGGAATGGACGAGGGATAGGTAAAAGTGGGGGATACGAGTAAGGTCATCTCGGGTTATGTGGACTACCAGCTTAATTCCCCACTATCTATGCTCCTTTTGATGTCCCATATTAACAGTCTAAGGAGGTACAAAAATTACGAAGGGAGCGGCTGACTTAGAATAATAGTTGAGTGCTGTGGTTCGTATTCCGAGGAACAAAGAAGGAAAAGGAAAGGAAAAGAGAAGCAAGATGGAAAGTAAATGTTATCCTATTTACAATCGTAAGGTGATTTGTAGCATTAACGGTCGTCTAATGTTAGCTATACGATGATGGTCTATCGGACTCGAGAGCATAACACTCGTAGAATATACTGTACCAAGCATTCGGCAAGCTGTAACTTTGTAGCTTGGATCTCCGCTAAGAATGAACATAAAGTCACAGTGATACACCCCAATGTTCACCTCATGGGAGTGGGACAAAGGGTAGAATAATCGAGCTAGGGTGTTCTGGCCCACTGTGAATGATATGTTTGCCCTTATTCCTTTCATGCTCTGGCCGTGGCGCGGAAAAGTTTGCGTACTCGGCGAGACTGGGAAATTGTCCTCCAACCTGAGAATGTAATGAAAAGTATAAGCACCGCATCTAGCGAAAATAAGAATTTGCTGTGTTAAAAACTTACCCTGACACTAATCGACTCGCCCTCGTCAAAATCAACCCCCATGGCCCATATGCCAATCTCCAACTTCACTATGGTACCTGGTTGGATCTTTTCTTCCCTGTCGTGGGGATGGAAGGGGAATTGCGGGTGGATACTTTTGCTTGAGTCAATGGCTCTATGAGACGCCCGCAAGATCCCAACAGATCCTTGGAAGAGGTTTGTACTCTGTCGCTCCTTGGGTGGGATTTCATCGATGCTGTTGACCGGAGCGGCTTTGAACGGAAAGTTGAGACTGAGTAGAGCCTTGCCATTACGGTCCAACTTCCGCAGAATGATATACACATTCATATCGTTGTGATCTGGGCACGACATGAAAAGGATTGCTTTTGGTAGCCCAATGAGCCTGCTTCGCTGCGGGAAAGTATAATCGAAGGCACAGAACGAGCTGAATGTTTCCGAGTCATAAGACACGGTGGATGGCGTGGTCGGAGGACGTTCCTGCAACGCACCATCACACAGGAAGAAGTTGCGATATTGGGTATTGGGAACTGGGAAATCGGGCAAGACGATATTCTTGACGGGATCCCTGTCTCCGAACTGGAGAGTGGTCCAGCGCACACGGGGGGTGGCTGGCCAAGTATTCTCTCTTCCTTTCAAATAGTGATCGAAGAAAAGCGCCAGCTCTTCCTCGGCGTGAGTATCTGTATACAGGTCAAACCATTCCTGGTACGCGGACCACTTGATCCATTTCTCATCGTGAGGTATCTCCAGCCAAGCACGGATGGTTCCCATAGTATGTATGGACGTGATATCCGAGCCGGACATGAAGGTGGCACATTTGATATTGGCCATGTTGGCACGCTTATCATTCCAGTATGCGTTTGCAAGGGGTGACCGACGATACATTTCCGCAAAGTCTTCGACACCGCTGGGGCCTCGGATAATCTTGTCAATAATCATATCGAAATTGCTCATTGAAAAGACCCCGCCTCGACAGAACTGTTCACGGAAGAGATCCCCAGAGCCTTCCCATGGTGCAATAGCCTTCAGGGATGGTGGATTGAGGGCGGCAATAAACCATTGCGCAATAGCTAGGGCTGAATTTCCCGCCATCCCAATGTGCCCGTTACACCAGTCCATTTTGGCAATGGCTTCAATAACATCATACCCATCCTCCGCATCCTGGCTGCCCATAATCGGTATTTGGCCATCACTGTTCCCAGTGCCGCGTGTGTCGACACTGACAATGGCATAGCCGCGTGGGCACCATCTCTGAGGATCTAAGCCTTCGAATTTCTCCAGTCCACTCAGGTCCTGCTCTAGATCGACACAGCAATTCCAGACAGTGATCGGCAACATCGTGAGCGAGCTATATTTCTTCCCGTAGCATGACCATCCCAGGACAGCGGGGACTTTTTCTTGAGCATCTGCAGGTCGATAGATGTCAACATACAGTCGGCAGCCGTCTCGAACCCGGATCTCGACGTCATGTTCCACAATGATATCGCTCGTCAAAGCACGGCCATTGTACCCCTTCCATCCCTTATGGAGCACTTCAACCTTGCCAGGCTCAAATTCATGGTAGTTATTCTCGCCGACCTGCGGCTTTGCAATGGGCTTGTAGGCCACTTGAACGGGAACGGGCATGGCGGACGATTTGTTACAGGAAGGTGATATGGATGATCTGAAAGGAGTAGTCAGGAAGTCATACAAGAACCCAAAAAAAAAAAAAAAAAAGACGAGGGGAGTATACTATCTAGTTTCTCATCGGACAATCAATGTTCGGGGGAATTGTGGCGACTGGCATTGATTACTGCTGCTTGATTCTGGATAGGCCATCGGAACAAGTGGCGGTGGTGGGGGTTTGTGGGCCGGCAACCAACAGAGAGGGGCCGAAGCTTTTATTTTATTTTATTATATTTTTAATCAACGAAGGGCTTCCAGCTGTGTCTGGTTATAAATACGCCAGACTGACACGCTTCCGTATTGTCGTTCTCGTGCGGTTCAAGGATTAATACGCCTAGTACTATAATACTTTCAACTAGATAGATCCACAATCAAGATGTCTGCCACAACAGTCCACGCGGCCTCGGCCTCAGCCCCCCAGACCCAGGCATCCGTGTCAAAGGATCTTCTCACCTTTGACGGCCGCACGTACGGTGACTGGAGAGATGATTTTCACAAGCACGGCTTCGCCATTGTCAAGGGTGCCGTCTCCGCAGAGCGCGCCGAATACTACCGGCAAAAGCAGATCGCATGGCTTCAGTCCTTCGGTCTAGGATTTGATCCGAACGATCGGTCGACCTGGACCAAGGATCATTTGCCATACAGCTTCAAGGGAGGGTAAGTCGATGCCATCTTCTACTGGTGATGGGACATGGTGATATACTAACATGCTGTGTGTGTCTAAGAATGTATTCCGCCTACGCGGCAACCCATGAAAAGTTTGTCTGGGAAGCCCGGATGGAGCCCAATGTGATTAAAGCATTTTCCGATCTGTGGGGAACAGATGAATTACTGGTATCATTTGACGGCATGAACATCTCACTTCCAAACCAAAAGGACCTTACCTGGTCACCCTGGCCACATGTTGATCAAAACCCCGAGAGAAAAGGGTAAGCCACACCATATTGCTCGATACAGGCCTCTCTCTCTCTGCATGTGTGTATGTGCGCGTGTGTGCTAATAATATCACAGCATGCAATGCGTCCAGGGCTTGCTTAACTTCGCCCCGAACGGACCAAACGACGGTGGCCTGCTACTTATGAAAGGCTCCTCGAAGCTGTTTGATACCTTTTTCACCCAAAAGCGCGAAGCGGATGCCCACGAGGACGCACCTCCCCCGGAGGCAAACTTCCGGGATCTCTTCCTCTTCCAGGAGAAGGATGTGCAATGGTATAAGGACAACGGCTGTGAATTGATCAAGACATGCCTGGAACCCGGGGACCTTGTTCTCTGGGACAGTCGTACCATGCACTATGCCTGTCTCCCGGAGGGCGATGTCATTCGCTCCGTGCAGTATGTCTGCATGACTCCTCGGAAATTTGCAAATGAGGAAGATATCAAACTCAAAGCTCAGTTGTTTCATGAGTTTGAGGGCACGACTCATTGGCCACACTGGTATGTAGCAAACTTTCTCCCTCCATCGTGAGTATGACACCTCGCTATGACAGCGACGCTAACCCTATTAATAGTAACATCCATAGACATGGCCCGCCGATGAGAGATGGTGTGATTGATCCTCAAAACCGCACAGAGCCGTTGGAGAAGCCTGTGCTCTCGGATCGGTTACTACAGCTTGCTGGCGTGAAGGATTATTAGGACAGTTTGCGTGGGAAATGTCTTGAATTTGTAGATATCGTGGGCCTCCTCTGGTTATCTTCCAGGCCCATCATGTGTATTGCTAAAGATGCGGTATGATGGAGATAGTGAATCTAAGCCTTTATGACTGTACAGATGGGCTTTTCTCGGTATGGCCGGAGTAAGAATAGTAAGCAACTGTCATTGAAAAAATGAGCGACAACATTGAGAAATACGTGTATGATAGAGTAGGTTCTTGAGTTGATGGAATTATTGTACAAGGAGCCGCGATCTGTGGGGATATATTTACGATCGATGGACAAAGAATTACCCCTGCTAAGCCAAAACTAGTTATGCATGCCAATTCTGCTCTTGAGTCTCCGCGTAATGCTTACTGTTTAATAGATCATTATGGTATACTTAATCTAGGATGGAGATAACATGTCATAAATAGTGCTCCATGTGGATACAGCAAGTATGGTATCCTAAATGTCGAGATTGAACTATAAACCTATACTAGCCCCATAAGATCCTTATTTTCAACACAGTACCACCGTCACCATGACCAAAATATGCTCATGATTGTTCTGTGATGGCCCAAACGCAATATTGTGACGGTGGGTGCTGCTTTGCAGTGCCTCATGGGAAATGGACATGGTCGCCACCGTTAGCGGAATGGTATCCCTCACCTAACTGGGTCGGGTCCTGTTCTTTGTCCTCAATTGTCCATTTTGCCGTGATCTGTCTAATCTTCTTTCCGGTAAAAAAGACGACGATGCCTAGGAGGCCAAAAAACCCGGTTAATGCACCATAAGTACCGAAGACAACGGCATATCCAGTGGCCGCCTCGAATTGCGCCACAGCATAGCTGAGGCCAAACTGAATGACACCGCGCAGAGCACAGACAAGAACTAGGACGGCTCCCTGGGCAGAGGGGTACGAGTCCAAGAGATACGCTTGGCCGGCAATACTTGCGCCGACAAAGGAGAAGAACTGGGCGCAGTAACCAAAGACGATAGCAAACCAGTGATACCGATCCGGGTAGGAGCCTGCTTGTCCGAATATCACGCAGGCGATAACACCAATGACAATGGGAAATATGAGAGGCACTAATCGAAACTCTGCTTCGTGAATCCCTCCGTTCCGGCGAGACATCCACTTGATATTCCAGTCACTGTAAAATCCGAGGGCAGGGAGGCAGATAAATGCAATGACGATTTGGCCGGACTGGGCAAACCCAACTGAGCTGTCGGCCCAGTGGTATTTCTGAAGTAGAATATTTCCATAAGTTGTGCCGATGGCCACGTTGATGCCCAAGAGTACCCCATTCATGAGAACAACCCACAGGACGTTGGGGAAGCAAATCAGCTTGAGCATATGCTTATAGCATATCACAAGTCGTTCCCACTCAGGCTTCCCTGTCATTAATCTGAGGTCTGACCGGAGCGTACGCGGCTGGAAGTTCACATTATCAATTCTTTGCTGGTCCTGCGTTGTGAACCGAGCAATGTCCGGGCTACCCTCGGTATCAGGTCGGGAGCCACTAGTCTTTAATTTTCCCATGCTTTCAATCGCTGCGAGGTCACCTTTATAGGCTGCCAACGGGCGGTTATATTTGGTTTCGGGCACCGCAAAGAATCCAACTAGGAGGACCACCGCGGACGCAATAGCATAAAATCCATACCACCACCGCAATCCGAGAGCAGCGGTCTGGTAGGACGAAATTGTGGATAAGAGCCCCCCTAGTGTTGATTGGATGGCCCACTGCCATGTAAGTATCCTTGCTCGCTCATGGATGAAATGAGTTTCCTGTTCTCAAGTCAGCTTCTCAAAACCGGAAAGCCTAGAAGACATCAAAGAGAAGAGACATCGCGACCAACTAACCTGTATCATCATCGGTGTCAATGCCTCAGACTGACCAGCGGCGAGACCGAGAACGATACGTGCACCCAAATGCCACGCATAACCCTTATTGACCGCGCACAGTATAGACATAATTGACACAAATGCGACGGAGACAAGAAAGACTGGCCGACGACCAACCGCTAACGCCAGCGGCATGGAAAAAAAATTCGCAATTCCCATCGCGAGCGCAGGCAAGGTGAACAAATATGTGATTTCGGCGCTTGACCGACCTTCGGCCTCATATTGTGGGGAGAAAAAGCCAACGACGGCCCCGAGTCCTGACACAACTGTCAAGGCCAAAGTTCCAACTATGGTCGAAAGTTAGCAGACGTAGGTGGGGGTGATTATGATTGGGCTCAATACAAATTGAGGTGGTTATCATAATAATAATACGCCGCCAGGCAGGGAGATTGAGGGGATCGCGAGGGTCCTTTGATGGAATAGGAATCAAAACAACCCCCTGATCGGATATCAGTTCCACAGTCCCAATGGCATCCTTGTCCATCTCCCGGACCATCTCTACATGCTCAAGATGCGCCGCATCTGCAGCCTTAATATTGTCCATCGTTGATCTAGGGCGGCCCGTAGGAGAAAGCAAAAGAGATATCTGGCCGAATTGAAACCGTGGAGTTGGACGAATGGTGAGATTTTAGACTGAAGTAGTATATAACTACCCAGGTCTCGCACCATGTAGCGGAGGAAAGGCAGAGAATGAGTGACGCCTCTCCATTTTATTTCACAGCGCCATAACTCTAATGCCAGGAAAGGAACAGAGAATGGACGTCAGTAGCGAGTAAACAAGGTTCTCGGGCTTCCAATGTGGGCCACGAACAAGTCTACTACCTTGAGCACAAATATAAGAGGGAGTTCAACGCGTTGACTGTCGAGCACAGAAAGTTAATTCCTCTTGCGAGGGGGCCCACCAGGATGCCGGGATCAGGTGAACTTCAAGCAAAGAAGCCACCTCCACATTTTACCCCGTAATTTCGGATCCTGCGGACCGCCACATTGCAGTTCCCACCTTCTCCCGAGAGTGCGGGGGAAATTATCGGTAACGATTTAGACTCCACTTGGCTAGCACAACGGTTCCTCCATGACATGTCAGCTGATGGAGATGGGGTCATGGAAATGTGGATTCAACATACTAAGAGCAAGACCGTGCTTGTGTATGGCTAACAGAAAAGTATCACAAAGGCATTCTGAGGACAGACCATAGGAACAAAAAGAAATATGCGAGTTCATGTATGGGACAAGTTGACGTTAGCTCGAGTTAGACAGCTATATTTCAATCCGCGGTAATTCGCCTAGCTCATTCATAATGTTACAAAGACGCTGTACAAGTGGAGGCAATGGCCGCTGATTGTTAGGTGTATATGGATAGTTTCTTTCCAAAACCTTACGCCCAATTCCCATGACCATATTTGAATGTCGTAGGTCACAGAATGCAAACTGTTGATTGGAGGGGGACTCTTGCGGCGACGGCCCTGAATTCCAGGATTTTAGGCCAGGGAATCCATCGCCGATTTCTAGAAACCGATGGACATCCTCGTTCATTGAGCCGTCAAGGTATATATCTTTGTGACTGGCAAGCTTTGCACGCGCAGGACTGCCTGATAGAGGAAGCGAGTCGAAGGCTCCGCGTTGACCGGGAGGGCACCCGCTTGAGGAATGCTTGATATTCGCACAAGATAGAGCCCCATAAACCCATAGCACAAGTGTCGCGTGGTAGATCATGATGGTCTCGTACCCTCGGAACTGGAAGTGGTCTATATCACGAGCAGCCTGAATCACTTGACCAGCGTGCCAGACAGCATTGCGCGACTCTATGCTATGAAACCAGTCAATGAGCGAAGAGTAGACGCGACGAGCCTCAGTAACTCCATCTTTTCCGACGAACCGTTGGATCTCTTCAAGGTCCGCAAATAAAGACAGAGCTAGAAACTCACACAAAAGTGTCACCTCTGGGGGCCGAAATGAAATACAATTTCCGATTCCAGACAGAGTCTGATACAGGTCTTGTTGCTGTGTGCGGATGGCAAGTTGTAGAGTGATGCTGCGACGGCTCTGGGAGTTACCTGCAAATATGTTCTGTTTCTTATACTCGTAGACCTGTCCGGCGAGGCCGTGGAGAAGTAACGATATCGCTTTTGAGAAGTCCAAACAGCTTGGAAGACTATTCAGCAAGGTAGGCTGAAGAAGGAGGCCTCGCAGGGAAAGTTCATCTTGCCCATCGCCATGGTCACGTTCCAAATACGCCTGCCTCCATTCCACGGCCGACGAAGCGAACCATTCTTCCGAAGCATGTGGAAGGGGAGCAGTGAATTCTGAGTAAGAGACAGTTGGGTTGCGATTAAACACCATGGCAACCTGCATATCGAGTTCTAGGACATAGTATGCCAATCTTTTAAGATAGATAGGTTAGTTAGCCGTCCCACTATTGCACAAGCCGACCACTCTACCTTTTGAAGGATTCTTGTTCTGCCCACTTGTACCATTTCCGATTCAGGGTTTCCTCATCATCATTGATTGTAGGCTGAATAGGTTGATAGTTCTTCCTATCAAACGCACCAGATCGCCTCAAAGCCTAGCATTGTAAGAGGTTAATCAAAGCGCTATAAACTAATTGGCAGAGTGAGCCTCACAGTACATAGCTGTGGGAAGCGTCCTTCCGCAATCTCCATCTTGCGTGGATAACCACAAGTCATTCCAGTGTCAACCCATAACATATACGCCTGCAGATACTGGAGATCACGCACAACATGATTTTCAGCCTCGACCTAAGAAGACTGTAAGTGTGCAACGTACATAAATAATGATATATCAGGTGTCAAGGTGCCAACTTGCCAGTCGTTCGAGCGAAATTCGGGCTACCTCTTGCAGTATAAGTCCCGTTTTACTTATAGCTGGGATACCATAGCACACACAGCCAGCGACTGTTAAACCTGTGAGAAGCTCCAGACGCATACTGTTATAGGAAAGTGTGCCAGGATGTATCCAGATTTCCCTGTTACCCCGTCTTGCGATGCCAGCATTTACCAGTACTTCTAGGAAGTTTGGGTCTGGAAAAGCCGAGATTGACACTTCTGTCTTGGTTACCCGAGAAATGAATTGCAACAGATTATCGCGCACTGCCCGGCTAACTTGTGAATTAGCTGCCAGTCGCCGCTTGGCAGTATTGGGCGAGGAAGCAGCTTCATCCACTATGTCTCCATCAATCGCGATATGGCTCTGATTCATGAATGTTTTTTGATTTGACGTGGGGACCCATTGCCTATCAAGAACGGTCAATGCAATGATCTGTATCAGGATTTCGGGGACTCTCACCAAGGATGCCTTTCCTTCTCTTCAGCCTGGCCACCTATCATCTTGTCAATAGGGGCAAGCTCGGGATCATTGCCATTGTTGCTAGGGGCTACAATATCGTTGTCCACCGCAGAAGCTAAGTCGAGCGTGAAATCAAGTAGGTTAGGTGAATCGGCCGAACCATCTGTGGCAAACCCTTGCATGTATGCGGATATCTCTGTAGGAATATCTGGGAATGAAAATGCGGAATCCAAAGGCCCTAATATCTGCTCAAAGTATGCTGGGTATCCCCATGACTCTCTTCCCGGCACTTGCCACTCATTCATCATATCCGATGAGGCAATCTCAGCGGATCCCAGATCTTGTGGCTGACTTTGCTCGTCATTATACTCCACGGCCCCGAGCATGGTCGGGGAGATTTGTATTTCAGCATTGCAGGCCGTCGCCTCGGCTGTAGAGAACATGACATTATCTGCCTGTTTGTCTACACATTCTCTGCCAGCTTGTGTGCAGCGCTATGCAAATCAATGAGTAGCTGTTTCGCCGGCCAGGCGCAATATCTTGTCAAGGGAGGGGGGGGCTAGCTCACCACACACGGTCGGTTATCATCACACTTCAACTTGGATGCAGCGCAGGATTCGCAGGCCCTGTTTGTCCGGGCTCGCTTCTTCTTACCCGGGGTATTTTGCCTAGATGGAGCATCCTGTGTCCCGTGGTGGATGGCGTAATGGCGTGTTAGAATATCCCTGTTGTGGACAGGTCAGCTTCGTTGCTCCAACACGACTCTCAGATAGAACTAAAGGCCCGTCGCTCTCAGCATACCTACGGTTATATGCCTTCTGGCACAGTGAACATTTCCAGATCCGTTCATTTTGATCTATATTACTTTCATGTCAGCTGTCCGTAACTACTGATGTACGGTTGTAGAGCCAGCAACTGACGAGAATCCATATGCCGCCTCAAATGATCACGGCGATCAAATGATTTATTACAGGCCGGGCAGGCGAATACCGCTGCCCCTATTCGAGTCATCTTGGGCATTGATCTAGATGAAAAATGCTGAAGGCCTGAGGAACTAGTATCGTCTCTCTCTGGCACAGAAAGGCAATAACCGAGGTAGATCCTTGCAGTAGGGTGAAAAGTCCCATGTAGGACGGGCCAGAAGAATGCAGTTACACATCTGCCGCTGTCCTATGCCGATTGTGGGCTTTGAGTTCTGCCTAGCCAAGCGACGGATTGCGTGTTGGACTGCATTCCAGACCCGGAAGACAGATTGGAATTAATACTTTGTGATTTGAGTCACCGCCTACCCCGGAGCTAGAGAAAATGCGGGGGTTCATTTAATGGAGTCAAAACCCTTGGCAAGATGCGGATAACTCAGGCTGCCCTTAACCATCCAGTTAATAGTTAGGTTAAGGTTAGTTTAAGTCGGTTGGCTAACCCACTCTAGGCTTGTGAAATAGTTGTGATCTTTTAGATAGCTGATTATGGGACGGCCTGATCAATTCATGCAGATCCTTAAGTTGTTGTCACTGATTCTCGATTTACAATGTGAAATCTAAGGCCACCGCCCCCACTTAGATGCCTGCCAGCATCCGCCTCCTTTTGTTATTCTTATATCGCTTTTCTCATTACCCCGACACCCTGCAAGTTATTGGCGATTTGGCGCTGTCATTAGGTAAGCATATGAATCCAGCCACATCCGACAATGTCGATAACTGACGATCTTGCAAAGATAGAGAATTAGAGATTATTTTCTTTATTGTGTAATATATTGACGCAGACGGCAGTCAATCTCGAAGATGGCGTGTCAGCTAGATAAACCCGAGGAAAATTTAGATAGTGAGTATTCTTGATGGACCGTCCATTGGACGATGACCTATGGGTCCAAATAATGCTGCGATGCGCTGAAAACACCTGGGGAAATCCGGAAACGCTCCAGCGCTGCTTGAAATAGAGCCTGGTCTGAGGGTCCCAGAACGAAATTTAATCGCCTTTGCGAAGAGCTCGATGAAAGGGAACACCATTTTGGATATTATTCTAGAAGACGGCCGAGAGATGGAGATTATCGACGCCGTGATAGAGAACACATTAAAATTTCTAGACTACGATGAGACTATACCAAAGCTCCTAGATCGACACGGGCTGACAGAAGTTTCAAACCACCTCCTGCTTAGTGCAGTTCAGAATCATTGATTTGGTGATGAAATGACAAAGCTTCTGCTGCATCGATACACAGTGGTCGAGAGGCAATCTCTGGAGGTAATCGAAGCGGTTCTCCGGAATGGCCGTTCTGGTTACGAAACTGTACAGATACTTGAATCTCGATTCGGTCCCTTCGAATTCAATGAGACACAAGCCCTAATCGTGGCCGGGACAGGCAGCCTCGACACTGAGACTAGTTCTCGGCAGATGTTCAATAACTGAGGCTACTCCATGCCTTTTATTGCAAGCCGCAGCCAAGGGAAGCCTGGCGGTAACGAAACACCTTCTGACGCTACATGACGCTGTTATATCTAAAGGAATACTGATTGAGGCATCGGGGAATATCCAGTGTACTACCGACATGCTAAAACTCCTCTGGAACCTTACTCCCCATGTCGAAGTGTGTCCTGAGATGTTCATCAATGTCGCAGATCGACATTATTTAGAGTCAACCGATTTAGAATTCATGTTTGCCTAGGTCAAAGATGCCAAAAGGTGCCAGGAAATCTTGAATGCAGTGTTGTCAACTACGAAGATTAATAAGGATTCTGGTTATATTGCTATTCTTGACTTGATCCTGGAGAGCGATTTCGAGATTGAAGTGATGAATGATCTAGTTATCGGTACCTTTAATGCACGCCATAGAGCAGTCCTGCAAACCTTCCTCGAGCAGAGAGTGGATATCAAACTATCACAGGAGATAGTGAATAAGGCACTCGAGCTGCAAGACTACGATGCTTGAAAGTATTGATCAATATGGAAACCCGCAGGAACTGGACTTACAGAATGCAGTGGACGCTATCGACAATCCTCCGCCATGTTGAGATCGAGGTGAGAGATCAGGGTCCTCGTTTTCCCCGTCAATATACCCATGTCTAAGAGATAGCTATCCACATATCACGGACTCATGCGAATTAAATGAAAGATGTTTATTATATTGAAAAACGCAATGGGCATCCCTGAAAGGGTTCCGTTGGGCAAGCAAGGGAGGTAGAATAATGAAGAAATACAAACTTGTTATATTCCAAAATAAAAACTTGAACCCTCCAAGAACGAACAAAGATATTGCTCACAAGCATCGAGACCAGGAAAAAGCTGCTAGTTAGGGTTAGAGTCTCTCACCATAGTGGGCTTTAAATATGTTATCTATCCGACAAAGACGTGATAAAGCCAGGCCCCTGATGCCATACTGTTCTAGGATCACGAATCCATAATCAAACGATTGGTTCCACATAAAGAACACGTTGCCTATAAAGGCAGTTGAAGCAGCAAAGAGTCCAAGAATAGATTAGCAACAACTCTCAGACCACCAGTGGAGCGTTGCTAAGGAGTATGTTGGGTTCGAGTCAATCAAGCTTTGTCATTGATGGCGCTCACTGGACAATTGAAGTCACCGGTCGGATAGACTCGGTCAGGGCTAAAGGCGGGATTGCACTATAGGAGTAAGGAATTCCCCACCATAGAGGGGCAATTGACATCATCCCGCTGGATGGACCTGCCCTAACATTCGGTGTCTTCTAGTAGCTTATAAATTGTCTTGTTTACCCCTCGTTTATAAACCTTTTTCTCTTGCCTTTTTCTGAATTCATTGTTCTGACTCTTTAATTTACTACATTGGAATAGAATTTCTCTTTTTCTACTCAATTGCACAAAATGGCCAGCCTTCAGCACACCAAGTGAGTGCCCGCGTGCCCCTGGACCCTCAGGTACAGAAAAAAAAAGGAACATCAGTTAACGAGTCCTAAATTACAGGAAGACCTACACCCTGAACACCGGGGACAAGATTCCCGCCATTGGTCTGGGAACCTGGCAATCCAAGCCCAACGAGGTCCGCGAGGCTGTTAAGAATGCTCTCCTGAAGGGTTACCGCCACATCGACACGTACGTTTCATCCCCATTCAGTCCAAGTCTACCAGGGATATAAACAGTGGAACTAACTTAACCAGCGCTCTCGCCTACGGCAACGAAGCCGAAGTTGGCCAAGGCATCAAGGACTCCGGCGTGCCCCGCGAAGAGATCTGGATCACTACCAAGCTGGACAACACCTGGCACCACCGCGTGTCCGAGGGCATTGAGTCCTCCCTGAAGGACCTGGGCGTGTCCTACGTAGACCTTTACCTCGTGCACTGGCCCAGCAGCACCGACCCCAACGACACATCCAAGCATCTGCCTGACTGGGACTTCATCAAGACATGGCAAGAGATGCAGAAGCTACCCGCCACCGGCAAGGTCCGCAACATCGGTGTCTCGAACTTCGGCATTAAGAACCTCGAGAAGCTTCTCAACGACCCTAGCACCAAGATCGTTCCCGCCGTCAACCAGATCGAGCTGCACCCTAACAACCCTTCCCCGAAGTTGGTTGCCTACAATACCTCCAAGGGTATTCACTCGACAGGGTATTCTTGTCTTGGTTCCACGAACTCGCCCCTGTACAAGGATCCTACGCTGCTCCAGCTCGCGGAGAAGAAGGGCAAGACGCCTCAGCAGTGTTTGTTGCAGTGGGGTATTCAGAAGGGGTGGAGTGTTATTCCTAAGTCTGTTAGCAAGGAGCGTATTGATGCTAACTTTGAGCTTGATGGGTGGAACCTGACTGATGAGGAGGTTAACCAGCTTGATAACTTGAAGGATCGCTTTAAGGTCTGCGGTGATAGCTGGCTTCCTATTAAGGTGTTCTTCGGTGATGATGAGTAGATGATGATGTGATATTACTGTCAGATGGCATTATAATATAGATATCCCTGAATTCGAATTGTATATACAAAATCGTCCCTTGATAAGCTCAACGTACGCACCATGGTAGTCTGACATTCTCAGAACATCACATACTCACATTTAACAATTCGAAAATAAATCAAATATGATTGTCAAGTTTGGGGCCTGCACAACTGGGGAAACACGACCAATTGTTGATGTATCTGATAATCAATCATATCTTGTGTATGTAATACACTGCATAGACAATCCTTGTCCAGAAGCAACAGGGGAGCCTGAGCCGCCATCCAATGTACTAATCCAGCTTTGCGTCTTGTCAATTTCGCCCCATTGCTTATCTAGGGCCTAACTTGAACCATCTAGTCTGATTTCCATTTTGGCGTCATCACCATGCGGCTATGCAGGCCTGCCCGAAACCTTCAACATGGCTGGACTCGCATTGTTCATTTTGAGACTATGAGACACGTCGGACAGGAAACAGACGAGTGTCAATTTCATGGAGGAAAAGGCTTGTGCTTCAGGATGTCTTCCCCCTGAATGGATTGTCAACTCACTCCCTAAATACGGGCAGGAAATCCATGCTAAACGAGTCAATATAGATACATATAATCCGTAGTCTTATACTTGATCGACGGTGGTAGTGATTGGACTAAAGTGGAATGGCGGGAGGAACCGGATGGTCACGTGGCACCGGGATGACTCGAATGACGCAGTGGCGATCATGTGCTGCACCGCCACGGTGTGCCGTTATCATCAGGCACCCACCCATCATCCTCCTCCATCTCCTTGGACCCCATATTATCCATTTCGTAGATGGTTTCTCCATCTTTGCGTCTGTCTTAGACCATCTCTCCTCAAAAACGTCAGGATGCCGCCTTCCAGCGGGCACCTGCTGCTCCCAAAGTTTTGGAGAGCAGCTAGGTGAGTAATCACTTATCCACTCGATCCGGACTATATCTCCGTTCTAACGCCGCCCCAGGTTTGCCTACGAGAAGGCCTGCAAAACCATAAGGACAAAGTTCCCAGAACAAGTCCAACATGGAAGCCTTCGATTTCAGCCAGCCTTTGCACGTATAACCCCGAATCAGCCGATCAACCGCGCTGCAGCAATTCGCCAGGCCCGTCGCCGTCACTACTCCACTCGCGCGAGAGCCTTCGTTTCTTATCTCCGGACTGGACTGCAGGGTGACCACGCTGCCTATAAGACATCCCGTGTTGCGTCGAACATCAGCCGTCTTACCACTCAAGCACCCTTTGCATCCACTCTTCGTCCAAACTTGACCGGCGGTACTCTCGGCCGTACGGCGGGAGGCTATACTATAGGTGCCGGCCGGATCGGGGGTGCCCGGTATTTCTCACATGGCCCAGCTGCACCCGCTCAGGTCATTCAAAATGTGTCCATGGGTGTCCGGGCATTCTTCCTCTCTGGACAGAAGGTCCGGTTTGATGGCATCGACGAAGTTAGCGGAAACAAGAAGTACAAAGCCGTGAGCGCACTTCAAGATCAGGCCGAGCGGAAGATGACCGGAATCCCTCGGACTGCACCGGGATCATTTGTTGACTTCCAGCTCTCCCCTACCATCACTGCCTTTGGTCTGCAGAAGAAGTTTGATCCGTCTGGAGCCTTCGCTTCTGATACCATTAACTCAGACGGTCTTTTGGACTTCCTTTCTGCTGACTTTGCGCGTGCTCTTAAGGATTTGGCCGCTGTACTCAACGATCTCAAACACCTGTCAACCCTGGGCGATCTTCCCATCTTGCTTCACGACAAGTCGACCCTCCGGGTGAGATTTCCTGGGTGTGACGCAGCCACTGTCGAACGACTCTGTGACGAGGTTGGAGTTCAACGAGGGAAGATCATGCAGGACGAAGACTTCGATGCTCGTACAGGTGCTGATCTTGCTCTTCTGTTCCCCTTTGCTCCCAGTGTTCCCGCGTCGCCAGAGACGATGGATTACCTCTTCTCGAAGGGGCCCTATGAGCCACAAGCGCCTGAAGAAGTTGATTGGCAAGCTATGATGTCTTCAGAGAACAACACAGAGGCTTCACCAGAGTTTCTCAAAGACTCTGGGCCGAACATCAGTTTCGAGGACGTGACTATGTTCGGCGAGAATCCGTGGCAGCAATCCTCCTCGTCATCTGGATATTCAAGTATCAACATCAGCGAACTCGGCGACCGCTCATACTTCCATGAGATTTCCAGCACCGGGTTCCCTGAAAGTGCTTCAGAATATGAAGGATCGGACGGGTTGCACCGATTCCTTGCCGAATGTAACCGTGCTCCTCCAATTTCTTAGCTACTTGCGTTTTCATGTTGTTTTACCCAGGCTTTGACAGTCCTTTACCATAATTTCTTTTGTTCATGTTTGTTCGAAGCAGACACGATATATCTGAGGTTTACTCAACTGTGTTGCTATTAGTGATATCTAAGTCAATTGAATCATCGACTACCTGTCTACCTACTTCGTACATCAACTCATGTCTTGTATGTACTACTACCTATCCGACACCAGGTTCGCACTTTGCCCACTCCCAAACCGGCTATAACGATAGGCACTTAGACCAGGCACGCTTTTGACCCCCAAACCAAATCCCAGGCCGGGAATGAGCCACGTCTTCTGCACAGTGATGGAATTGACAATCATCAATTACTTGAGATTCTAGAATATTGTTATGAAAATAACACCATTTTTTTGCCAATTGCCATTTCAGAGGACAGAAAAGGATCTACGCGAGTTTAGAGAGTAGACGAAAGTAATCAGGGAGCTGAATACTCTAGTTGCGAGATGGCAGTCAGAAAAGCCATTGGTGGCTGGTTCAGCATGCCGATAGACTGGAAATGTCCACCTTGGATTACTTTTCCAAAATCGTATTGTATAACACCACCAGAGCTGCCAGTCGGTTTGCTGACGACCACATCTCCTAGTCGAATATCAATTCTCTTGCCTGGTACCCCACCTCCAATGCCGACCAGGATCCCATAGCGAAGATTTGGGAAAGTGGACTGTAGGTGAGATACGACAGCTGTTGCCGATGTTGTACCATATATCCCGGCAGTCCCTCTGGACTGTTCAGACGCTTGGCCTCTGTATTGGGAGGCAAACGACTAGGATACAAGTCCAAAGGCTTTGTACGAAGTATTGCACTGCCATATTTAAACTTATTCAGGCTTCAGGCAGGAAGAAACACCGTGACAATCTCGTAGCCATCGCTTCTACTCATACCTCTAAACCCAGTACGGAGTATATTATGCACAATACTCAGAGTGACGATCCTTCCCCATGGGAACTCGGCCCGTCGAACCGTCTACATCTGATTGCCATAAAATTTCCTGCAGAAACTACTCCGCATCTTGGCGCCATCTGACGAGCACCTCTTTTCAGCTACATACACAAGTCACGGACCGACTATGTCTCAACATCTGCATCTCAAACGGAGATCAGCAAAGCCTAAAGACAGTGGTGAAGTTGCCTAAGTATGTTTTGTTGTGTTCCTGGATTCATTGTTCCGGAAATACTCAATCGTTGATCATTACAGTTAGACGGAGAAATTATGCACATTTCCCGGCTGACAGCCCTGTACATGAAACAAGAAATGTTTGGAGTTTTTTCAGTTATTAAAGTCTGCATTGTAGGGCTTATTCCATATAATAATTTTCCCAGACATTGTTAACAAGTCTCTGGGATCATAATGTTATAGATCACTTGTTTGCAGTATCCCGGCAGAAGATGCCGCCTGTGGTGTCGGCTTTGGTCCCGGGCAACACATAGCCTATTTACACGCGTCTACGCAATAGTTCCAGGACGCTATATCCGGTCAATTGAATGTGAAAGTTTCCCGATCTGCCAGGTACAAACAATAAACAACCGCACTAAGCCTTGAGAAGTACCGCTGTGATGACGATCACCCACTCCGCTCCCATTCCGGTACGGGGAGAATCCGCCTCGGCTACTGAAGCGACAACACCTCCATCTGAAATGAGGAGGATGAAACAGGATGTATGAACTGAAGACCCGGTGACATTTGCCTTTAGCCGAATCACATACTCTGGTCTTCGGCAATTCTTCTGAATGGCATGCATTTAGACGGAGAAATGCATATAAATAGGACTCGATATCCTGTTCCAGTCCGGAGTTCGGTACATCATCTCACCATCTCCAGAGTAGTGTGGCTAACAGTTTATCCTATCGATTCATCATGCATATTTTCAACATGCAGGCCCTGGTGGCTCTGTCGCCCTTGCTCTTCTCCGCTGCCAGAGCTCTCCCCCAAGCGAGCGTCACTCCGTCTCCTTCGTCGTCCGTTCCTGTGTCAAGCGCCCCTGCTCCTACGGCCACAGCAGGCGGTAATCCTTTCGAGGGATATGACCTCTATGTGAACCCCTACTACAAGTCCGAGGTGGAGAGCATTGCTATTCCATCCATGACCGGCTCTTTAGCCGAGAAGGCCAGCGCTGCAGCGAATGTTCCCTCATTCCACTGGCTGTATGATTTTCTTCCCATTATCTACTGAAAGCAGTCACTAATAAACATTTTCACAGTGATACAACAGACAAAGTCCCCCAGATGGGCGAATTCCTCGAGGATATCAAGACCAAGAACGCCGCCGGAGCGAATCCCCCAACCGCCGGTATCTTCGTCGTCTACGATCTGCCTGACCGTGACTGCGCGGCATTGGCCAGTAATGGAGAGTTCCTGATTAGCGATGGTGGTGTCGAGAAGTACAAGGCGTATATTGACTCCATCCGGGAGCAGGTTGAGAAGTACTCGGATACCCAGATTATCTTGGTTATCGGTGAGTATACATATCTTCCCCAACAAAGAGAGCTAAATGTGATCCATTGGAATAAACAACTGACAAATACCCACCAGAACCCGACAGTCTAGCAAACCTGGTAACCAACCTGAACGTGCAAAAGTGCGCTAACGCTCAAGACGCCTATCTGGAATGTACCAACTATGCCTTGACGCAGTTGAACCTGCCCAACGTTGCTATGTATCTTGATGCCGGTGCGCAACATCCCCCACAAACCCAGGCAATACTCTCAGACCACCAATCTAACACTCAACAGGACACGCAGGATGGCTAGGCTGGCCCGCCAACATCGGCCCAGCAGCCGAGCTCTACGCCTCCGTATACAAGAATGCATCCTCCCCCGCCGCCGTCCGCGGTCTAGCCACCAACGTAGCGAACTACAACGCTTTCTCCATCGACTCATGCCCTTCATACACACAGGGCAGCGAAGTCTGCGACGAGAAGACCTACATCAACAACTTCGCCCCGCAGCTCAAGAGCGCTGGCTTCGATGCTCACTTCATCGTTGATACGGGTATGTCCTTGGCATTATCCTTCGCATTGTTGAATATTCATTAACAAATCCACACAGGCCGCAATGGAAACCAACCCACCGGCCAAAGCGAATGGGGCGACTGGTGCAACGTCAAGAACACTGGTTTCGGTGTCCGTCCTACCACCGATACCGGGGATGAGCTCGTTGATGCTTTCGTCTGGGTTAAGCCCGGTGGTGAGAGTGACGGTACCTCAGATACCTCTGCGGAGCGCTATGATGCTCACTGTGGATATGCTGATGCGTTGACGCCTGCTCCTGAGGCTGGTACTTGGTTCCAGGTTAGTACCCGTAGGATGTATTTCTTTCAGAATGATGCGATGCTAATATGACTCTGCAGGCTTATTTCGAACAGCTGGTTGAGAACGCTAACCCTTCTTTGTAAGAAGGTTTGGGATAAAGTGATGTCGAGGTTGATGGTTTTAGGGTGGTTATGTATGATAGTGCAGGGTCACTAGGGAAATGCCACTATGATTTGTTATTGTTTAAGAAAGAGATCGTATAAACAACAGACTGGTGGCACCATTACATGTCTATCATATCTCTAGAGGTATATACTGGGTACAGGATCACAAACCAGTTCCTATGGTAGTAACCCAGGCACAATTGACTGTCAAGCATAAAATGTCGAACAAAGAACGAGAAGACAGAGGACGACGAGCGCAGACGAATATTAAGAAAGGGAGAAATGCACTGTCGCACCTGCTTTAGCAAGTGATTTAAGGCTCTTTGTTCATTCTATCTCTTATCCCTGGGCTTGAGGGTTTTTCACATTTAACCTAAATACTGTCTGACGGCGAGGTGTCTGAGATATCTACACGTTCAGTAGTTGTGTATATTCTCTTTTGAGTCACTTTGTCTTCCTTCTCCTGTCAGTCTTAATTTGATTTATATTGTATATCTTAATGGTGATCCCCATTATTAAATTGCAAACAATATACAATGCAACTTTCCAATTAAGCCAAGTTAGGACAGATGCTGTATGTCTCCGGCGTGAAGGCCAACCTTCCTTGTAATCGTAGGCTCTCAAGATCAACATAAGCTTGCACTCTCATATTGTCTCTACCTAAATGGTACACCCTGAAAACGATATAGACCTCATCGGGGAATCCATCGGTAGGCCAAATCTGCATTCTCTGCATCTGTATATGCTTCATCAGTATGGGCGTCATCAGAAGACAGAATCGGGTCTAAAACATAGTGAGAGTAACATACACGCCTGTATTGTCCCTTGCTCATGAAGAAAGAAGTTTCGAGTTCTCCCGTAGTGGTCTTCACCTCTATATAGTATGTCGGGCGAGCACCCTGCCATTGGGCGTTGGACAGGTACCCTGCATCAATTAGGGTGTTCGTGAGAGCCGAGTTGATATCGTGATATATTATATCTGCAGTTTCGGCACCATTCCACGGGGTAAGATCCTGATACTCGGGGTGCACACTGACCCTCTGCCGAATGTTACTTCTCCAGTTGGCGCGGTTGAACCCAGGTAGCTCCGCTAAAAGAAGCTCAAATATCTAAAGACACAATTAAGTCAGTCAGTGCTGCTGGAAGGAGTGTATTGAGTTCACTGACAAATAGCTCTCCTGCAGCGCCAACTTTGAAATCATGCTCTAGCTGATTCTCGCCCTGGGGTCTGAATACTGGCTCGTTTGTGAGATTTTCGTTGTTCTGGGCAGCATTTGGTCCCCATAATGCTTGAGAAAGTGTGGCTTGCCGTGCCAGTCGGATGACCTTCTCTAATAGCTGGATGTATGGTTGTTCGGAAGTGTATGGCTCGGCGCTTCTTTCCGACGGAGGGGATGAATGGTTTGAAATCACCGTATTGTTGGCCATTGACGAATATTGTCCATGTCTGTAATGAGAATACAAGGATCTTCTCACCATATCATCATCTGTCGAGCTAGAGCTAGAGGATAGTTCCGTCACCGTTGCCGGTGTTGATTGCGGTGTAAAATTCTCCTGAGGATTATCCGTGTGCTCGAGGTCGGTGAGAGAATAGGTCTCATCGCCATCATCAGAGTCCGACGATATTGACACTCGAGGTTCGTCGGAGATGCGAATAATGCCATTACCATCTAACACATGGTCAATCATGTTTTCTGAAGAGGCAAACACCAACTGCAAGGTTAGGAATGCGGCGGGGTCCCGAAGGCCAAACAAGCGGATTAGTGCATTGGGAAGCTCTAAACAGTAGCAACGCTGACGGTCACTTCGATCTCTGGGAATATAGATGCGTAGCATCTCATTACTGTCATCGATATGCACTAAGCCTGTGTCATTCTGCACACTAGCTGCAATTTCGTTCAAACGGAGAGTTGAAACCTTTTTGAAACCATTGCTTTCATAGACAACAGCACTCCTCAATTGTTGGAGTGTCTGTAAGCTCTGTAGTTCCAGATTACCTCTATGGTAATGCAATGCACAACTAAAGATCTGTTATTATGAAAAGTCCAGTTCTATCTTTCACGACTTACCGGTAGATGTGCTTCGCCTTTCTCCGGAATGCCCTTGTTTCACTGAGGCACGGCTCAGGTGATGGCTGCTCAACCATTGTCTTCTCCTGAACTATTCTGGAGATATACCGGTTTTCCAGAGAAAGGGACTTCAGTAGCCGGTCCCGCCGTCGGACCTCTTCGAGAGAAAAGTCGAGGATGGGAACCTTGCCTTGAAATGTAGACCTGTATTCAATTCGATCTGCAATGAAGAATGTATCCGTAGGCCGTAATAACTCTACACTCCCACTGGGCATCTTAACTGTCAGGAATGCAATCTCATGTAAGCCTTCGAGGTCATTAGGCCTCGGGGATAGTGCTACCATCTTGTCGATGGCATTCTTGATCTCTGCCACATTCTTGGGGTCACAGGACGCTAATATCCGGAGTTGTTCTATGTAGGTTTCTGTGGTGGGAACCTGTACTTTGAGTGTACTGCGGAAGAAATCTTCCAGCTCCGGATACACTGTGCTGATGCCGTATTTTTCTCCTATCCTATGGGCGTCTGCCCAGACACAAGACGCTGGCGTCAGCCAAGCTCGTTCTGCAGGCAGATACACTAGGTCTTGTTCTGTAAACATATCCCTAGACTTATAAGCATTGCATTGATTTTACCACTATTGTCTTAGGTCTCATACCGAATTAGGCCATGGTCATTGGGCCCCCGTATGCTCTGCCAGATCATGCTGTATATATTGTGTAGGTCATCATTCATGGGCACACCGAGGTCACTTTTGCGCGATTGCAGCTCGCCCAGATATGTATGAAGGTCGGCATCAAGAAGCCCGAGTTTGGTTTTAAACAAATATACCATACGGGGGTCATTAGAATATTCATCATGAATGACAAGGGGGTGCTTCGTCCGAAGACAAATGTTTCCATTCCAGATACAATCGTCGATCGATGCCAAAATGGGAGTCTCTCCCGTGGCTACTGGTATATAGACAATTGAGCGATTCCAGAAGCACCCAGGTGACAATAATCATAGATAAAGTGAGCAGCGGCCGAGTACGGGATTCCATTTCAGCCATCACTCCAGTCATAAAACCCAGGAAAATGCCCCTGGATAAGGCACTTCTCGATAGGCTGGGCTCACTTGCCCTCAACTCCAATCTCAAGATCATTGTGGGCGTCGATTATGGCACGACGTTTACAGGTTATTACAACCAAGCCCTATTCTCACTAATTGGAATATCGGAATACTAACAGAGGCATATAAAAGGAGCCAGCTATGTGAGCTCAAAGGGGACTGAGTTGAGCAATGTCGTACTTATAAGCACCTGTCCCGGTCCCTCCAGATTTATTGATACTGTCTTCAAAACACCGTCCCGTATCGCATATCCTGCCGATAACCCACGAATTAGCAATACACACTGGGGATATCAGGTGGAACTTGGGATGGTAGGATACTCGTGAACAAAGTTACTCCTAGATCAGGGTACTCAGTTGACCAAATATGACGATGGTGCACTCGAAGACGCTTCCCAGGCGGGTATCTTGCGATTACCGGAGGGGAAGACCGCGATTGATGTTGTCTCTGACTACCTAGCCGATATCTACCAGTATATTCTTGGAGTAATCTCCAAGCAAATCACAGAGGAGTTACGTATTACCCCTCTAGAATTCTGGTTTACAGTCCCAGCTATTTGGTCTGATCGGGCTCAGGATGCCACGAAAGCTGCGGCACAACGAGCAGGATTTGGAGCCAGTCTCCAGCGACCAAAGGACCAAATCTTCTTAATAAGTGAGCCAGAAGCGGCGGCAATCACCGCTCTGAAAAAGTACAGCACTAACAGCATCGGAGGCTCTGTTAAGGTGGGTGATGCTTCTAATTCTCAGCCCTTTTCGGACTAAATGTGTGAGGTCGGCGATGGAATGCTTGTCTGCGACTGTTGGTGGTGGCACTGTAGTAAGTACTTTGATCGCGGTATCATCTCGCTCGGATGCTTATAACTTAGGATATTACCACCTACCTTGTAAATCAAGTCTCTCCCACCTTGAAATTTGGGGAACTGTGCACGGGTATCGGTATGCCTTAAGAGTCCACCTCTTTGTCCTTGCGTCCATATTGCTGAATTGAACACAGGCGGTAAATGCGGATCGACTGTGGTAGACCGGAATTTCTACAAACTGATGTCGGACCGCTTCGGGGACGCATTTGACAACTTACCCATGAGAAGAAAAGGCCCTGGAAGTGAATTCATGTAAAAGTTTGAGATTATCAAGAGAGACTTTGGGAGTTCAGACGAGTCGACTGATTTCGAGCTGCCTCTGAACATGACAGTTCCAGACCCAGATCCCGCATATTTTGATGACGAAGAACGACTGGTCATCATATCAAGGTAAGTGAATCGGAGACATCATATTTTACCTTAAAGGACTCGCTGATTAGACAGTGGCATAGTGACGACATGCGCGCCATCTTCGACCCTGCCATAGATCAGATCGTCAGCCTGGTGAAGTTGCAAATCAAAGATGCCCGTCAGGAGACTGGGAAAGATATAATTAAGGTATTACCGCCGTATTCCTTTGACCCTGTTTTCCTTCTGCGGATATACTTCCTTCATAATATACAAGTATCTCCTAATGCTTTGCTTAGAGAATTGTCTTGGTCGGTGGATTTGGTGACTCCGAATATCTCCGCAAAACTATGCGGTCGTCGTTTGAGTCTTCGGAGAATATAACCATCACAATCCCTGAGAGTCCGTAAGAATCCCCCATTCGAAGCGTTGACAAATTAGTATACATATCAAGTGCTGAAAAATGTAGGCAAGCTGCTATTGTGCAAGGGGCTGCCCTCCGCGGCTTGGAGGGCCTCCAGTCCACCACGAAACGCTGCCGTCGGTATTACGGATTTGACTGGGGCATTTCATTCCGCGAGGGGATTGACGATGAGGTCAACTCCTACATTCACCCTTATACTGGTGAGAAAATGGTCCGCGGGATAATGAAATGGATGATTGCCAAGGTGGGTACTGGATCCGCTCTGCTGAATATTAGCCTCATGCATTTCCCTGATGTGAATATCGAAAAGGGCGAGAAATATACAGAGAACTACACAACCCACGTAAACATCTGGCGTACCCACTATGAATCTTGGAGTTTGAAGAAACGCGACACGTTCTACGCCTGCGATGACACGCAAGCCCCTGAGCGGGTAAATGGAGATGATTTGTCTCATGCACTTTCCATAAGTACCCTTCTATCTAACAAATGAACAGGGGTGTACAAGGTGGGCCAAATCGTTGTTGACTTCTCGAATGTCGATTTGAGTCGATTTGAGTCGAAGACCGTAGGCGGCGAGCATCTATATTCCCTAAGTTACAAACTCAAGGTCATCTTTGGTGCACAGGAGGGGATATTGCAGTTTGAAGCCGTTAGCCAGGGGCAGACAATTGGAACGACGAGCATCAATTTCAACACGCTCCAGTATTACTGAAAACCATGCGAGTCTCTCTGCAAACTAGCCAGAGTATTGGGACCGTTATTAATTGATGGCCATAGTATGATATTCCTGAACCATTTGAAACATTTGCTCTCACATAGTCTACGGTTCTAATATCTCCGCCAGAATATATGCAGCCATACTGGTATAACTTCCTATATAGTAAGGATAACGATAATCAGAATATATCTCGGCATAACAATCTAACCAAAAGGCATCGGAGGGATAGTTATATATATCAAAATATTAGATAATGATTAAAATTCTGCTCAATCCTCAGGTTGTTCTATGATCAGATATTAGGGCTGAAATGACCTCGACGTAATATCAGCCAATCAGATGTTATGATCCTACGTGATTTTAGGCCCTTCTCCAAGTCATTATACCAATGATCTCAACTTCCTGAGTTCGACAGACCGGCGTTTTCATATCGTGGGAGAAGAAATACTTTAGGAATCTCTAGATGTCTTCCCAGCACATATTTCCTCTGCTGCATTCCAAGTTCGTATGCAATATTTATTGACACGTCCAGTAGACTGCACCCTTTCTACCTAGTATTTATTTAAAATTGATTATTAGGTCAACCTTATAAGCAGAAGTATAAGTCCTGGGGAATGGGGGAAGCAGTCTACTATAATCGCCGTTACTTCAGACCCTTTATGGCATCCTTCTCAATATATATAAGCATATTTATCACATAACTATCAATGAGAGGTACATCGTATACTAAGTGACCGTTGACTACCCGAGAAGAGCCCCGAGTAGGAGCTATATTCGGGCATAATGCATTTCTCTCTCTCTCTCTCACACACACACACACAATAGCTTAGGGATGACAGCGGTAGGCCTATTATTGCAGCGTCAACATAGACCATGGACCCGTGACTCTAATATATGAGGATACACAAAGAGAGAAAAATAGGAATAGGAATAGGGAGAAGAATAAAACAATCTTCTATCATTTAAAATTGCTAGACAGTTATATTAGAATACCGAGAACACCCCCTTTTCGAACAAGTGTGGAAGGGAATCTCCAGACATTGACACCAACCAGAAGTGGTGAATATAATTCAAACAACGACAAGACAAAGAATACCATGCTAAGCATATTCACTTATCAATTCTTGGTGGCAAAAGAGGCAGCGTAACCATGAATGCTGTTGCGAGCTACAGGACTATTTAAAGGCCCTCTGCCTTCCTTATCTGGACCTTCCTAGTGTATCCTACAACCTACTTCTTCATCGCCACCACCACTCTACCACTCTACCACTACCACTACCACCATATTCTTCTGCGAACTAGTCATGAAGCTAGCAACTCTGGCTGCAATGATGCAGCGGCAGTTCGATGGCCTCAACCAGAACATCAACCAGCGCGTCGACAACCTACAGGAGTCCCTAAACACGCGAGTGAATAGCTTGCAGTGCACCCTGTTTCAGCAGAGCAATGAGCTACAAGATTCCTTGTCCCAACGTATTAACGAGACTATGGATTGGCGGTCCACAGAGTTATAGGAGTCCTATCTTCAGCTTTCAAGCCAGTTAGAGGAGTCGCTCATCCAGCGATCGAATCAAACACATAACTCTATGCTCCAACGCGCCAACGAGCTGAATAACACCCTTATTTAACGAAACAACGAGTTCCAGGAATCCCTGACCAGACATATCGATGACACTATGCCTCGGCGGTCCAACGAGTTACAGGGGTTTTTGGCTCAACGTTTAGATGACACTATGGCCCAGCGAACGGAGGTATTACAGAAGAACTTGGTCCAGGAGATGTTCAATTTCCATAACAGCGTCATTCGACCACTGTTTGATGGAGTACACGGGAGACTCGCAGCTCGTGATAGGGATATCAAGCGAGAGGTCCAGAATGTCAACGAGAGGTTCGATCGCATGGATGCTAGGATCGATACCTTGGACATGAATGTGAAACGAGGATTCAACAATGTTAACGAACGATTTGCTCATGTGGAAGACCGACTTGATAAAGTTGAGACCAAGGTGGAGCAACTGGAAGTCAAGATAGACAGAGTCGAGGCCAAGGCTGATCGATTGGAAAACAGGTTGGACAAGGCGAAGCCAACGTGGATCGCATGGACGTCCAAATGAGCAATTTTGAGGGAATCCTCCGGAACTTCAAAATAGCCTCTCTCAATCAGCGGGTCCTTCCAATGCAGATGTATGACCCGGATGGATCACCAATTCCTCTCCCCTTGACATCTCTCCCCTCTACGGCATTAGCGTTCTATCACCTGAAGGGAAGCAAAAATTGCATGCTGTCCCCTATAAAATCACTTATTTGTGATACTAACACCGTGAAGGGACCAAGTTGAGAAACATCATCGAATACTATCGACTGCAGGAAGAGGCAATCCAGGCAACTGCGCATTACGATGACTCATTCGGAGACATTAAGCTGGAGTATACAGAACAGGAACTGTAGCACGCTATCTCGTCAAAGGCATGGGACGTTGTTGTTGTACTAGGCGGACGGATGGGTATCGATTGTGATACACTCCATGATCGAGTCATGCAGATACAATCCAGTTCACATAGGAATACTTCATCTAAGTGAGATACGAGCGATGCCGGCAGAGACAAGCGGGCGGCCAAAACACATCGCTCATTACCGCACCGAGTCCGACCTGTCTCTGAAGTACAGCAAGAGGCAGATGTACGTGATCCATCTGCTCTTAGCAGGGTACATTGGGAGGTTGACTCAGAAAAATTCAAGCAGTCCCTTGACCCCCGAATTCAGGGTAACGAGCCCCTCGTTACGCATGTCCCAAAACAGGGTTTGAATACTTCTTGCAACTTCCAAGGAGAACAGCGCGGGCGCAACCCAGAACTTGGTTCCAGTGATTTTCTCTTCTATGAGGACACAGAAATAGCGACGTCTTCATCGCAGCAAGCAGAGATAGAGTCCATCGAGAATGAATACCGCCGGAACTCAGGAGGTAGGGTAGTAGCCGCTGGTACCATTGGATAGTCTATAGAATAGCTCTTGGGGTTTAGAGATGGTTCCGACATGTTCAATGTGAAGCCTTAACAAGCGCTCTTTACTAGGTAGCATTAATAGGATACTCGATTCGACAGGCAAGTAGTATTATCCATTTGAAGTATCTTATTTATCCTCATAGGAGGCGCCGATTCTCAGAAGACGTCATCTCTCAGCTGTAAGGTTGTGATATGGCATTCAGACATAGTTCCACCCAGGATATGTAGTGCATTCGCCGTAGCTGGTATCAACAATCATGTGTTTAGATCAGTGCATGTCTGACCAGCTTAGGTTCATAGTAGTAGTCTGTGTAAAAAGTACTGATACCCCAGATCACCACAAAGGCGGTGATTAAAAGCACGGACAATAACCTCACCGCCAACCCCGCGCTAATCCCGTAGAGGATAATCCACTGATAAGTAACAACGGCATGCGGAAGAGACACACACTGCAACCACTCAAGAATCCCACGACCCTTTGACCTTTCTCCATAGTATTACTCGAGCTGTGACCGTGGAGTCTCCGAGGAAGATTATTCCAGCTGTGTGGTTCTGAGGGTTCTCCTGCCCTGGGGTCTGACCCAGTTATCTCTCAGCAACTGCTACAGGCAAAGTCAAGAAAATAATCTTACCTTAAGATCCAGAAACTCGAAACAGAAAATCCTGCCCTTTCTTCGAACGAAACACCGGCAAAATGATGGAGGATTTCAACAGTGAGACTGATAGTGACTATACCAGTTACTGGAGAGATTGGGTGAGTCATTTCCTATTTCTCCGTCGATTGCGCCAATGTGCGACTGGCTTGGGGATACGACTTGGTTGTAGGTGGAGGAAGGTGCATGGTGCATGGTGATGCTGGACGGTGCAGCGGCAGTAGCAGCAGGATGGAGAGGGGCAGCATAAAGGAGGAACACATTTCCCTTTCGGGAAGCGATGCCACTTCTGCTCGACTCCACAGCTCCATGAATCACCTCACCTTTCTGCGTCTGCAGTCTGAAGATGGCGTCTCCCTCGTCCAGTCAGCAGCAGCTGGAGCTGTCTAGCACTCCACCTCCACCTTCTGTTGTTCCCAATTACTTTAGAACCGATCCTACTCTTCGTTCCTCTCGCCAGAGACTCCCTGTTTACCTGCCACCGAGTTCTGACGACACAGCTAATTGGCGCACACAGTTCATCTCCTCTCGTGGAAACGAGTACTTCTGCGAAATCGATGAGGAATATTTGACTGATCGCTTTAACCTTACTGGCCTCAACACTGAGGTGCCATACTACCAGTATGCCTTAGATTTGGTGACTGATGTGTTCGACCTCGATGCGGATGACGACCTGCGCGAACAGATTGAAAAGTCGGCGCGTCATCTCTACGGACTCGTCCACGCAAGATACATTGTCACTACCCGTGGTCTTACTAAGATGGTATGTATTAATTTGAGAATGTAATCACAGTAGTATATCTCTCTGACTGAGGTCTAGGTCGACAAGTACAAGAAGGGCGACTTCGGCAAATGTCCCCGTGTTATGTGCGAAGGCCAACCTCTTTTGCCTATGGGCCAGCACGACATTCCGAACATGAGCACTGTCCGTCTTTACTGCCCCAAATGCGAAGATCTCTACAACCCCAAGTCCTCTCGCCATGCTTCTATCGACGGTGCCTATTTTGGAGCGTCTTTCCCTAGCATGCTTTTCCAGGTGTACCCAGGCCTAGTCCCTGAGAAGAGTACCAGCCGTTATGAGCCTCGTATTTACGGATTCAAAGTTCATGCGGCTGCTGCCCTGGCCCGCTGGCAGGATCAATACCGCGAGGATATGAAGACGCGTCTTCGTGATGCCGGTATGGAAGTCAAGTACGTCGAAGATGAGGAAGTGGAGGATGACGAGGATGATGACGACGAAGATCAGGGCTTTGATCCAAAGGAGCGGGTTGCGGGCGATGCTGCCTCCGGCCGTATGGATATGGGCGTTTGAGTGACCATTCTTCGATTTCTAATGTTTTGTCTGGTTTTGACGATACCAATGCTCACCCTGCCTTGAACCTTGGCTGCTCTTGACTCACGAATTAGCCTTCTTATCGCATGAAAATATCCCATATCCCGTCCTCTTCTATCCGAAATGCTTGTTTGCACCTTTCACCTTCACGAAACACCTCTCGACTGAGGCCATCCCTTCATGTGACATGTTATTCTGCCGTTTCGTTATGGATTGCTGTTCTCCAATAGTGGGCGTACGAACGGTCTTCTTCTCTCAGTTCTGTACTCTGAATTTATGATGACGAACACTGGTGGGCGTTTGAAGCTTTGAAAATGGCTGGTCTAATTTCTTTTCTTCCGATGTTTACTAGTTTCATAACCCATAATTCACCTTAGGGCAAACGTAATATGAATTGCCAATGCAATTGACCTTCCCGTAACATGCACTTCATTTTGATGGTCTGCATCATTGTAGGGGTTCATTGGAGGTCGAACTCTCATAACGAAAGCTTGGTTAAACAGGTGATTCCGACTCTTCCGGCTCTTCTTCATAGGTTATCTCCAACTGCTTCTCAATAGCATAGCCAATAACCTCAGCGAGCCCGTCGCCCTTCTCCCAGCACTCATCATGCTCACCTTCTAGAGGCATCCGTATAACACATCTCAGTTTGTCCTCAGACTGCAGTTTCCACCACCCACCAATAAGGGCAGCATCCATAGCCTCATCCTGCGTATCATCCACAAGCGAATCATCAGACGAATGCGCCAGAATGGCGAAAGACCCATGAGTCCACCCACCCTCAATACCATCCGCCCCCTTGACCACGGCAGGAGACACAGCATCCCACGCAGCCTCATCACCCCCGAAAGCCCCCTCTACAATCTCTTGATACGCCGGTATCTCCTTGTGAGTATCCCGGAATTTCTTCAAATCGTATATTCCCGCCAAACCCGCCACAGCTACCGGACCGTGCGATATGCCAGCCTTAAACCGGCCCATCACCGACTGGTACGCCAACATAGCACCACAGCTGTGGCCGACGAGTATATACCGTTCCTCGAAGCCATATTTGCGCTGCAGGAAGGCGATGGCCGCTTGCACGTCGTTGATATGGTCGGGGTGTTTGGAGCTGCGGTAGTCTCGGGGATTGGTGCTCGACTCGTCCTGAGGGTGATCCGGATGGGGGCTTAGACGGTAGGAGATGGATGCGAATGCAGTGATGTAAGGGAGAACCTCAGCGTATTCTGGGGAAGTGGTGAGCTTGGATATGACGGGGTTGGAGAAGTTGATGGCGTCTATGTTTGGGTCGCGCCAGGCGCCGCCGTGGATCAAGCTGGATTTATAATTTTAGTACGTATAGCGATTTTAAAAGTATTGTATATTGTAGATTGTGGACTGAGAAGTATGTACATAATCCAAAATTTTTTGTCGAGTGTCTCTGATAAGGTAGTCACTGTCACCGTTTGAAGGGCGTGGTCTTCGCCATAGTTAAATGTTTCAGTGGGCATTTTCAGTGGTTGTTTGCGATGAATTTATTATTAGTTCTCAAAGGTGTATTATTGGGAAAAGAAAGCAATGAGGGGAACGGCTTGTTAGTCTTTTTTAACGGAGGGGACAGGCGAGGCTGCTTAGTAGTACTAGTTAGTAGGAATCATGTTCGGCGGAGCAACTATGGAGTATCATGATTGATAAGCTCAACCTGCGACAACCCAGGGAGGTTGACATGTGGTATACTTTTGCCATCATCAGGGAGTACGCGCCAAGAGAAATCCATTCTTTCTGGAAATATCAGCATGGCAGGATATTGTTGAAGCCGATGTTGTTGTCGTTCCCAAAGTGTCCAGACTGATCCCGTGAGGGTCTTGGCGCGCTAAGCCGTATCGGGCATTAGGCGGTGGGAAATTGATGAATTCAATCCACACAAACCATCGCCGCCGACTGTCAACCCATTGTCGCCGTCGAACATATACCTGGGCAGCACATCCAACATGGCGGAGTAAGTCTTGTCCCTGGCTATAAATCGCTTCTCTAGAATGGCTACTAACGATGAAACCAGGAAAGAAGTTCCCCTCACGGCCGTCAAGGTCGATGCCTTGGTACGATAATGACCGCGAAAAATCACCCCCGCTATTTTCACGGCGACAGTAATGCTTACAAAATTCGCATATAGGTGGTCATGAAGATCATCAAGCACTCTTCTCAGTCTTTCCCGACAACTGCGACCGGTTCGATCGTCGGTATGGACGTGGACGGTACCCTGGAGATCACGAACTCTTTCCCATTCCCGGTCGTTGAGATGCCCGCCGACTCGCACTTCGACAACGCCACCCCTAACCCGGCTGCTGCTGCTCCTCGTGCGAAGGCCAACGTGGCTTACCAGGCTGAGATGATCCGTATGCTTCGGGAGGTCAACGTCGATGCGAACAACGTCGGTTGGTACACGAGCGCGAACATGGGTAACTTCGTCAACATGAACGTGATCGAGAACCAGTTGTTTTACCAGAAGGAGATGAACGAGCGGACAGTTGCTCTTGTGCACGATGTCAGCCGCAGTGCCCAGGGAAGCCTTAGCCTGCGGGCCTTCCGCCTGTCTTCTAAGTTCATGACTGCTCTCAAGGAGAACAAGTTCACCTCCGAGGAGTATGTTTTCTCCCGCGTTAGCATAGTTTAGTCTGGTCTATCAGTCTATACGTGTGCTCTAGGTGGACTTGACAGTATGCTAACATCTTTCAGGCTTCAAAAGTCCAATCTGAGACACCAGGACATCTTCGTTGAGCTTCCAGTTGAAATCCACAACTCTCATTTGATCACCACTTTCGTCCACCAGCTCCAGTGCCCTAGCCAGTCCACTCCTACCGACCTTCCCCCCTCTTTGGCTGCTCTGGAGAAGAGCCCCTTCGTCAAGGACAGCGTTCTGGCCCCCAACTTCGACAACCTGTCTCTCAGCATCGACCCCTTCCTCGAGAAGAACTGCAACCTTCTCTTGGACAGCATCGAGACCCACCACACCGAGACCAACAACTTCCAGTACTACCAGCGTTCGCTTGCTCGTGAGCAGGCCAAGATCACCGCCTGGCAAGCCAAGCGCAAGGCCGAGAACGCCAGCCGTGCGGCCCTCAAGCAGCCTCTCCTGCCCGAGGATGAGTACCAGCGTCTGTTCAAGCTTCCCCAGGAGCCCAGCCGCCTCGAGACTATGCTCAACACCCGGCAAGTGGAGCAGTACTCGCGCCAGATCGACAGCTTCGTTTCGGCGACGACGGGTAAGATGTTTGCGATTAAGGGAAACCTACTGCCCGGAGAGACCGCCAAATAGAGGAGAGGCGGTGACTGATGATGATTTGTCTCAACTGGGGATTCTGGGAATTGCATGCATGACCTTACGGCGTAGGGAGGGAAAATTCTGTATCTGACTGTTAATATGTCTGTTTGTTTATTCCAGTGACGAATAGAGTTACGGGATATGACTGTCTTTTGGTTCCTACCTACCTCACCCATCTCCAACCTTCGTATCCATTTGTCCTGCGCAAGTCCTCTCTACATCAACTGATGAATGGATGGGGTAAGCCCTAATCTTGCTAGGGCATACCTGCCACACGTGATGCTGATAAGTACAATGACCTCATCATGGCATCGATAATCGATTAGATAAGATCCTGTTATCGTGAAGATCAAAGTCGATATCTTTTCATTTCTGCAGTTCTTCCACTAGTTGTTTATAGATATCTCTTCAATTTCAATATACATACCCCTAGTCATACAATGGATAATAGTAGTCTCGATATCTGGGTTGTAAGTCATATATTCAACCAGACCATGCCCTATCTTGCACCCTATACACAACATGCCCATATGCAACTCCTAGCAACCTCAAACGAAATCCAATAGACCACTCAATGGATTAACTAACAGACAAAACAGGCCGGCGCCCTAGCAGCCGTAACGGTAGACTTCCTAGTATACCCAATGGACACACTCAAAACGCGCATCCAATCACCAAACTACAACCACCTCTACAAAGACGCAACAGGCGCTATAGAACGAGACGTCCTCTTCCGGGGGTTATATCAGGGCGTATGGAGCGTTGTACTCGCAACAGTACCTTCATGCACGTCTCTTCTACCTCACCCATTTACCCAACCACAAGAACTGACCCAAAAAAGCAGGAGCATTCTTCACAACCTATGAAAGCACAAAACGCATCCTAACCCTCTCCTCTACCCAATCCCAATCCCAATATAAACCCCCAAACCCCCTCCCATTCACTCACCCCCTCCCCACCCCCCTAATCCACGCCCTTTCCTCCTCCCTCGGCGAAATGGTCTCCTGCGCAATCCTCACCCCTGCAGAAGTCCTAAAGCAAAACGCCCAAGTCCTGAACATGAACTCCCCAACCTCCACCAGCACAAAGACACCCAGACAAGGCGCAACAATCCAAGTCCTGGCAAAGTTCAGACACAGGCCTTGGAAGTTGTGGAGCGGGTATACGGCGCTTGTGGGGCGGAATTTACCGTTTACGGGGTTGCATTTTCCGATTTTTGAGGGGGTGAGGGGGTGGCTTGTTTCTTGGAGGGATCAAAAGAGGAAAAATGGGGATGGGAATGGAGGTAAGAATGGGAATGGGGTGGTTGAGAGGGCGGTTTTGACGGGGGTTGCGGCTGGAGTGTCTGGGACTGTGGCTTCGGTTGTTACGACGCCGATTGATGTTGTTAAGACGAGGGTTATGTTGGGGGCGGGCGGGGAGGAGTTGAAGGGGACGGAGAAGACGGTTAGGAAAGTGAAGGGGACGTTGGCGGTTGGGAGGGAGGTGTGGAGGGAGGAGGGCCTTAGGGGGTTGTTTCGTGGGGGTGCATTGAGGTCTATTTGGTCGGCTTTTGGGATGAGTATTTATCTAGGGATTTATGAGGGCGGGAGGATGTATTTGGAGAAGAGGAGGAAGGAGGAGGGTGGAGTGTTGTAAAGGTGGTTGGTTATTTGCAGTCAATAGAGAGCCTGTATTATAGATCATGAACAATTGTATTTTTCTTGTTTCATTCTATTGACGTTAACTCGTCAAGAAGAGAGGACTTCGGTTATTCTTATCATTTATCATACATGCATCAGGTGTACAAAATCTCAGTCAAGAGACAGCTTCGTAAACAAAAAAAGGTGCTGAACAAGTCATCAACGCATGCAAGTTCAATATCAGGTTTCATTTCCAACATTTCTGGTGTATAGTCATCGCGTCATTCCAATCATCAAATGCACTGAGAAATAAGGAGCATTCTTCTGGCATCACGTCTCGCTGTTGTATATAGCCCTGCTCATCAAGCAGGTTCTGTCTTGTAAAGCGTACCCTTAAAAGCTGGTAAGTTTCTTAAACCAGTTAGGCAGCTTCCCTCCTGAACTAGGAGGTGGTTGGTCGTAGCGGTCATATCTCATTCCACGGTCTCGTTCGTAGTCTGCACTGCCGGAGCTGCTCTTCTGTCCTCTCTCAGACCTCCGAGCCTCGCGTTTCCTCAAGCGCTCCTCCTCAATCTCCTGATCGGTAAGTCCGGGGTATCTGGCCCGTCTTCTTGCCTTCCGGCGTAGGTCGCGTCGGGCCTCCTCGTCCGATGAGATTGAGTGTGCCCCATCCATGGGCTCTCCCGGGGCAGGCGGCATGTCCAACATAGTTGGCACAACCGGCGGTGGCTCAGGGGGGTCACTTGCTTGTGAATTAACCCAAGAAGAGGTCTTATCTTTGCGTTGTCCAGGCATCATAGGTAGAGGTCTCGTCTCCTCAGGCGCCCTGGACCTTCGGCGTCTAGCGTGTTCACCGTCGTCTCCATGACGGCGAGAACGATAGCCCCTGTCCGGGTCCCCGCCCTGCATGTAGAAGTCCCTGGCGGCTCTATCATCCATATGCGAGTGCCGCTTCCTGGATCTCGGGTCGTAGCTAGGGTTCTCATACATTCCTGCCTCCCTTTCCTGCCGCCTCCGTTCGCGGCGTTCCGCAGCCCTAGCTTCGCGGGCCTCCACTTCTCTAGCTTCCTGTGCCTGCGCTTCCGCCTCTCGAGCTTCTTGCTCCTCCCGGGCACGGCGCTCTTCACGAGCAGCCCGACGAGCCATCTTCTCCTCTCGGCGTCGCTGTGCTCTCTCCTCTTCCTCTCGGAGTTGCATCTCTTGCATCTCGCGCTCACGAGCCCTTTGCCTTTCCCGTCGTCTTGCTCGTCGTTCTTCGGCTTCTTGAAACTCGTTGTCTTGATACGGATCAACGTCGCCCTGTCGAGAAGCGCGCCGTGCTCTGCGCGCCTCTCTCCTAGCATCGACATCTTCTATCTGAATCTCCGGGACAGCCATTGCCGGTCCAGCATCGGTAGCATAGCCCTCGCGGTCAGGGTCCGGTCTCATTGCGCGTCTTCTCCTCTCGTCCCGTCTCTGGCGCCGAGCGTCCTCTCGCTCTGGCTCCGTCATGTACTTGGCGTCCTCATCCTTGTAAGACCTAGACTTTTGGCGTTCAGGCAGTTCAGGGCGAATGTGTTGACGCAAAGTTCCGATCAGCCCCATGAGACCGCCAGTCTCCTGTTTCTTAGGAGCGGTATTTGATCGTCTCAAACGCCGTTCCCTCGAAGCCTCCACAAATGCCATGTCATCAGGTCCGGAAACAATGTCCGGACTCTGCTGGGCTGGGTCTGCATCGACCATGACAGCATCGTCCTGGAGGTCTCCCTGTCGTGATCGTGACTAAATTATAGAAGCGACATTAGCTGCTGTTCCAACCTGTTGAGATCAGTTGCAGGTAGCGCTGCTCTCTTACCTTCTTCCTTGACCGTCGTTCTGAATGACGTGACTCTCTAGAGGGAGCCTTGGGCTCACCGTCAGCATCATCCGGATTGACCATAACGATGTCTTCATCGTCAATAGCATACGGATCACGAGCGCCTACGACGATCATGTTAGTAAACTTAACAAAGAGTGACACGAACATAGCAGGCCATACTAGATCTTTTCCGCGAGCCACGCGGCCTCTCTCGTCTTGACCCAGATGGAGGAGCACCCATCATGCGGGCAGCCTTATCAGGCATCTCGAACTGCTCATCCGGTGGCGGCGATGGAAACCCAGTTTCATCCATATCTACAGGTGGGCGCCGCGACGTGTGCCTTGATGCATGCTCGCCATGTCTCCTGCTGGATTTCATTCTGGTAGGCGGAGGTGGTGCGCCAAAAATGAAATTCGAGAATGCCGCAGTTCGATCGTGTGCAGGTTCCCGTTGCCTGTCGTTCTCGGGTTCCAGCGATCTCTCTACCTCGTCCTCCGGTTCCCTTGGCCTTGAGTGTCTAGTGGACTTTGATCTTACCATCCCCGAAGGCGATTGCTCCCTTCTTCTATGCTTCTCTTCCCTATGACCTGACCTCCTCGGCGGGGGTCCAGCACCCCACATATCCCAAGACGTGCTACCAGGTGCACGTTCAACACGCGGGCGCTCCTTCCTTGCCGCTCGCTCCGGCGCAACGGGTTCAGGTGGCGGTGTCGGAGGACCTCCAGCAGCTTCCTCTGGAGCATCGGCCACTGGGGCTTCTGCAGGAGGAGCTGGTGGTGGTTCTGGAACTGGCACTGACCTTCTACTTTTCCTGATTTTCTTCATGGGCTTTTCAGGCTCCGGGGCAGGCGGCTCAGCGGGCTCAAACGCTGGCTCGGGCTCGGGCTCCGGCACATTGACAGGTGCAGGTTCGGGCTCAGGTTCGGGTTCGGGTTCAGGTTCAGGATCAAGCGCTCGCACCGGTTCTAGCTCTGGCTCTGGTTCGGGCACAGGTTGGGGTTCAACCGCCTTAGCCCTCTTTTTCTTCTTTTCGACTTTGGGTGGGGGTACCGGCTCTGGCTCTGGTTCGGGCTCAGGTGCGGGTTGCGGCTCAACGGCCTTAGCCTTCTTTTTCTTCCTTTCTGCTTTGGGTAGTAGTACGGGCTCTGGTTCGGGAACTGGTTCCGGCTCAGGTTCAGCAACAGGCACAACCTCTTCTGGTGGCGCAGGCTCCGGCGCAGGCTCTGGCTTTGCTGGCAGTTCGAGTGCCGGAGGCTCTGGAGCAGGCGGCTGGGGCTCGGGAATAGCAGTCTTTGATTTCTTCTTGTCCTTCTTTTTGGCCTTCTTGGACAATACTACCGGCTCAGGCTCGGCTTCTGGCTGCTTTTCTGGTTCAGGCTCGGGCTGAGGTTCAGGCTCAGGCTGTACTTCCGGCTCCGGCTCTGCTGGCAGTTCTGGGACAGGGGGCGGGAGGTCATCGAAATCGTCGTCAAAGGCGTCTGGAAAGCTTCCTGGTACAGTGTCTCGTAAGATCCTTCTTTCTATAACTGGTTCAGGTTCTGGCTCCGGCTCCGGCTCCGGCTCCTGCGGAGGTTCTGGAAGGTCTTCCACCGGCGGCGGCACCTCCTTCGCTTTTGATTTTTCTGCCGACTTTCCCTTGGACTTTTCTTTCTTTTTCTCTTCAAGGGCCTTAATGCGCTCCGCGACAGAGTTCTTGGTTGATGACTTGGTCTTTGACGTGACAACAGGTGTCTTTGTTGGCGGCGCGGCTGGCTGAGGTTCGATGACTTCTGCGACTGGCGCGTCAGCCGCGTCAGCCGCACCAGCCTCTCTCGGCGCATCCCCTACGTCAATAAGCAGATCATCCTGGTCGGGCTGGGGCTCCGGCTCTTTTATTGGCTTTTCTGCCGACTTCTTTTTAGTAGCCTTAGGCATCCCCATCGCTGCTGCTCCGAAGCTTGCCCAGAACCCCCTGGCTGGCTTTGACGGCGTTTCCTCCGCAACAAGGCCCTTCTTTTTTGAAGGCATTGTGCTATATTCATCCCAAATAGGCTCCTCTGGTATACTCTCAAAAGCGTCAGGTTCCAGCGATAATCCCAGAGAAGGTGGAGTAGGCGCTGGCGGTGGAGGTTCATCATTAATCTTGCTCTTCTTAGACTTCTTCTTATCCTTTTGAGGAGCCCAGATGCCCCAGCTATCATCAATTGGTTCTTCGGTAACCGGTTCACGGATTACCTCTGGTTCTGGGGCTTGCTCAGGAACAGGTTCAGGGATGGGTTCTGGGGCGGGCTCCCGAACTGGTTCTGGCTCTGGTTCTTGTACAACAGGCTCCTCTGCTACAGATACCACTTGTGGTGGCCACTCAAAGTCCTTACCAGGAATAGGCAAACCCTTTTTTATTAAAGATTTTTCTCGCTTCTTTCGATCCTTAGAGGAGAGGTCATCCCAGTTATTGTAGAGCGGATCATCTGGCAGTGAGGGAGCTTTGGATTCCGGTTCTGGTTCAGGTTCAGGCTCAGCTTGAGGCTCGGGCTCTTCAAGGACAGGTTCAAAGACGGGTTCCGGTTCTGGATCAGCTTCCGGTACGGGCTCCTCCACCAATGGCTCCGGTGGCGGAGGTGGTGGCCAGTCAAAATCCCTACCTGGAATCAGTAGACCCTTCTTTATCAACAATTTCTCGCGCTTCTTTCGGTCCTTAGGTGAGAGTTCATCCCAGTTATCATAAAGCGGATCATCTGGCAAGGAGGGAGCTTTGTATTCCGGTTCTGGCTCTGGTTCAGGCTCGGGCTCTTCAGGGACAGGTTCAAAGACGGGCTCTGGTTCTAGTTCAGCTTCCAGTACGGGCTCTTCCACCAATGGCTCCGGTGGCGGAGGTGGTGGCCAGTCAAAATCCTTTCCTGGAATCGGCAGGCCCTTCTTTATCAGCGATTTCTCGCGCTTCTTCCGGTCCTTAGATGAGAGGTCATCCCAGTTATTATAGAGCGGGTCATCAGGCAATAATGGAGCCTTAGGTTCCGATTCCGGTTGCTGTTCGGGTTCAGGCTCAGGCTCAGCTTGAGGCTCGGGCTCAAGCTTAGGCTCAGGTTCAAGTGCCGCCTCCGGCTCTGGCACTGGCTCTTGTATAGGCTCTTCTGCCACTGGCTCTGGAGGTGGAGGTGGTGGCCAGTCAAAATCCCTACCTGGGACCGGCAGACCCTTCTTGATGAGTGATTTCTCACGCTTTTTCTTGTCTTTAGCTGAGAGCTCGTCCCAATTATTATAGAGCGGGTCATCGGGCAGTGATAAAGCCTTTGATTCGGGTTCGGGTTCAGGCTCAACTTGAGGCTCGGGCTCGGGCTCAGGTTCAGGTTCGGGTTCAAGTACCGGCTCTGGCTCTGGCTCTGGCT
>NVQI01000226.1:1635-13335 GCA_002894705.1 Aspergillus sp. ATCC 12892 | reverse complement strand
ACATATCCATTGAGGGCGCGTTAGACCGCGTCGCCATACGAATGGGTACCCAAAACCCATTCAGACCCAAAGAACCCATGAAACCCATATACGAATATCAAAGGAAATAGTAGTTGGATAGCCGTTTTTTCAGTGCGAATTAAGGTGTATAGAAATAGAAGGCCCATTGGGACAGCATTGGTCCGTTTAAACACCCCATCTGTCGGAGAATTGGGGCGCGCATCTGGTATACTATACACTCTTGAAAGAGTGCGGCTCGAATATATATAATTGGACGGGGTATTCTACGAAGAACATAGAGGTGGTAAACTGTGACAGAGTTTTAGTACCAAAAATACATTAAATGACTAATCACAGTTATGCTGAAATTATACAAACTTTGGGTAGCTTGGGTAGCCCGTGGGTACCCGCCAAGAACCCATGGGCTAACACCGAGCGGGGTGGTCGGCGGCTCCTTTGAAGCGGTCAGCGCTAAATGTTCGGGTCAAAAGAAAAAACACAATCAGCAACAGCTGTCGCACCGAAACTGGCGCCGTTCGTGATAAGTGATATTAGAGGTTAATTAAGCGCCTAAGAGTACCGTCGGTTTTACGGTGCTAGGCAGAAGAATTATATTTACTAATCGTTAACGTAGTTACTTTGTAGCTCCACGTTGCTGTAATCTCCCTTAATGGCATCTACTACGTAACGAACCCTTCATATTTGCCGGGATCGGCGAATCAATAGGCCGAGATCCACGTCATTTTTTTGAGGGAGCTTGTATTTTGCCACGTAGCGGGAATGGAACGAGAAATCACGACTAGAGCAAACATCCCTTGGCGGCGATTTGGATAGCGGGTGATTCTCAAAGGTGAACTACTTATAGAAGTACTGCAGAGGCTACTCCACAATTCGACTGTATACTCCCTCATTGTTGAGCTCCTTTTTAGTTTGAGAGACGCAACCGCCACAAGATTCCTGAGCGAAGAAACTGCAAGCGCAAGTGGAAAATCGAAGTGATTGCACTGCCCCGGCCTAAATTACGTATAATTTGTTGATTTCGTTTCTACCACTCCACGTTCCTCTGGTGCGACCTCCTACGGCAACATGGGTCTACGCTATTCGCCTATGTGAGTACTGAGCTTCCTCATAATAGGGCTAGTTTCTGATGTTGTCTAGTGAACCTTTGACCCAGCATCCGCCAGCGGATAATGCTCGAGAGGAGCGGATGAAAATGCCCCGATCACTGGCTGGCGGCAGTTTGGCCGCACAGTATGGAGATAATAGCCGACAGTATAATCTGTATGGTAACCGGGGAGAGAGAATCGCAGGTTGCTATTTTGAGACGCACGGGGATCAGATTTTTTATATGCTACCTAGTGGCCCTATGAATAGCCCCGAGGTCAATGAGCTTCGGCGCTGACATAGCATGACCTTCTACCAACCGTGAGACCAATTTTCATACACTTCTGAACAAGGTTTTGCATTACCTAGTATGATTCGAGCATAGTGTCTGGCGGTTTCCGGTTGCTCCCTTCCACAGCGGCCGTGCGCCCTCAGTGGGTGGGGAAGGCAATCGATACATGCTCTGTGACTTCGTTTTTCAATACAACTACTATTAGTGTTTTGATCCCAGGTGAATAGGACCAGTGAACCGCAATAGCTGAATGAAATAGATATATTCCTTTAGGATAGTTTCTAGAATCTCGATTCTGTATGGCCCTCAATTATGAAACTATCCGCTGCCACAGTTAGTTGCTCGAGGGGGTTGCAAGACGCCACAGCCAAGGAAGTCACATATCTTACAATATTCATTGTATGATCCGATGTATAACTGTCCTGCAAATAGGTTGAGCTATAATCTGAACAACAAATCTTCAATATGCTAGAGCGCCCTGGGACAGTGTAGAGTGTCAGACTATCCAGTGAGGAGTACCATTGAATCTGACGTGGAGCATACAGATGCATCCGAACCGCTATAGACGCTCTGACCCTCGCTTGAAGTTGATTAGCCTCGAAAGGGCTGATGATCAGCATGCTTTTCACGACTGTGTCGCCTGAGGAAGTGGTATATTGAAGAAATTACAAGGTTCCCGTGGGACTGGTGGCCTTGAACACAACCCGTTCCTAAAATTCAGAATGGCAAAATGTTGGTTTGTCTAACGGTTGATCCGAAAGGGGTGGGTTATACGCAAGTCTGTCGAAGTAGAATATCGTTGCTCACCACCTGGTTCTTCAGATCAACGTACCTCTATATGGGCAGATCTGTCCATCGGACAAGGAATATTTTAAGTTTACGCTCTAAAAGCAGATGGAAGGTTTGGGAATAATTGTCGATATGCCCATATCTCTGTAAGCTCTACGGCTTTGATTAGTGGCAGTTCTGACCACCCGCCACCCTGTTTTCATGCATGTGATCTCCTTGGATTGTTGAGGGAGGGAGGACCCATAATACCCATGGGGGGTCAAAAGTCTGACTACACTAGCGTGTTTCCGCCGACGCGTCAAAAATTGTACTTTCTTTAACTACCTACCACGCCACCATTATGAGGTCTTTTGGAACCGAAATTAGTGGAAATAGAAGGTTGAATCAAGAGCTTTCTATCCAGACGCGCGCGGCAATTATATCTGTTCTAGAGAATAATATATCGTCTACTCAACTTGTAAAGCAATTTAATGTCTGTCGCTCTACTATTTACTCAACCAAAAAACGCTTTCAGCATCACCACACCTTGAAAAGCAAGCCTAGAAAGGGCAGGCCTCAGAAGCTTACCTTCGCTGAAAAGCGCTATATATATCTGCTTGCCCGCCGGAGGCCTAAGATAGACTATAAGGCCCTGATCGCTAGCAGTGGTTTTTCAATCTCTTACTCCACTATTAAGCGCGTACTTAGGACTTTTCATTTAAAAAAGTGGAAAGCTAAGAAGCGTATACCTCTAAGGCCTAATGTGGCCAAAAAACGCCTTCAATTCGCGCGTACGTGGGCCAATTCTACCTATTTAACTGAAATGATGTTTTCGGACGAATGTTCTGTTCAACGAAAGTCGAATAATTCAATCCAATACATGTTCCGCTTTTCTAATGAAGCATATAGAAAAGATCTAGTTAATCTAACAAACCATAGAAAAGATATTTCTCAAATGGTTTGGGGCGCTATATGGATTGGTGGCTGATCTGAATTGGTCGTTCTAGAACGGGATGAATTATTGTCTCGAGATGGATACTCCATCAAATCCTATCTTGTCTGCCTAGAAAAGGGGCTTTTATCAATCTACAAGCCTGGCTCTATATTCCAACAAGATAATGCAGAGATTTATATTTCCTACGAGGCGCAGGAGTGGTTTGAAAGGCATGGAATTTGGGTGCCGAATTGGCCTGCACACTCGCCTGATTTAAATCCTATTGAGCACCTCTGGAACCTGCTTAAAAAGAAGCTTTTAGAGCTCTATCCAGCGCTCTTTCTAGGCGGCAGATCACAGATTGATTGGACGCAATTTAGGGAGTGTATTCAAGCTGCTTGGTGGGATATTCCTCAGGAGCGAATAGATCGTCTTATTCGCTCTATGCCACGTAGACTTCAGGCTGTACGCCCAGCACGCGGCTGGTATACAAAGTATTGATATGGGGAATCCATATAATCAATTTGTAGATTGATATCCTTTAAATTGGTTGAGAAAATCGAGTTTGAATTCATTGCATTTTTTGCCGAAATGGCGGGTGTAGTCAGACTTTTGACCCCTAAGTTTAGTATCACGGGTGGACGCTCCACGTTACAGTGGGGTCACAAAAGTTTTGAAACCACCCGTGGGGCGACTCCTCGGGAGGCACATCTCCGAGAAATGGCCAATATCTTATAAGCCAGAGTTGTGGAGTAGCCTCTGCGGTACTTCCACTCCTGGATGTATTTTATCCTGAGAATCACCCGCTATCCAAATCGCCGCCAAGGGATGTCTGCTGTAGTCGTGATTTCTCGTTCCATTCTCGCTACGTGACAAAACTCCCTCAAAAATGTAGTGGATCTCAGCCTATTGATTCGCCGATCCCGGCAAAAATGGAAGGTTACGAATAACTACCTTAATGATTAGTAATTATAATTCTTCTACCTAGCACCTTAAACTCTAGGGTACTATTAGACGCTCAACTAACCTCCAATATCATTTATCACGCACGGCGCCAATTTGGGTGTGACAGCTGTTACTAATTATGTTTTTCTTGTCCTGAGCATCCTCGTGAGTCGTGACTACTTAACTATTACGCAAATAAAGCGGGGCATTTAGCGCTGGCTGACTCCCTCAAAGAACCACCCCGCTCGGTATTAGCCCAGTCGGATCAAAATAGCCTTAATCTAGGACAAATTTAGAATTCCTTCTTCCAATAATACATTATATGCACCGTTATCCCACGGGAAGATATGGGTCCAGGTAGGGGCGCTAAAACTTTACTGGCGTGAAGAGCTACGAAGGATCGTGTCCAGACTGTAGTACCGCGTAAAAGGTACATGTTGCAAATTGGGGTCGGCGCTTCGTTGAAAGCGTACATTGGCTGTGCTGCTTGAAATGGTGGAAGGGTTAAGGCTGGATTTAAAGGTTCTCTAGGAGAGTCAGTAGCCCAAACACATGATTCGTTGTTGTACGCCGGTAGTCACATGGTCTCCAGCTGTTAAATATGTCCTGCCAACCTTTTTTAGCTTGAGAAACAATTTCTTGAATTGTGATCCTGACAACCAAAAAAGACACCATGGATTTGTCCGTAACTAGGATTACACGCTTCCTACGGAGACTACGGCCCCGAGCCAGAAATCAGTAAAATGCACCCAACTGTAATAGGGGAAGGTCTTGCCTACTAACCCGACTTGCCCTATAGCCTGGAAAATCCTTACAACCCCGAGAGTGCGACGATTGAGTATGTGTCCTTTTATCACTTGAAACCATTGCTAATATTTTCCCAGTTTCGTATTTGTCCACGCCGAGCGCAATGCGCCGTGGATTGCTCCGTATGCGCAGGAACCTTGGCCCAACAAGCTCCCAGCCGTATTTCCGACCGCCCGTCATTGATGAGTAGTTCGCTTGTCAATAAATTGAAATGGATCATCAAGCTACTATCCCTGACTGTTGGACACCTCATCCGTCTAGATACCCAAGGGTCATTGACTTGCTCGGACATCGACCAACCAGGGCCAGGGCGGTACGCGGCCCAGGCGCGCGTGATAGCCATTTCCAGTGCCGTGCTATCTCCAGCACGTATCTTGTTTTGGAGTAAATGGTAGCTACGGTACGACAAATCCCGCCAGCGATAAAATAGCACTGGAAGGGCAGGATCAGAGCGCAAATCAAGGACGTGGGCTTTGTCGTGTATCATCATGCAACATTGGAGGTATGTTGACACAGCTGGATTTTCTGCAAACATCTGCTCGAGTGTACTACCCTCCGAGTCAAATGTTTTCACGCACACCAGTGCCAGATGAACTTGCCGCGCGATCAAGTTGGTTTTGTATCCATCCACAGCCATACCACTCGCTCTCTCCCCAAGTGATTTGACCCACTTGAAAGCTATGTCTCGGAGGTCTCTTAATAAGTCCATCGACAGCCGCTGCATGTCTGCGGAACTTGAAAGAGACAACACTCGTAGAACAAGTGACACTAGGACACTGAGCTCTTCTGCTGATTCCCAGTTCCTCTCGATTCTTTTCATTTCATCTTTGATCTTCCATAGTAAAGCAGTAGTAAACTTGTTATCATCGAGAATCTTATGTCCTTTCCGTTGGATTGCATTTCCAGACGGCGGTCCTGCTTGGCATATTACTTGATGGATAAATATTCCAGTCTCCACTTTATTGAACACGACAGCCGGCATAGCCAACTGGTGTAGAATGTTTTGCCACTGGATCTCAACGCCACAGGGTATCGTACAAAGTGCTTTGCATTCTGCGAGCGACATGCTGTCGGGGCAATCACCTTGCGATGCGATAACCGAGTTTGGCGGCAGGCCGTCTGGCTTGTCTGCAGGTCGAAAAAGATACCGCTGAAGGCCGGAATTTGAGAGGGGCAATTTCATCATGCACGACTCAGCAACAGCATGCGTGAGTGTAAATCCACTAACGAAGTATCCTTTGATGTTATCGTAATACTGAAGAGACATACCGTTTGCTAGACAAACATCGTCTTCACCCACATGGATGATGCGCTTTTCCCGTCGATGTGTCCCTTCGTGCGGCTTTATTTGTGAAAGGAGTCCAATTCGGTATGCACCCTCAGATGCATAGGAGAATGCTGATAGGCCACTATGCTGCTGAGGAGTGTACCTGGCTCTTGGTACCTCCTTGGTAGAATAGTCGACACCCAGGACGACCAATATAAAGAAAGTTGTGACATCTCGCCAACGTGCAAACACCTTGGGCACTTTTAGTTCGAAAATCGTCGATTTTGCTTGGAGACTGTGCTCGGGGAGAGGCCATTCATGAACTTGGATTTGAATGGAATCTGCCTGTTGCCGATACTTGCACTTCTGGCATGATGGATGGTGACGGGTCTCATATACTTCGAACTCTCGATCCACAAGAACATCATGATAGCTACAGTCCATACTACCAATACGGTGGTAAAGGTCTGCATATCTTTGTTGTTTGTTGTGAAGCTCAGCAAGCTTCGACCTTCGTTCTTGCTCTGCTCGCTCCACAATTGCGGCGTGCAATCTCTGGTGCTCAGTCGATGTATCGTAATATCTAACGGAGAAACAGTTCGGTGTACCGTAATCTCCAAAGATGCCTGGCCCTGAATACCTCTGGTCTTGTCTTCGTTGATCAAGGTACCTTTCTGCATCCGCAAGTCTTCTCATGTGCGACTGACGAGGTAACAAAAGCGACTGAAACATACCCATGGGGATACAAGCATCATAGTCATTAAGAATCCCGTGTATGTGAATGGCAGCTTTGTCACATGCAATCCATAGCTCTAGAATGGTAAGAAACATGATTGATATGGCCTCAGGGTTAGAGGAATATACTGCAGATGCAGTAGTATGGTACCATGTTATTAAATCCGCCAGCTGGCCACATGTGGAGTCCATGTGCACGTTGGACTCAAGCCAGCCATCCAGCGATGTAACGACCCAGTCCTCAAACGCAGCAAGGTTGTATACCTCGTAGCCGTTGTTTGAGATATCTGGGCGACCTGGAAGGTCTGCGCTTCTGTATACCAACAGATGCGACTCGGGCTGAAAGTCGACTGAGGAGACACCGTCCCGCTGCCCTCGCTCATCGGCCTCTTCTAGATACCGATCGAGGCCCATCAGGGTGCAATGAATATCTTCGCTGAAATTTAACCTGGCCAAAGACGGAAGATCATTGCGGTTACGGTTCTGTCCGGTAGCATGATCCCTGCGATTTTGAAGAGTTTGACTTGCCGCGGCAAGGCTATCCTGAACGGATGTAAACCACATGGGCTCATAGTGCAGATCCAACTTGTGTAGCCGGCGGCCGATCTTGGCACTCATCGCACACAAGTATTCACTTGGCATTGATTCTTGGGACACTGCCAGGATAGAACTCATGAAATATACCATGAATTGTTTGTAGAGGCTGTCGGAGGCCCTCTTACTTTGCGACGACCTATGAAACGCCAGTTGTAGAACTACACGGATCAGGAGCCAGAGTGCCGACCTGCGCCAGGGGAATCGGCTATTAAGCCACATCACTTCTTCACGGGTGTGCTTCTGAATTTGTGGCACTTCAACGTCTCTACACATTGGCCGTAGAAATGCTGTGAAGAACTGTGTCACCATCTTCGGATGAATTGTGTCTCTGTCCTCATCATGTGCCTTGCGCTTTTTCTTGACTCTGCTCATGGTCCCTGGGGCGGATTGGTGGCTCAGTTTTGCCAAGGTTTCCGCGATTGTCCTCTGGAGGCTCGGATTATTGAAGGTTGCCAAGTCTAACGAAAGCGTCGCTCCCGGAAACTGTCGTTTCAATCGTCCAACCGTCGTTATTACAGCTTCGTTGCGCGGAGACAGTTCCCAAGACTCGACATGTACTGCATCATCTACCCTCGTCATCAAGACGGCAGCATTTTGGCAACGAACGTATATGGGGAGAAAACCACCTCAGTGACATGAGCAGAGCTTTCGCAAGGTAACGAATAGGATGGCCAAATACCTTCAGTTCCCAGTTGTACTAGCGCCTTTCCCAGTTCGACTTCATCCACGGCACCATGCTTCCCACAAATGGCTCTCAACCGTGTGAGCATCATAGTAACATCGAACAGAATGCCAGACCAGTCGGAGCGCGTATCGCATTTGAATTCTCTCAAAGCATGAATTACCCTATCCAGCAGGAACGCGTCACGCTGAGCTGTGTAGTCATCCCCTTCTGGCAGCTTCGGTGGCAGGAAAACATGGTGAAATACATAGAGGTTCTCGTCTGAGAGCATTGTCGTTGTAAAGCTGTGTACTCATAGGCTTTTTCTTCGATACTAAAAAACACGGATGTGAAACACTACAAGTACTATATCTCAAAACGAAATTTAGTGATTGTTGGTAAAGTAGTGATTGAGACTGATGCTATGTATATATACTTTACCCCAACCCATTACTGACCAGTCCTACCAGTCTGGTATGTACATTCAACCGACCTCTGATTTCCGGATCACACATTCCGTATCTATCCTTGCATGGAGACTGCGCAAAAATGCAAGGAGACATCTGGACCCCTCACTAAGAGACACCTATTTCGAAGATAGGCCTATTATAATTGTATTAAGCTTAATGCAGCGGCTTCCTACCCAAGAAGGATGTGCAAGGCCTCCCTCATCTTGATCTGTGTCGCACATTGCTGGTGTTATAAACCCTCTACATGTTGTATTTTCGCATCCTCGGTAGTGAGGGTGAAAAGCTTGCGTCAGGCAGAAGGCAGCCAAGTCAGGAATGGCTAACCGTGTAACCTTTATAACGAAAGAATGTTCACTAAAAACGAGCAAGAAATGCACCCAGGTGTCAAAGGTAGCCGCTGGCACTGCCACTAATGGCTGTATCTTGAATGCTAGATGAACCTTCAGATTCAACCAACCACTTAAGGGACAGAAATTAATTCTTATCATCCCTCCACTCGTCACGTGAGGTATGTGGCTATCACACGGTATGTTCCCAGGTCAGAATTAAACGAGCAGGACACTATACCTGTTTTGGTACTATCTAATCAAGAACTTCTTAACTTCCCTCTCGGGAATGTTGATGAATATGAGGTCACTCACCAAAACCATAAGCACGCAGACAGAAATTTCTTCCCAAATTATGAGAGGCTATTTGTTGAACTTGGCTGAAGCTAACGATCATAGCATAGTGAGGTCTCGCAAGCCTAAGTATGCCCTGCCCTCTATTATAGCAGACAATGAATGGTACCTAAGTATAAACTTGGGGAGACATGAACAACGCGCAAAATGAGGTACTTGTCAAACGGTAATCCTTACATGGAATAGTTCCGTCTCAGAATTACTGGGCCGATATGTGGGATTGTCAAAATGTTCTACTCCATTTCCTGCATTTCTGATTATGGAAAATGATCTTCTTTTCCACCACCAGAAGAGCTTCCACGGTTGGCACTTCTTCGTAGTAAGCTGCCCTATCGCCCTGGGCCTTGCTGCACTTCTTTTGGCATAGTATCTGCTTTCCCCAGTGCTTTGCCTTTTTTTGAGGACAAACGTACACTTTTTCCGTCCCCCATTCTGGGTGATACTCCATAATCGAGGTCGCTAATCGTGTGCAACGGAAGGAAGAACCATTCCGTACTTCAACCGAGTGTTCCACTCTCACAGCTTCCAGATAAGTCTGCTTTTCAAGCCATTTCTCCAGTCGAGTAATTTGGAAATACTTTGACTCCTCTAAGAGTGCATGATATACGGGAAATTTGTGCCCATTTACTGGGTCGTAAAAGATTGGGAATATGTCACGGCGAAGATATCGAAGGACATGGTCGAACAAATATGGGTCGGCATCGATAAAGTAAGATCCGTCATCGGATGCACTGTTCCAGCGTCCTGACAAAATAGAAGCGAAGAAAGCACTCTCGCCTACCAGTGTTTGGCGAAGTGTAGTGAACCTGCGTTCTCCGACCTGCAACTCTATTTTTATATTCTCATTGGTGTTCGAGGGCACTGGGCCTGCCTCTTGGTTATCCTGTTTGTCTTGATTTGTTTGGCATTGACTGGTAATATTTCAATGTTACCACTGAATTCATGAACCTTTCTGTTGTGGCTTTTATATACAAGTTAATCAAAATATACTGATGCAAAGAGCATTTACGTTACTAGGCTCGAACGTGGCTAACAGGCCCGGATATTATATACCTGTTGATATTATTTTCAGATATATTTCTAGGTTAGTCATGATGCCATATACAACTGGCGTAGCCCAATGGTGGAAACCGCTGCTGTTAATCTACCCTGGCCAGGCTACGGCAAAATACTTTTCAACTATAGAATAGCCTAGTAAAATACCTTTGGGTTTTTGGGGAGCCGTGGCACTCGGAAGAGTATAAGGGGCGCATATTCCCAAACACTTTTTGACCTGAACGGTTTGTGTGGGTCTTCCAACCTGATAGAAGTGGTCCTGCAACCCTTCCGGACCAGATTTACACGAAGATACAGCTGCATTGCTTTTAGACATCGGAATTATAAATACAACATGATACGACATGGCTAGCCAACTCAGGTATGATCATTATACTCAGTAGGATGTGACCTTAACAACGGGCTAATTATTGCTCCTCATATATGAAAGGCCAACGTGCAGTCTAGTCTTTATATTTATCTACGGTAAGGCTTTGGCTTTGGGCGGTGACCGCACTTCCTGTTGCTAATAGAATACGATAAAGAACCCTAGAAAATCAGCTATGTGACTAGGAGAGTAGAGTTGGAAAAATACTTGTAAGTCCTCTAAGATCTTGTCTTGTCTTGGTAATCATTATACTATGGTTTCAAACAATTGTACGTTATGGAGGCTCTCAAGTATATCGCCTACCGCGGTATAGGGTGATGCCTCAAGTCTAAAAATGCAACTTGATACGTCGAGAGAGCTAATCATGATCTCACCACTAAATATTTCTGCCTTTCCTTCTCTACCTTACTAGAATATGGGAAATCAAAGACTTGGGCCTATTATCTGCTTCAATGCATGGGCTATTTGACGTAAAAGCACATTCACACGTTGCAATGCCGCCCTGGCCACTCTATGACTGATACACAAAATTCCTACAACAGCATGTCTGGCTCAGTGGCGACGAAAGTCAGCTCCGGACTAATGAAACCTCTCCTCAGCCAATAACCTAGGCGCCTCAGCCTGCTGTCTATTTTCCGGAACGCTTCTATCAACAAGAAATGAGACATATGAGTAGCTGTAAGAAAAAGCACATAATGTCTAGATTGCTTACAAGATCGTTGGTAAAGCCCTAAATAACTTACATAACACACGTTGGTTTTGCAGCAATAGCAAGTCATACTGTGGTTCATGTGGTCTAAAAAGAAAATATGTAATGGGCAATCAAAAGTATCTGCCGGTTTTGTTGAGGAAGTCCACGATTGATGTCGACTGCTTTCGGAAGAATACACAGGATCTGAAATGTAACATTAAATTTTTAGTTCTTCGAATGGTAAGATGTCACTAATTCGCCTAATCAAGTTATGGTCATTAGCTGAGTGATAGGCGAAGGTATATCTTTCCTTCTGTGTATTCACA
>NVQI01000224.1:501-19745 GCA_002894705.1 Aspergillus sp. ATCC 12892 | reverse complement strand
CTCAGACTCATAAATGCCTGTCACTTTTATTTTCACTCCCCCCCAATACTAATACCACTATGAAGCATCGAATTGCGTTCAACATGTGGGAGCAAAAGAAAGACTTAATTATTCAACTGTATAGGGAGGAAGGCTGGCCACTGAAACAAGTTATTAAAAAAGTTCGGTCACACGAATTCGATCCAAGGTATTTTTCCAATGCAGCCCTTCGTCCACAGTTCCTTGGCTGATGAACAATCGATCATTAGCGAAAATCAGTTACGGAGTCGATTGAAGAAATGGTGTATTACGAAGTCGTCTCGCAGCCAGAAATGGAAAAAATCCTTGATAAACCGGAACAGAGCCGACCCCAACCGTGACCACTCATTTGTCCAGACCGTACCGAATGGAATACCGAGCACAGCAAACATCAGCGCTGAACAGGCAGGAATTACAGCAACAGCGCCGCTACCAAATGACCCTCGTCTTTCTCAAACACCGACACTACCAGTTACCAGCACGTCGGATGGAAATGACAGCATCCCTCCTACATACTCTTCCAAGTGAGTTCCGAGTTGTCAATTGCCGTCAATATTACCTACACGCCGTCTGGCACAATTGCAATATCGCTTAGTCGGGATTATGGCTGACAGCTGGTTCTTTCAGCACTCTGTATTCTACTACAAAGGATTTTACGCCCGCTATGCAGCAAATAGAGGCCGGACCAGGGCCACTCCAGGGGCAGTTGGCTCCGATGTGGTGGGTAACTGAGGACGGAACATTTTTCCTTTCTACCCCATACTATGTTTCTGCGCCTGTCAATCTATGCGTCCAGCAGCAAAAGCATGATATGTCTTGTTCGTATGGGAAGGGCCAAGATCTAATCTCGACATAATTTTTCATTCTTCATATCATCAAGTCTAATGTATAGGATATGTAACGGCGGTTGCCTCAGGCAACTTCATCTCGCCGCAAGCGAGCCGCCGGCGGGCCGCCGGCTTACCTAACACACAAATGTATTTATGTCAGAATCGCGCAGAGGACTCCGGTTCTCAAGCGATTCGTCCTGTTCTACAATATAGGGGAACTACCATACAATCCTGAACAGCCTTTAGCTTCCTAGTACTACATTCCTGAAGTCCGTTGGCCTACCGCGCTCCGCAGGCGTACCGCTGATAGATAGTAGTACGCCGAAAGAGCGCTTACATGAAGTCTAATAAATTCATTATCTCTATACATAACCAGAATAGTATAAAAATCCTTTAATATAATAATTTTGTATCTACTATTAAATAATTTATATCAATTTAATCCTATGTTACTTATGCGACTATATTTAAGCTATTTATGAGAAAATTAGTATTTCCAAAAATCTTCGAAGGTAATTTCTTCCAATACCTATACTAGTGCGGATATCCTTAAATTTTTCTTAAGCCTCCTGAGGGTAGGATTTTGCGGATATGCCGTCGTCTAACAATGGCACCCCCATATATGCAGTAAAACTTCCTGTTTGTCGTACTGAACACGGTTATCACATATCCCCATATAGGAAGATTTCCTCGATTACCTCGTCGGCCACCAACGCCCTGAGGGCTAGTGGAGTAACTTACATATATGATATGCCAAGGCTCCTCGACTGTCTTTAGAGTCGTGTTGGTTCTCCGTGCCATCGCTAATGCCATTGGGTCCTGTAAAGTAACCACCGTCGGTGAGGCCTCCTTGGCCATCTTTAGAATCCTGGCCCCATTTGAAACAACATATTCCCATATAGGAGGATTTTCCTATGACCGCATATTAGAGATGTCCAAGCAAAACCTCCCGTCATAATACGCCCAGGGGTTGATCTAAGGTCAGGTATAACCATAGCAAAAGCAGCGGCTAAAGTCATAATGATCACAATAAATGAATGCATTTTTACAAACAGGTGGCCGTATTTTCAGAGGGGTGAGATGGCATGATAGATTTGTACAGGATTGTAGCCACTCCAATGAGAAGGTGTGGTCTCCCTTTTTATATCCAAGAACGCATAGTAGTGTATATTTAATGCAGGGTACAATATAAGCTTATAGTTCTGCCTCGATTAGCACTGGAAGCGTCTAGAAGTTCCGAAGTATACTCGAACAGAGCGGTTATGTTCGTTGACTGAGTACAGTTACAATACTCTGCATACCATACAGAACTTCAATTTCCTGTATGTTTACAGTATTCTCTAATTTATTTTGACAACAGAACATAAAACATATTCTTTTTAACCCACTCCCAGTCTAAGTAAATTGGCCTTGCAAGAGAATCCTTCAGATACAAGCTGCCAGATGATTTTTTTTTACCCCACTAAGCACTTAGCAATAGGTCCCAAACGTCAGGGATGGAGGTACAAAATCGATTTCGAGAATGGCTGTATGCAGATGGATGGCATGGAGGCGGAAACTATACCGTCTGAGGCCATGCACATTTAAAATGTGAGAGGTACTCGCTAACCCACTCTACGCTAACTAATATGACCTACCCTGGGACTCACCACAAATTGTCCGATAAATTGAGTCCGTGAGAAAATCGAACTCAAAGAGTGCCGTTTCGGATCAGGGCCTATCTGATACTTAAGTTCTCGGCATTTTCCGTTTCTACTACGCTAAATGTGACATACTCGTTCAGCGCTCGAATGCTTCCCATTTATCATTAGAAAAGGTGAAACACGGTCCCTGGTTATATACTGTGGCATGTAAGTTTCTCAACATCTGGAAGTCGGAACTAGCAAATTTGATTCTTAGCAGCTTAGAGACGCAATACTCACAAGCCGAGAATGATTTGCACTGTAGCCTGGGTGGTGCGTAAAGAAAATATGTATTGGTGAGTCTAATTTTGCCCAGTGTCCAAACTGAGCATATCTTCCCTCAGCTTGGCTTGGTCTCAGGGCAAGTACCGGATATTCTCGGGTACGGACTCAGTTTACCTGTAAAGCGTCGTACTGTCGTGTACTCCGTGACGGTCATCATACTACATCCGTGGGATTATCCCAGACAACTTTAAGTTGACACATATGTAGGAGTGGATAGGTTCAGTATATATGTTCATCAGGACATCCTTCCTCCAAGCCCAATGCCAAATACACTGTAGCCAGTGACTAAATATTACACAATAATGTCAGGTACGTCTCCCTCAGCAGGATATTGCCTCCCATATCATGCTGGCTCCTCGGGCACTGAGCGACGATACGTTCCGGTCGCTTCGGCATCCTTTGACCGTGTGGATTCCACGCAAGTGCTGATACTGCTCAGAAGACAATCCTCTCCGCATTGGGGTGGTCCTCTTTCCCGGCTTTCAGGCCCTCGACGCATTTGGCCCCCTCGATGTCCTCAATATTCTTTCTTGGTCCCATAACATATATATTTCCCTTCTCTCCCTCACCTTAGACCCCGTGCCAACTGAACCCCCTCGGAAAGCAACAGCGACTGGCCAATCCATCATTCCAACCCACACCTTTGCTTCCGCACCACCTCTCGACGTCCTCCTTATCCCGGGCGGTCTGGGCACCCGATCCCTAACTGCTCCAGTTGAACATGCAATTAATTTCATCAGGTCGAATTATGTGCATCTGAAATATCTTATTACTATATGCACCGGTACATCGCTTGCCGCTAGAGCGGGGATCCTAGATGGAAAACGCGCCACGACGAATAAAATGGCCTGGGCAGAGAGCATTGCGTTAAGGCCACAGGTTGAATGGGTTCCACATGCAAGATGGGTGGTTGATGGAAACATATGGACATCTTCCGGGGTAGGTGCGGGGATTGATATTACGCTGACTTGGGTGGAAGAAGTGTTTGGGGTCAATGTGGCTGAAGAGATAGCCAGAGGGATGGAATACGAGCAGCGTCATGATCCAACGCATGATCCATTTGCGGAACAGTGTGGGCTGTCACCGTTATAAACCTCAACTGTTGCTTGGTGCGCTTTCTGTCTATTGTGTCGTGGTGTTAAGTAGCTGTTTGACGTGGGGGGAAAGGCTACGCCAACTGCTGGTTTTAAATACATATGCATAATGCCCACTGATTCCAAACGTACGTCGGACTTCTGTAAAGCCCGTGACACTTTCGTTTAGGGAATCGCGAGTAGGTGGTAATCGAGGGTATAGCAATACTATGTCAAGTAATATGTGCTATATAGTGTTCTAATACAGAGGAGGTATGGATAGATTGATTCCCCACCAGATGTCCGAATATTCATATACACAATGAGCGTCAATCTCATTGAAAATCAGTCCTATGTCAAAAAACTACTCTTTCGCGAAACAAATTTTTGAAATGCCGCCACCACCCCACGGCGGAAACGGTTAAAAATTTGCCTAGTTTCTCGTCCCCATGAGAGCTATCTCCTGATACCAGCGTCGACCTGGTAGGAGATAACCCTGAGTCGTGCGCAGCCCCCGGCCCCTGCCGGCGCTGACGCGACCCGGCGACCCGGGAGACCCCTCCAAAAACGCCATGACTCCGGCACCCCGCGACGGGTCGTCGAGTTCATCCAGGCCAGCTGGGCCCTGACCGACGCCCCCTCCCACTGCCCCGTGTGGGGACGCGTGGAAGGTCCAGCTGGACGAGATGCAACGCGCGGTCAATGACATTCGCAAGGACACCAACAAACTCACGGCCCGAACGGACGATCCCATCCGCATGTACGCGCAGGCGGCGGCTTACCAGCAAGGACCTCGTCAAGCGCGCCGAGAAGCACCGCCGGATCGCGTCTGTTAAGGCCGTCCACCCGACGCTGGCGTCCATCCAGTTCGTCGCCGCGAAGATCCTGCGGTCAGGTGACCTGCGGCTCTTCCACCGCAGCGCCAAGGCGGAGATCGCCGCGCCCACCAGGACGCCTGGGTCCGCGGCTTTGGCGACGCAGCGCGGGTCACCCTCCCCACGTGGGAGTGGTCGCCTCCGACATGCCCTGCAGGGCCCTGGGCCCGCTGACCGACGAGGCGGACCGCCAGCGGATTGCCCAGGAGCTCGTGGGCCTTGCAGATGATGCCACGGCGTCAGGAGCGATCGGGGGTATATTATCAGGAATAGGTGATGGGGGCGCCATATGGGTGGAGGATTGGGAGAAGGCTACATATTGCAGAGAAAACAATTGAGGGGATTAGGGGCTGAAACAACCTGTGCAGAGAATAAAGACGATATATCATAACATCGGTATACCTAGCCTGAAAGCAGTAAGTGTGGCAGTCGATGATGATGATGATGATTTCATTTACCCTGACCCCTCGCTAGGCGATATGCAGGCTACAACAACTATATATATCCGAGTATGTACATGTAGAGTCTTCCACTTCCTGAAAACGAACTTAGAGCCTCGTCACGGCCTTTCGTGGCCTAGTTGCCGCTCCTAATGTTAGGCTGCCCTCGTGGCGCACGACTGCAAAACCGTTGTGACGCCTCGGCGAAGTCCAGCACGGCGTTGACCGTTTTGGACCGCGAGACGATGTCTGGATTACCTTTCTTACCTTGGTTTGAGCCTCCCAGCAGGCTCGATACGCTGTTAAACGCGTCCCCAACCTCTCTCCTCAGTTTCATCCGCAACCCTTGTAGCCTCGGGCAGTCCACCAAAACATGGACGACCCTCTCCCGCGCGCCGCATGCACACTGATTGTCGTCGCGGAAGTTGAATTTCTTGGCAAAGATAGCCAACCAATTGTGGCCCGTGCGTAGTTGTGTGAGCAGGTATGCCCGGTTCCTGCGCAAAGATCCATACAACTTCCGGGTGTATTTCGCGGGTAGAGTGTTGTCGATCTTCCATAGATGGTCGCCTTTGGTGCTGGAGCTCCACTCGTGCTTCCACTGGGCATGGATTTTGTCGCGGATCAAGGCCATCTCCCTCGTCAGAAGCGGGCGGAAGGAGTGGGTTTGACCTGGGTGCGCGGCGGCTTTGGCTAACCGGTCTGCCGCGTCACTGCCCGGGTTGTCGCAGTGTCCTGGGATCCATTGGAGACCGAGTGTAATGTTCTTTGCCTGAATCTAAAGCGGCTGCGTGGAGGATTGCGTGGATGATCTGTTGTCCAGATGTGTTCTTCACGTTTTGGATTGCTTGTAAGGCTGATCTGCTATCACACAGGATGGTTGCAGTGGTTGGTTTGCCATCTGTACCGCTTGAGCGCTGGTGAAACACCTTGAATACCGTGCTAATAGAGTAGAAAATGCCTATGAGCTCAGCGACGTGGACTGACCAGCGGTCCATCGGTCCCACCTGTATCTGTCGGGATTCAATGATTTCCTGGTCGTTACTGAGTGCAACTGCAGCGGCCCCCAAATGGCCGTCTCGCACAGAGGCATCTGAGTAGACGGTAATGTCAGATGTGAGTTGTACGGTCTCTGCTTTCTCCCTTGCTATCTCTCGATCTGTTTCAATCTTGATCTCTGCAAAGGCCTCGACTCACCATGGCGGCAGTGGCCGTGGGTCAATTGTTTCCAATTCGTTCAGTCGGTCCACATTCATGGTTTTCAGCGCTTCGGCTAACGGGAAGCGTGCATACGACCCAACATTATTTCTACGCTTCTGGGCCCGGAGCAATGTGTCCCAGATAGGGTGGTCGTGAGGTAGCGAGTGTAGCCTGGCAATGGTGCGCTGGGCGCGGTGGCGGAGATGAAGGTGTGTGGGAAGAATATTGGCTTCCACTTCCAGTGTTGCGGTTGCCACTGTCCTGAATGCCGAGAGGATGCAGATCAACGGGGTTCTCTGTACAGTGTTCAAGTGTCGCAGGTGTCTTGTCCCGCAGCGGATCGTGCCAGACTGTTGATGCATAGTCCACAACCGGCGTGAGGCATGCTTGGTAGAGTTGGCGCATCTGTTCGGGGCGCAGATGTCGTAGTCCAGTCAGGGCAACGGTTGTTTTCGTTGCGCGTTTGATGGCCTGTTGCACGTGCTCCTTCCATCGCAGTTCCCAGTCAAACACCACCCCCAAAAGCTTTGCTGTGGGTGACGATCGGACCGCCGTGCCATTCAGGACTGCCTGTCCCTCCAGGTGTTCGCCCTTCTTCCTGATAAAGTGGATAAGCTCGGTTTTCTCGGCTGCAAAGCAGGAGCCGGTCTGTTGCGCCCAGGCCTCAATTCGAGGGATGTCTTCAGATTGTATCCGGGCTAGGATTTCCTCAGCGGAGCGGCCTACTCGCCACCGAAAATAGTCGTCAATGAAGGCTGACGCCCCTCCATGGATGTTGACGGGTTGTTCAACCAGGTCCGCGTTGAAGAATGTAAATGAAATCGGAGAGAGTGGTGATCCTTGTGCTAGCCCTGCATTCGCCAGTGGTTCTATAGCAGTGCGAAAGTCATCAAATCCAATGCTTGCGTGGCGGTCGCTCATAAAACTCGCAATCCACTTCCTCGCTACTGTGGGGATCCTCCTCGCCCGTAGGCAGGCATCCAGGCTTCTATGGTTAACTCCGTTGAACGCTCCTTTCAGGTCAAATGAGATAAGAGTCACCACATGGTGTTTGTACCACGCTCGGTCAATTCCATTCGAGAGCACCAGTAAAGCTTGCTCAGTGGTTCGACCCGGGCGTCCCCCGAACTGGCTGTTTGGTAGCAAACCTTATTTTTCAGCCATGTATGAGAGTCTTCGGGTCATGACTGCCTCGAGCAGCTTGCCAAGTGTGTTTAGCAGTGAGATCGGGCGGTATGATCCAGGGTTCGAGTAATCCGACTTCCCTGGCTTCCGCAGTACCACTATCTTGGCGCTCCGCCATTGTTTCGGGTGATATCCTAGGTTAACGGACGCCGTGAAGATACTGGTGATAAGTGTTTTCAGGTACTTCCAGGACCTTTTCCAAACTAACATTGGCAGGTTGTCCTCCCCTGGTGCGGTGGTCCTCCCCTGGTGCGGTGGTCCTCCCCTGGTGCGGTGGTCCTCCCCTGGTGCGGTGGTCCCGTTGGTCGCGTCGAGGGATCGTTGAATCTCAAGCTCAGTGATTGAATGCCAGGGAAGCTCCAGCTCCGATACCGTTCGATGAGTAGGATCAGGTGTGTTCATTGCGGGGAAGAATGCGTCCAGGAACACTCGTCCTTTATCTTCATTCTCCGTATGCTCTTCTGTGCTGGTGTGTAGTGCTGGGACGCAACCCCATGTTTCCCGTGGTTTCATGTAAGTGGCAGCTTTCCAGAGCTTTCCTTCGCCGGCCTTGTCCAGAAACTGTCTCCAGTGTGATGCTTTTGCTTTTTCAACAGTTCGAGTCCATGCTCGTCGTTTGTGTTGCATGTTCTGAAAGGCGATAGTAGAGCTAGGGTGATCTCGCCCGAGTCTTGCACATTTTGCCTGCCACCTCCGGCGGAGTTGGTCGACCTCAGCTTGTTGGGCTTTGAGGTCCGGCGTGAACCACCGCTTGGAGTATGGTGTTGGTCGTGTGTTTGGTGTAAACTGGTCAACCGTCTGGGTCGTGATTTGGGTGAGCTTCTGGACAACCGCATCGAGTGTTGGTCGGGTCTTCACATCCTCCCAGAGGCCCATTTGCCGGGTCACCTCTTCGCCAATCTTGGTCCAGTCCGCACGATCATATGCTTTCCTTGGTTTGGTGGGTGATGTAGTCTGTGCTTGCAGCTTCCATTCCGAGTACGTGGCGCGGTGATCAGATCCGTAGTTTTCATGGTATAGATGGCATTTGACAAGTAGGTCTGGCCGGTCAGTGACCGTTTGATCAATGGTAGAGTACTTTCCCGGATCGTTCAACGGCCAGAAGGTGGCTGTTCCCCGCGGGAGGCAGCTTTGAAGGCTGTTAGCTTGGAAGAAGGCGATCAGGTCACCTGCATCTTCAATAAATCGCGGTTGAATATGGTTGCCGCCCCACATTGGGTGGTGGCGATTGAAATCCCCGGCAAGGATAATACTTGTGGACCTTCCATTGCCCTGTAGTGTGGCTGTAATTGTATTTTGAATTGCTGTGAGCGCTGGTTCCGCTGATCTGTCATTGCCGGTATATATCGATACTGAGGGTATATAGACAGAAAAGATAAGGATCTGGGTGTCAGCTGTCCAGACCTTGATGGCTGTAATGGCTGGGTGGTTACAGTTTACCTGGCGATGTGATGATATTGAGAGCCTCCGGTTCACATAGACCAGGCTGTGAACCCGAACCGCGTTGGTCTCGGTAGTAGGTTGGTAGAGTTGCCAGGCACTGTGGTTGACGTGCGTTCGATAGGTGGTGATAGATGGCTCCTGGATCAGGAGGATATCCAAGTTTTGGCTCTGGTGATCGTTGATAAGTGCTTCCATTCGTGGTCCTGATTTCATAATGTTCAACTGTAGTACGCGTAAGTTCCTTTCTAGCATCAGCTAGGGAAGTCGCGGGAGTTGGGCACTGTTGATCACCGGTCGGATGTTCACCAGTGCAATCAAGACATCGGGCCTTGACTCCTGGTGGGCATCGTTGCCGTTCATGTTGTCCTGCACAGTGTCCGCATCGCGGGGTCTCGTTGCACGACCATGCCAGGTGGCCGAATAGTTGGCATCGAAAGCATCTCTTTTTCTTGATCTCGCGTCCTTCTACACTGCCAATGTACCGTTGGCCGACAAGGAGGCCATTGTGGAGGCCGTATTCTGCTCTCTCTGCAGAGTCGAACCAGATCTCTAACGAAGCAAACTTGCCCAATGGTTTATCTTTCTGTTTCAACCATGCCACCTCTTCGATGTGGAAGCCATGGTCTGCCAGATTGTTTTCCTCTATAATCTTTTTCGCTGCCTGAGCGCTTGCGGTCTCTAGCTCAAAATCTTCAGTCGGGGTGCGGTGCACAACAACACCAAATCGTGGTTTCACAAGCTTTGTATTGTTTCCCAGTTTATTTAGCCATTCCGTGTTGTTGCGGGCTGCGTCCGCTTACTCTTGGTCCCGGAAGCGTATAATATAACCGGTCTTGGTGGTGTCAACTCCGGCTACTTGAGCATCCTGTGTTGAGGTGGTGTTCTGTAGTGCCGTGCGGATGTGGGTGTTGGCCTCATCAGTGGTGAGGTATCGGCCGAAGGTAGTATCCTTACTATTGTCATTATCTCTTGGGTCGACGAACGTTCTCTGAGTACTAATTCGGACACAGTTCCGTTCTTTCTCCAGTCGTTGGTGGGCTGGTTGAGGGGTATCATCACTGCCGCTGGCTGCGGCGACTGCAGCCCATAATCTGGGCGGGGATGTCGGCGGGGCCGTTTCGATCTGTGTCCGTAGGGCTGTGATTTCCTCATGAAGCTTTTCATTCTGTTCGCGAAGGACATTCTGATCATGTTTGACCTCTTCTAGCTCGGCTTTGGTGGACCCGATAAGCGTGGTTTGGTGGTTAATAATATCTTTGAGCCCATGAATGAGCTTCCACACCTCTCTGGTGGTGATACGGCCGGTGACCTCTGCAGCAGTGTGTATTTCGCCATTTCATGTTCTTCTCTCGATAATCTGGCACACAATGACTGTCACAACCACCACTCAATAGTAGATGATGGATTGATATTCTATTCAATCACCCGCTTCCATCCGTCGACTAGCGATGTTCGGATTCGACTCGGATATTACAGTAATTCTCCCAAACCGGTACCGTCGTTCTCGAAATCGGTCTGACCTCCAAACATTGATTGTTTGTCGGCCTCACCGCCGAGAGCTTAGCGTGGTTACATTGGGCTATTTTCGGCACTGTTACTTTCCATAATCTATTCTGGAACAGTGTTGTATGAGCCATCCAAACTATTAGTATAGTCTAATATATATAACTTAAGAAAAAGAAACTGGGACTCTTCCATGAGGCTAATGTGGAATAAAATTATAACTATTAACCAATTAGGAGTAGGTATACTGTAAAAGAAAGGTAGTACTATATAGATAGGACGGAAGGGAAAAGAATGGGAGAATATACCAGAGCTAATCCTAATCCGGACGTTGCCCTCCCAGCTCCAGTACCTCAGCCCTGGAAATTCCTAAACATCAAGTGTCCAAGGCAGCGACTACTTTCTGGAGCGAAAAACAGCCGCCCAAGGCGAGAAAGAAGGTATAATGATAAGAACAGGAAGGATATGACAATACAGAAAGAAAATCACACTTTGACGTGTAAGCGCGTTTCGTAGATTGAACACAGCGGGATAGATGATTTCGCGAGGCTCTGAAAGAGGAGCAGCCGTAGAAGTGAGGAAGATCGATCGATGGTTGTTGAGAAGACCAAACAGCGGGCATACGGAAACTCCATGCATATAATCAATGGATGGTGAGTTCCGACGAACGGAATCAGTCGATACTGTATCATGTTGTTCTGATGGTCGCTGTACCGTATCTGATCACCTGACGCCCGATTTTTTGATATACACCGACTTTTCGATACTTTTCAAACCATCGTAACTCTGCCAATATGGCTTCAATTGAGGCAGCGGTAGCTGATATTGAAAGCCTAAAACCTAGATAAAAGTTAAATTACACCAAAACTACCCAAAAACATGGTATAAGCAGGTCTACACTATCTCGACGTCATCGTGGCGTTCAACATACTCGAGCAGAGCAATATCATTAATGATCAACGAATCCTCAACAACGAGCAGGCCAAAACGCTTATAAAATGGCTCAATGATCTAACTGACAAAGGCCTTCCGCCTACGCTTGAAATATTACGAAACTTCGCTGAGCAAATTACTGGAAAGAAGCCAGAAATACAGTGGCCAACTCGATTTTTGAAGAAATATGATGAATGATGATCAGTTTACTGCCCGCTATACAACTGGAATTGACTCCCAAACGCAAGCGAGCTGATTCAGCGTATAAATACTCTCTATACTTTGAGCTAATGGCCAAGAAGCTCAAGGAATATGATGTACGGCCTGAAAATATGTACAATATGGATGAGAAAGGCTTTCTCATCGGAGTATTATCAAAAGGCAAAAGAATATCTTCTCCTTCTAAATTCGAGCAGGGGGGGGGTTAAGCATCACCTTCAGCATGGGAATAGAGAATGGTGTTACAGACCCTTGTCTAGCGTACCTTATCGAAGGCGGACACACAAGGCAGAATAACGACAGGATGACGATAGCCGATTCCGGAGCGGATGGCACCCAACGAATCGTTTATCTAGTAGTTATTCGGGAAGGGCTACGAACGCCGATACCAGCTACCACAATGAAGTCACGTGCATCGTAGCAGTGACACGACCTAATGTATCAGTGACACGACGAGCTTGTAGCGCCGACAAGATACAGCGTATCACTGACACGAAGAGTCGTAGCAGTGGCACGACAAGGAAGGATATATAAGGACACTCATTCATGTACTTAGTCTAGTTCTTCGTGATCAATTCTACATTGTTACTACAGAGTTACATTTAGTAGCAAGACCAGTCTCAACTGGTTCGTACTCTCTTAACTATTGGGTATACGTACTCAATAGGCCTGGCCCTTTGGACTCAAGTCTAGTATCGGCTGCAGTTTTGTATCGGCTGCATCCCTGTGACGACGGCAATCTAGTATCGACAGCAGTCTAGTACCGACGGCAGTCTTGCGTCGACGACAGTCTTGAAGTGACTCCCGTCCCACCAAGACCGCAACCCAACGACAACGGAAGTCGACGGCCGACTTCAGGTTAGTAACCCTCGGAACGTGGTCCGCTAACTGGTCTCAGACTTGACGACAAAGCCCCGGGCGTAACAGCTTGTTGGAAGCGTGGGCAGACATACAAATTAGACTAATATCATTCTCCACGCAGATCTAATCCAATTGAGACATTAGATGTCTATTGCCGCCATCTACAAAATTAAATGGTATTTCTGCACAGATTCGACCGGTAGTAGTAAGTAAACTCCTAGGTCAAAAGTATTGCAACACCCGGAATTCGGCCTCCGAGGCGCCATTTCTAAACCTCAATATCTCAACGAAATCAAGAGCTTGAGCTTATAGTAAATTCTATAGATTCATAAGCTCAATATTTAGTATACCATCCACGTGCTTTATATACAGCTCGAAGTCTGCGCGGCCAGGAAAGAACTAGGCGATTTATGACCTCCTAATCAAGGCTATTCCACGCGGTCTGAATAGACTGCCTAAAGCGCTCCATATCGATTTCTGTTACCCCATCTAGAAAGAGCTCAGGATAGAGCTCCTTTAGCTTCTTTTTAAGCAGGCGCCAGAGGTTTTCAATGGGGCTCAAATCAGGCGAGTAGGGCGGCCAATCTAGGACCCATATACCGTGCCTTTCAAACCACGATTGCGCCTGCCTAGATATATAGATTTTAGCGTTGTCTTGTTGGAACCTAGTTCCAGGCTTGTAGATCGGCAGGAGGCCCTTTTCTAGGCAAGCGATATAGGAATTCGTTGAATAGCCGCCATTTCTTGATAATTCGTCCCTTTCTAGAACCACCAATTCTGACCGGCCACCATACCATATAGAGGCCCAGATCATAATCGAAACATCCTTCCCATGGCGCTCTAGGTTCACTAAATCAGGCCTATAGGCCTCATTTGAGAAACGGAATACCCATTGAGTGGGATTACTAGGGTCCCGTTGGACCGAGGATTCGTCCGAAAACATGATATTGCTTAAATCGTCAAAATGCAGCCACGCACGCGCGAAATTATAGCGTTTCTTTAGCTGAATCAGCGTCGAAAGCAATCCTTTTTTTACTTTTCCACCTTTTAATATAAAATCTGCGCAGAATTCGCTGTATAGTCGATCTAGAAACGTTGTAGGGGCTCCCAGCAATCAACGCTGAATAGCTGATTCTAGGCCTCCGGCAAACCATGTGAAATATATAGCGTTTAGCTGCTTGACTGAGCTTTTCAGGCCTACCAGACCGGGCGCCTGATTCTAGGCTGTTCTGGTTTTGGAAGCGTTTTTGTGTTCGGTAGATAGTAGAGCGCGCAACGCCAAATTTCTGGGCAAGTTTAGTGATATTTTCCCCCGTGTTTAGGCCTTCTAGCAAGGCAGCGCGTTGCTCAGTAGATAATTCAGATCTAGGCCTTCGATTAGCACTAATTTCGGTTCCAAAAGACCTCATTTTGGTGGTGTGGTAGGCGTTTGAAATAATTGTTGTTTTTTGACGCGGTACGCGTTTTGCCAAGTGTTGCCAGAGTTTTGACCCACTATTGTATAAAATGATTCTGTAGCCAACATAGGCAGATTTCATTGCTCGTCCAGCTAATATGACTGACCTCAATTCTCCAGTCAGATGGAACTACCTGATCCTCGTACTAGGCCTCTATATGCACCTTGCCTTTGAAAATGATGCACGGAGGTAGAGCTATCGATTAGAGCTTTACGGAGGAAACCTATTCCCGGTTCCTTAGCTGTAATCAAGATGGCTGGTCTAACATATCAAACCTAATAGCCATTTAACGGTAAGTATTAGGCCTATTGCAAACCCCGTCTTTATCAAAATTGTAGACGACTCCTGAAGCTATACCGCACCTCTGAAAAGCCTTATTTTACGGTTTTTACATACTGGAACCAAGTTACTAAAATCCTAGGGTCCTCTACCTTAGCACGCTGATGTACAAAGCAGGTTTTAGCCTCGGACTTACGCTTGGTAAAGCTATGTTCCGATATCTTCCCTACAGTACTGTAGTAGGGGGGAAGTAGTAGCACGCTTTAAAATCAGGATGTTGACCATTTCTCGTACATGTGTAGGGCGAGGAGGCACTCCACGTCTATCTAGTGATTGAATCCATTCCTTAAGCGATTCCCTTTCACTGATAGTCAATTTAAGACGATTGGCACGAGTATTGTTTCTAAAAGACTCCTTTTAGGCGACCACGTAGTGTAGAACGAAATACATTGAAAACCTCAGCTGCCCTTTACATAATAAGAATTTCATTGCTTTTTTATAGCTGATATAGCCAGTAGGATCCTGCCTTCCTGCGCAACTCGTGATTTTGATGGTTTGATGGTTAGGCATTTTTGGTGGTATGGCTGGCGTTTTAATCATCTAAGAAATTGAGGTGCGATGAAAACGCGTGTGGTGCCGGCTCGCTTACATCAATTGCCCTCAGCCACCCACACACGCACTCCCCTCACCGCGCTCCAACCCTTGGAAACCTGCCGCGAAGTTTACCATGAACCAAATCCTGTTACAGTCTCGCAGGCCCTAACAAATCCAGCATTCGTACCTCTATATCTTAATTTCCCATGGTCAAGACGTATATGAGAAGTGTCTACTGTGCTTTATAACTTCTTGGCGTCTCCTGTACATGCATGATGAATGCTTGTTTTCTTAGTCCTTCAGATTCCTTCTACCGGCGGTAATGCTGTCTTCCGTGACCGCCTACCTTGGCAATCGACGGCTGGGCGAGTCTAAGAACGCCGGGCGTCTATCTATAGGGTGGTATTCTGAGCACTATAAACGATTGCGTGGAATACACAGGGGCCAGGGGTGCCGAGGGGACCGAAACGCATCCTGGTCCAGCGACAGAGGAGCAAGCATGATATGAGAAGTGATATCCGAGACTATGGACGTATCTGCCATTACAATGTTCTACTTAGTCACTGGTTGTTAGAACTTAGAGAATATTTGGAATTCGACCTAGGGGAGGGGTGTCCTGGCGAACATATACACTGAAGCTATCCAGTCCTATGTATGTATCAACTTGAAGTTGTCTTTAGAATAATCCCACGGATGGAGTATAATGACTGTTGTAAAGTAAACGGCAGTACAACTTGACTTACCTGTAAACTGGGTCGGTATCCGAGAATATCCGGTGTTTGCCGTAAGGCCAAGCTAAAGAAAGGTTAGCTACTCATCATCACATTTGCTAGTCGCGCCTACTAGATATCGAGATATTTACATGCTGGCGTTATGTTACGTTATGTAATATGTCCTGAAATCCCTTCCGTAGAGACATCTGCCACTAACATACGCTGGGTTCATAGTCCTGGCAGTTCAATGCCCACGATACATGTATTAGTGATGGCTGGGGTTGCGGATTTTACACTGGCCAGGTAGAATTAGTGGTCTACAGACTTTACCAAGGAGATTGAAGACAGGCTCGTATATTAGCCTAGCGGTAAAATCAACTAATTAAGCGACATGAAGGTTACCGCAGCTATGGGCTATTCTTATATCCTTTCGCATGGTCCTGTTGCTGAAGGGCCAACTTCAAGCCGCGGAGAATCCAACAACCATCCTGCCCGGTTGGACCTGGCCCGCACTTCTGGTGCCGTCGTTGGTGATGGCCATAGACACCGCGGCAAGCTAATGCTATCTTCGTTTCTGCTACACTAAAATTTAAAACTGGTGCCCAGGTCTCCCACTTTTTAATTCTCTGGCTAGACCATATTCTTCTCACCGATCAACTTTCTCCTTTAAGAGTCTGATTTAACCTTGTCTGAACAAGCTCCCAGATTAGTAAAGAATCATCAAGCGCTAGACCCGGGCGCCGGTATTGAATTTTAATGTAGGTGCCAGGCTGAACCCTCGGGCGTGCGGCATTGGGAGCAGGAAGCTAGTAAGAAAAGAAACCTTGTAGTAACAAACACGGAATAAAATAAAATAAAATAAACATACGTAAGTACGATTCTGGGCTTTTCTCTCTCCATAGGATCCACCTCACTAGGCCAAATATCTCTTCGCGGAGGACTACGTGTGCTCTATTGTACTAGTTATGGACAAAGTGTCTGTGACTACAAGCATCTGGATATAAAAAGGATGTGTTGCGTATGTTGGTTGATGCGGAAAATATCTCACTTTTCTCTGAACTTTACACTAGACTCCAAAAGTCGCAATGAAAATAGTATACCTTTCCACATTGGTCTTCCTCGCCCTGGCAAGTAATTGCTCGGCGCAAAGACTCCCCTACGATGGGAGCCCTCTTTATCCTGACCACCGCCAACAGGCTCAGTGTGTTCCTGCAGGAGTATAGTCACCTTGTGCTAATAGTATTTATCAGTTGTGATATATCATGCTGACAAGGTTTAGGCGTCCTGCGATTCGTCGGTACGAGTAGAGACTTGACCCATCATGTGTACAGGACAGGGCTTATAGGAACAGTACTCTACTTGCTGCAGTGGAAGATGTTGTGACACGTCGACACTTGGATATATTTGCGCATCAAGCGTGGGTTTAGCAGTTCAAGGATAGGATGCACATGACTGATTCGTGCAGTGTTGATTTCGCTCCCATGGCACACTGTTCCGTTTTACAGCATTGACCGATAGCCCGACTATCTCAAGAATTTGCCCATGCACCCGGATGAGGCCAAAGACCAAGGGATAATGTTTCGAACTCGAGATAGGGCAGCGTTTGTTGGTTCGCGGCGGTGAGGAGAATTTTGGAATTTGTTGACGGGGAGATTTTACTACGAAGAGTATAAATACAAACTGTGCATTTAAGTTGAATGTTTAAAAACGGAGATTTACGCGCTGGGTAATTGAGGTAAAAGATCTAGCTTAAAATATTGTACTGCAATGAACAACTTTAGTCTTTGCTTATTCTATAAAATATCTTAAAAGGTACTACTAAACGAGACAGAAAAAAGTACAGGGTACCTAGAGTACGCTTGTACATTCCTAGCTACAGCTTCGGCTCCGGAACTCCGTATAGCTCCCCCATAAGCTAGTCTCATATGGCTCTTAGTAAACGTATTATTGGCAATAGCTGCGCTTGTGCTTGCATTCAATGCCAAGGAAAAGGCTGAAATCTTGCCAGCTAGGTTTATTTCCCCCCTGGGTCCTGCGCATCCCAGCATATCAAGACACTCCCTTTGGGATGGACACCATGTACCTCCCCCGACTGTGCCAACCAGCAAGGTGGGGAGATAGAGTAGTATCTTCAGGGTCTTAGCCTCATAGTCGTATTCGGAAGTCAGATGACTCCAGGATGCCTCCGCTATGCTGCCAGCGTCCTGTCCCGTCGACACACACAACGCGGCTACAATATTGGCTGCGTTAATATTGCAACCAAATTGACCGTCGCGGATGCCTCCTTCTTTCAATGCCATCTGAGTGTGGTAGAGGCGCTCAGCACTACAGCCAAGGATCCTCTCGCAGAGGGCATTGGTGATGAGCCCCAAGCTAGCACCTCGGCCCCTGTAGGCTTTTGGACATTACCCCAGGAGGGCTTCTTGTCCGACGCCAATTAGCCCTCAATCATGAAATCTTTGATACCAAATCTCTCTACGTGTTGAGATGTCCGTAGTCGTTCACAGGCGTACTGTGTAGCTTTGCTAACCATATTTTGACCCGCAGCATTTCCACAAAAGTAACTGCAATAGAGATGAGCACTGGAGCCGATAATGGTCGCATCTAGCTCTTGAAGCTGAACGTATCGGCTTGTTGATTCGGCCCATTGGGCAAAGTCGCTTCGGAACGATGAAACGGCCCTAGCAAACGCGATGGCGTGCCCCGGACTTGCGAACAGAAACACCGAGGCACGGGTCATGGCTTCATTTAGGACCTCGAACTGCAGGCCCCCGCAGGCATTGAAAGCTTTACAGCCCCGGCTGCAACTCGCCACTAGCGTCGGCTCGCATGCCGCCAACGGCGCATGATATTCACCCGCCGTGTCGGGCCCACTAATACGCAAAGGCCCGGCGATGCCAACTGGAACTTGCACGAAGCCCACGCAGTTCTCGATTTGGATTTCTGCCGCCTCCTCGATATGGCGAGTGACGTGTTGCAGGTTCGGGTTTTCAACAACTGAATCGAGCCTGGAACGTCTACCCAGCGAAGCCTCAGTAGGCGGCTTAAGTTTAGACATTCCGAAAATGAGTAGCGAGATAACAATAATCCAATACAAGTCACAGTGTGCTTGGGCCCTACACCAAGATCCAGGTTTGAAATAGGCTACCCTGCAGCTGTATCACCTCCTTCACTACCCCGCCACAACTATCCTGGGACGTGGTACCAGACTTTCTTCCTTCCTTAAACTTAGAAAAGAGTTCTAGAACACTGAATTAAGTTTTAGCTTAGTTAAGCCTTAGAAGGTACCTAAAGGAATCCTGAAGAAGACTTATTTCGGATCCCGACCTTTTAAGGATATATTACATATATACTCTCCTAAAGGCAAGCATCTTAATCATCTCTCATCAATCATTTTATAGAAAACCGTAGAATTCTTTTAATCCGAAGATACCGAAACCTAGTACAATTTTAATACCTTTGCTTAAACGTGACCGACTTCGCGGCCACAAAAGAAACTAACACCGTTGTGTATAAAAGAACGTGGTTGCTTAATCGCAAATCGAGACAAGCCACAAAGCCCATTTGGCTCGGGGCCTCCAGGGGCTCAAAACTGAGTCTGGCGGAAAGCTATCCCATGGGATACTGGCACATTGCTTTGCTTTTCGTAAACCT
>NVQI01000221.1:0-12516 GCA_002894705.1 Aspergillus sp. ATCC 12892 | reverse complement strand
TCCTAGGGGCTGTTCGGGCCTTACACAATTGATCAGACCCATTATATTGGCGCAGTCACCAGAGGCTTAGTTCTTTACTAAGCAACCTTTTTAAGTAGCTCATAGGCGTGAAGGTTATCCCCTTTAGTGGCTCAAATTCACATCTTTCCAAAGTTGGTGTTCTTTACGCGCGCAGCAAAGCTGGATCGTAATTTCGACCTCGTCAAGCTAGAATTCTCTTGAAAAGGTAGCTGAGGTTTCATGGTGGGTCCACAAAAACTCCCGGCCATTAGAACTTAGTAAGGTTATGTCTGCTTACTGAGCATGGCGCGGAACCAAACCGCTCTAGAAGACCCACTCAGTCATCATCGATCCTGGGTTTTATCTATTGTCAGTTCTTAATAGAAGTGCTTGACATTAATGAACACTGTTTATTGTATCTCATCCAAACTTTTCCAACCAAGAACAAAATGGTGTTATGGATCCTGTACAGCAGGTTAGGACCAGTCCCAATTATGAACCCGGCATTAACAGATAGGGAATCACCGGGTAATACCGGATACTAGTTGGGCCCATAGGTGGCGATACGTACCTTAGGTTTAGATTAGGCCTCACCACGGATCGGGTTCTCACACGCAACGCTTGACCCGCGGGTTACCCGTTAAGAACTCAATTTGGCATAAAATTCCTTATTAGGCCATGCCAAGATACACTTGTTTACAAAACTTCTGCCCGCATCAGCCGTCTCTTAGGTCAGCAGACCCTTCCCGCCTGTTACAGACCCTTGTCTAGCGCACATTATCGAAGGCGGACACACAAGGCAGAATAACGATAGGATGACGACGACCGATTCCAGGGCGGCTGGCACCCAATGAATCGTTTATCTAGTAGCTATTTCGAAAGGAGCCACGACAGCTAAATACCAGTGACGTCACGTGACACCTACTCCAGGACCCCAGAGGGAGTATACCGGGAGTATACGGTACTACACACACGATTGGATATACTCCGTTACCTACCCCCGGAGGAGTCACGATGGGAGTAGGCGACCAAAGGATATATAAGGACACTCATTTATGTACTTAGTTTAGTTCTTCGTGATCAATTACAATTGTTACTACAGAGTTACCTATAGTAGGCTAAGGCAAATTCAATTATCGAGTCATTGTTCAACCGATGGAACCCAAACAAGTGTTTTCTCTTAAGCACCCCGCAAGATTATACGGACAGCGGTCGACAGAGACATCTGGCAATTGGCACTACTGTGGGCGTCTGCACTCGTGTTATATGATGCACCCAAATGACCAGAGATATTTCACTAGGGCGAGATTGAAACTACCGGGCGTGGATTCGTATCTCGTGGTTTTTCCTGGCTCCCCATAGCGGCTTCTATAGAGAATCCATAGACTGACCGAGCATTCCGGCAATGGAACTATACACAAAATGGTTGGTATTTATTTTACACGCGATATTCAGGAGCATTTATAATCGATTTCGCTGTGGAAGATCATTTCAGCCACTGTACCAGCCGGCATGTAAAGTAGTATCTTTGTATTGAAAGCACGAGAAGTTAAACTATTCACGCCATATTGGATTTAGTAAAACACAGGTCAGTGCATTGAACAGGAAAAAGAAAACCACACGGATGATTACACCTTCAGGAATTCATCTTCCCATTCTTTACTTTCTCCGATTCAGAACTGTCCTTGACAGGACCTCCAGATTGGAACTGGTAATTATCTCTAGGATCTGCAACTGAGCATTTAGCTCACGAGTCATCCAGTTGCGGAACTCAACTGCAGCAAGGGAATCGAGGCCACAGGTAACCACAGAGCAGGTGGGAAGGATATCCTCCGCCGGGATCATAAGGATATCAGCGATCTTGTTGGCCAACGCAGTGTATACCACATCCACCGCCTGCGCTTCACCTTCCGCTTGAGCCTCCTTGATGAGGACATCCAAGCTTTTCACGCTACTAGGCGCTTCAGAACTATCTCCACGCGACAACTCAGCCTCCTTGAGTAGAGATTCGAATTTGGGATCCTGAGCCCAGAATCGGAATTTGATTGACTCATCCGTCAACTTGAGCCCTGTAACACATTGCGGCTGTGTTGCAGGCAAGGCACCAGATATCGCTGCGCCAAGTAGCGCCATGACCTCGTCTTTGGTAATAGCATCGGATGAAAACCTCTCGGAAAAGACTTTCACATCGCCTAGGTTATCTTCTGCTAGACGTCCCGCATCCAGCACCGGTGCTATATCGAGGGTCGTAGCGGGCAAGCCCAGGGACTGGCGGAAGGCGGCAAATCCATCCAAGAAGGCATTGGCAGCTGCGTATGGTGCTTGACCACGACTGCCGATTATGCCCGAAATTGAAGATAGCATGATGAAAAAGTCCAGCTGATGGCCACCCGCCTGGATTTCGTGGTGGAGGTTCCATGTTCCAGCCACCTTAGGTGCGCTAACATTATACCATAATGGGTATTGCATGTCTTCAAATAGGATGTTCTGATGGGTCTACTGTTAGCAAAGTATATAATTATCTGGGTCTGACCTAGTATATCGGGTCACCAACACGGGAGAAGGGAAATAGAGCCTACCTCGAAAACCATAGATCCTTGGATCAGTCCCCGAACTGGGGGCTTGTTCGCAGATACAACGCCTTGAAGAACCTTACGAACATGGGACCGATCCGTGATATCGCACTGCTTCACCGTAATGATGGCTCCGAGAGTCGCAGCGTCCTGAATCAACTGGGTGACCTTTCCATTCGTCGAACCACTGCGAGAGATGAGGAGAAGATTCCGTGCTCCTTTAGATATCATCCATCTAGCTATCACACGACCAAGGCCACCGGTACCGCCGACAACAATATATGTAGCGTTGGAATGCAGAAGGGTCATCGGTAAGGAAGGCATAGGTGCCTGTATTTCATTGTTCCATAAGCAACCGCTCCACTCAAGCCCAAAACGATAGTAAAGAAAATAATAACAATAATTAAAAAAAAAAAAAATAAAAAAAAAAAAAGAAAGAAAGAAAGAAACACAAGAGCAGGTAACTATCTGCTTACCTTGACTCTTTCCTCCGCACCGTGAAGAACAACCAATTTGTTAATCACCTCCCCAGATTGCACAAGACCGAATGCTTCCACGACCTCGGAGATCCGTTTCGTATGTCCTGCCGCTAAAGGGCTGATAATCCCATTTCGGATCAGGGTCATGACATTCGACATTAATTGTTTCATTAGCTGGGGTTTTTCATTAGCAATGGTGACAATGTCCACGCCGTAAAACGCTGCGTTATAGTCGAACGGTCGCATTGGCAACCCCAAGTCCGCCTCAATATCGCGCTTGCCGATTTCGATAAACCGACCAAAGTGAGCAATACACTCCCAGGTCTCACGGAGACGGTCGCCCGAAACAGAGGATGAGTTAACTATCACATCGACTCCTTCTTGCCCATGTCTTGAGGTCGCCTGGCGAAAGGCCGGAGCGAAACTGGAATCTCCGTAATGAAGAATACGATCTTCCGGCAGGCTGTCCTTGAAACTGTGCATCAAGAACATTTTTTCGACATCGGATTTAACTGTCACGTAGACCTCAGCCCCAACATACTGGGCGAGCTTGATTGCAGCAAGTCCGACATCGCTTGTACCTGCGTGTATTAACACTGATTCACCCTTGGAAAGCCGTGCCATCTTAAACAGGGAATAGTATGCAGCACAGTATGCTGCAGGGATCGTTGCTGCAGTGGCAAACGTCATATCCTCAGGTATCTTCGATACACTGGTGTATCTACATCTGGTCAATTGCGAGTAGGCACCTTTTGTGTTGACCGCACAAACTCTGTCACCGACTGAGAAGCACTTAACCCGACTTCCCATCTGAGTGATAAACCCGGAGCATTCCAAGCCGATAGAATTAGCAGATAGATGACCCATAGCTTGTGAAATATCGCGAGAGTTAACAGCAGTGGCTTTGATCTCGATTTCTACCTCGTCGGCTTCGAGAGGTGTTCCCACGACCGGATCGGGAATAAAATATAGGCTATCAAGAACACCAGGGGTGCCGACAGAAAGCTTCAAAGGAGGCCGGATATCTTTGTCTCCAGAGGAGAATGGCTGAAACTCAATAACATGCTGCCCATGAGCCTCACTCTGAACAAAATTGTCGACCTTGCCATCATAGACAACACGAGGGACCTGCAGCTGGCCATTTCGTACACGGTACTCCATATCAGAACATGGGTATGGTGACCCAACTTGACCAGGAGGTGAAAGGAATCTAGTAAACACTTCAGGCACATGAGTAATGATATCTTTCACAGGGCTATTTGTACTATTCCGCATGCTGGCCTCCAAGTCTAGGACTGCAAATCTCTTGTCAGTTTCTGCCCGAATACATCGAGCAAGGCCCATGGCCAAATGCGAATTAGGGTCCTGGTGACCTGCGTACGCAATTTGCGTAACCCAGAGCAGACTATCGGATTGGAGAATCGTCTTTTTCATCCACTGGAACTCTTTATCGGACAGGATAGCAAGAAAAGACTTCCCAACTTCAATAAGCACTATCACGATACCACTAGAGGTGGTGGCTATATCAACATTGGTGCCAAATGGTTGCAGCTCGACTAGAGTTCCTGTCAAGCTCTCCAATCTCTTTGATAGCTTAAATGCCACATCGAACTGATCTTCTTGTCTGTATATGATGGTCACCAGATCGAGAAGCGCAAACGATAGTTCATTAGACCCTTCCAAGCATGCATCGGCACCATTACTGCTACCGCTGTCCAACACCGTGTCTTCAAACACTGACTTCCAATCCAGCTTGTAGCAGAGTCCCCTCCTTAACAGGTTAACACTTGTGTCCTCACTCTGATGCACGGGCAAAACCTTTAGGCCGTCCAAACGTATCAAAGCTTGGTCATGATTATCGGTAGCAGTTACAACAACAGAGAAACTTGAATGTGCTTCCTTTCGCACTCCATTTGACTTCTGCGAAGCGGAGTGCAAAGGCCGAGATGCCAGCTCAGGGGCTGCCGAAACCCACAGTTGGACTTAGAATCATCTCGGATCCCACAGGAAACTGACATCTGCTGAACTGCAGTAACCATGTATAATGCGTCCAATCCAGTGGTGCCAGCTCCAAGTAGAGGCCAAATAGCTTGGAAGGAACTCTCAAGTATGGTTGGATGTACCATATAGCTCGTCTCGCAACCATGGGGCATAATCGATGCTGTGTCTAGGACATGTAGTTCTGCAACTGCGAGCTCACCAGTACTTGACTTGGCAATATTCCTCAGCCCTCGGAACATCTGCCCATAGCCAGTTCCCGCGGCCTGTAATGAAGTATACATGACCTCATAGTCAGTGGCAAGTATGCAATCCTCCTCACTATAGAAATGGCTGACTCGCGGGGATATTCCGTCCTGGGCCTCGCCAGCCCCGTCAATGTGCTTTGAGCCCTTGGATGGAGCACCGTCCGTATCAGCTGAGACAAGCCCGCGACAATGCTGAATCCATCCTCTCTGTTGCGTCCACGATGTGACAACAAACTCGCTCCATGTATCAGACTGCGTGTGGGGGCCCAGCATAAAAGGCGAGAGTTTAGTGACCATCTCAACTTCAACACCCTCGTCCAAGACAAGCGGCCGTTGAATAGCAAAGTTGCGCAGATTAATGCGCTTGATAGTGTTGTAGCTCTCATCGCGGTTGTTGCCTGCTTTCTTACGATTCCCGAGCAGAAGTCGTGGATACTGTATGATCGCTCCAATGCCCATTGCTGTAAAGCCAGCCATCGGGTAGGTAACAATGCCCTGCACCTTGTGATCACGCAGCCACGGAAGATCATCCAACCGGAAGACATTTCTCCACTCTGGGGTAAGATCATTGGAATAGTCGGCGAGAACTCCTAAGATATCATTACGAGCTGGTATTTCCCTGGATAGGTACATCTGGGTAAATCGTGAACTGTGCCAATATGCAGTATCATGTTGGAAAGGATATGGAGGCATATCTGTCAGAACCTGCGGTAGTGAGGTTCCCGGAGCTGGTCGATTGATAGCAGCCATATTGACAGGTATACCTCTCATAAACAGGTCTCCTGCCGCCCTCTGGGCTGTCTCTATGGCGTCTTTGTTTCTCCGCAGCATACTGGAATAGACTAGTGAGCCATCGGAAAACCCCTTGGATACGGTCTGCTTTATTGGTCCTTCCAGGGCCGAGTGGGGCCCAATTTCTAGCAGAACGGTTGTCCGAAACTTGGCTCCACTCAGGTTGTTAGCGGTATCATCGTAGGAGCACAATTCTGACAGACTGTCAGAAAACAAGACTATTGACGTCAAGTTTTGAACCCAGTAATCTGCGGTGAGCTCCCGGGTATCTATCAAATGCCCACGCAGAGAGGAATGAAACCGGACAGCAGAGGAGTCGCGCCTTGGTTGAATGTGCGCAATTGATGCACGGTAATCCTCTGCGACGGCTTGCATGTGGTGCGAATGGTATGCGACATTCACATTTAATAGCCGGTGGAAAATACCTTTCTCTTCAAGGATCTGATCCAGCTGGATAACGCCAGCCTTGTCACCAGAGATGGTGACACTCTTTGGACTATTGACGCAGGCAATTCCGATTCGGCCATGGCTAATTGTGCCTATGATATCCTTGATTTCATCGGGTCCTACACCGACAGCTAACATTGTACCCCGCGGCAACTTTGAGTTTTCAACAAGCAGCCTTGCGGTCCTACCCCGATGATAGGCAATCGCCATGCAGTCTTCTAATGACAGCGCATTAGTAGCATACGCGCTGGCAACCTCGCCACTAGAATGTCCAGTAACCGCCGATGGTTTTATATTCCACGAGCGCAGCAGATCTACCAGGGCAATCTGAATAGCTGTACAAATTGGCTGGCTGATCTGAGGTTCGTTAACCTGACTTGCGTCTTTATCCTTTGAAAGTTCCTCTGTGGCAGAACATTAGATGGTGATCTCACTATGAATGAGGGAACGCAGAGAGAGCAAAACTGATGGGACACCAAAGACTTGAGACAGCAAAAAAGTATACAGGAGGTAATACTGACCGATGAGGGAGAATTCAGCACCCAACTTGTCCAGGGCGGCATCTGTAGCGCGTAGGGTTGTAAAAAATACAGGGTAGCTCGTAAGAAGCTCGCGACCCATGGCATGCCACTGAGCCCCTTGGCCAGTGAAAATAAAAGCAACGGTTGTAAGCTCCTTGGCCCTCACTGGGCGTGACTGACGATCGACGAGCTGTCTAGTCAAGTCACTTGACCCCGTCGCTGTAAATGCTATCCTCCAGGGCATTATGGAACGTCGCTCACCCAGGGTATAGGCAAGGTTCCGAGGCATATTAATTTCAAACGCCTCTGGCTTTCGTTCTAAGTAGACGATGAGATTCTCCATACTGGCCTGTGCTGCCTTTTCGTCGTGCGCGCTCAACACAAACAGCCGTCTTGGTTCTCTCTGATCAGACCCCGGCGCATCAACGCTCACTTCCACCGGTGTCGCTGGGCGAGACCCTTTCTCTAAAACTACGTGAGCGTTTGAGCCACCGAATCCGAAGTTATTGATCGATATGTATTTCTTGTTATTGGGCCACGGTGTTTGGTGCGTCGGTATCTATAGAGTGAAGCAGTTAGCAATCTCCGCTGGTAGCCTATTATGAGCGGTAAGACCGGTTGTCGCACCTTGATGCTCAGACTCGATAATATACTCGTTGGAAACTTTTCAAAGTCACAGTTTGGTAGGATAAAGCCTCGTTCTAGCATCATAGCTGCTTTGATCACCGAGGCAATTCCACTGGCGGCTTCCAAGTGCCCAACGTTCGTCTTGACTGACCCGACCAGCAACGGGTCATCTGCTGGTCTCCCTTTGCCCAATACGTTGGCCAAGGCTGTTGCCTCAATCGGGTCTCCCACTATTAAATATTATCTGTCAGCATATAAAATCAAAGGTAGTGGAGTGAACGTGTCCATATTCAGCTTTACGATACCTTTTGTGCCAGTTCCGTGAGCCTCAACAAAGCCCACATCCTCCGGGGAAATGTTAGCCTCTCTGTACACCGACCGAATAAGATCTTCTTGAGCTGATCCATTTGGTAGGGTAATTCCATTGGTGCGACCATCCTGGTTTGTACTTCATTGTTCATTAGCACAATGTCAAATAGACTTCGGTGTGTCTCTTGGATGGATGGAAATACCCCGAATTTACGATCACTGCACGAATTCGATCATTTGACTCCAATGCATCTGAAAGACGTTTCAGGATCTGACAGCCAACTCCTTCTCCACGACCATAACCACTTGTGCCCCGGTGGTCGAACGCGTACGACTTCCCCGTCTCTGAGAAAAGCCTGTTTATTATTAACACTAGCACCGCTGTCAAGAAGCATATAAATACCTTTGCGATGACATTGTGGCAAAGCTGTCAGGACTAATATTCAAATGGACCCCGCCAACGACTGCAGCACTCGATTCTCCAGCTCGGAGAGATTGGCACGCTAGATGTAAGGCAACGAGACTTGATGAGCACGCAGTGTCGATTGTGAAACTGGGTCCTTTCAGGTCAAAATAATACGAGACGCGGTTAGACATAAGACCTTTGCATGTTCCTGTAGCAAAATACATGGGAACGGTCTCCGTATCCTTATGCCCCAAAAGTTGATAGTCGGCCCCATAGCCGCCCATGAACACACCAATATTCTGACCGACAACTTCTGATTTCGAGATGCCTGCATTCTCAAATGCTTCGTACGTGCCTTCCAATAACAACCGTTGTTGCGGGTCCATTGCTGTGGCCTCGGCTGCAGTCACGTTGAAGAAGGGCGCATCGAAAAGTGAAACGTTCTCGCTCAAGAAATGCCCTCCCCGTGCATTATGGGTTCCTTTCTTTCCTGGATTTGGGTGGTAATAGGCGTCAGGGGAGAAACGCTCCGCCGGAATTTCAGTCCAGCCACTGCGTGCCCGAGCGCACATATTCCAGAATGCAACTGGGTTGCTCACGTCCCCAGGCATTCGACAAGACATACCCACGATAGCGATACGGTCTGGGCAGCTGGAGATACCATCATAGCTTTTGGGTGTGTATATAGAGCTAGTTTGAGACGAGCTTTCTTGTAAATCCATTATGGGTGTTGGGTGTTTGTATCAAGCAGGGTAATGGCTCAAATGCGAGTTGTAGTTGTAGTTGTAGTTTAAGGAAAGTGCAATCAATCGTCCACAATACCCTCAGGGATGGGAAGAGTCAAAGCGGTGTTTTCAATTGATTTGTGGGGTATTATGTTGCATAAGGCAGTCAATACAGTAGTCCTTATATCTATTCTCTTGAGAGACACATGCGACAATACTCCCTTAGCCATCCTATGGTTGACCAAGCATGGCAGGCCCGGCAACCCCACCTCGAAGTGAATGATTGGACCTCACGAGATTTTGGTATCAATATACAGGAGAATAGGTCAGCAGCAGGGTTCCATCCGCGGCTATCCGAAACCCCCGGAACAGATGTGTAGATGTGCATATTATGGATCGCGTCGGGGTTACCCAATTAGGCAAGCTTACATAACCCTCGGACATGCCCAATTAAGCCACAAGCCAATGCTTTACAAAATTTGCATTCAACAAAGCTTAAGCTTTATTGCCGTCGCTGTGGATATATCTCTGATGTTCTTTTCCTTAATTCATCCAAGCACAACCGGTGATCTCGACAGCATTACATAATGAGGTTTTTATGCTTTCCCGGTGCAGGCTCCAATGCCCAGGCAAGTCCCCATCTCAGAATGACCATATGCACCACCTCTTGGAAGGGTCAGGAATACCTTATACTAACCCCGATAACATAGACGTTCAAGCCGATTTTAGGTACTGTAAATCAGAAACCTTTTCTCACCATTTTGCAGTGCGAAAAAATATGGTTTCTAACTACGCAATGAACATATACCAACAGCGCCATTCATGGCAGAAATGGAGTCGGATAATTCCATGAGCTTCACCTTTACGCAAGGAGAGGTTCCCTGTCAAATACCGGAGAAGTTTCTCGCTCACTATGGACCGGTACGTATTCTTTTAGTAGCTCCAACCCAACCCTACCTTAGGCAATTCTCATTTATGCTACCATATACTCATATTTCGCCTCGCCACTCTTTCTCAGGAACCACATCTTCAGTTCATTGCACGCAAAGGTATGCTTCGCCATGCTTGTCGAGATCACACAGTGTACGGATTGCCAGAGTTTGGGCTTGTACTGACCAAAAGGGATCGAACCGTATTGCGAACAGAATACTTCCAAGACCTAACGGCACGATTTGCAGCTGTTGAGCGTGCAATTGACAATGCCACCCCCGAAGAAAAGATGCGATTATCTCTGCAGAACCTACAACCACTAGAGGGTAGTGTCAACGCAGCTTTAGAAAAAGTATTTCGTCTAATTGACCAGGAGGGGCCCTTTGATGGGGTCATAGGCCACTCTGAGGGAACGGCCATGGCAGCTACCGTCTTGCTAGAGGAGCGGAGAAGGTTCAGCCGCAAGCGGTACGCTTGCTTGCCGACGGCTTCTGTGATTGTAAATGGACCGTCGTACTTCAAGTCTAGTTTCTTACTTGGTCGCCACGACTTGATGTTCTTTGTTGACAACAGGACTTCCTGTCCTACGTGCAGCTGCGTGGCTCTATGGCGTTTGTTGTATCCTTCCGCCTGTCGTTTCGCGGCTTTCTTCAGATTTTCTTCAAGTTCGGTCCGGATGTCGGTTAGGCCCTTCAACCGCAGTTCCACTGATGCGTTTGATATCGTCGGTCCGATGGCTTCGAGCCCGGGGACCGACGGTTCCATACCTTGCCACGCCATGAAGGGCGAATATCCCGTGGACGCGTTCTTGGCATTGTTGTACGCGAACCCCGCGGTAGATAGCCAGTCTGCCCAATCGCTCTGCTGGTAGTTCGTATACGTCCGTAAGTATGTCTCGAGCGTTTGGTTCTGACGCTCCATCTGTCCATCCGTCTGCGGGTGGAAGGCGGTGCTCAGGCGGCCCTTTATACGTAGGCCTTCACAGAATTGTGTCCAGTATGCGCTGGTAAAGAGCGAACCTCTGTCAGTTACTAGGCTTCTCTGGGCCCCGGTCTTACAGACGATTTCATCTAGGAACATGTTAGCCAGCTCTTCTGCAGTTACGGTTCCGGTTGTGGGTAGGTATCTCGCGGCCTTCGTGTATCGGTCTACCACCACAAGAATTGCGTCATATACGCGGCCCTTCCAGCCCGATGGCGGCAGCCGACTACGAAGTCCATTGTCAGGTCTTGCCATAGCCCTTCCGGAACAGGAAGGGAGGCCAGCTCGCCCTGTGGCAGCCTTCTAGGGACCTTCATCTTCTGGCAGACAGGACAGTCCTGGACGTAGTTCTCAATGTCTGCACGCAGACCGTCCCAGTAGAACTTCCTTCTGATCAACTCAAGAGTCTTTTCTCGGCCGAAATGGCCCGCGAAAGGATCATCGTGATGCACCCTCAGGATCTCTTGCCTGAGTGCAGAGCACGGAGGTACATAGATGGTTTCTCCGCGATACAGCAGTCCACCGTCAACGCGCCATCGTCTCGTCAGGTCGCCGCTTGTTTCAGCAACGTCGCCTTTGTGCACGCTCTCCTTCTTTCCCTCACCGGGCAGCAATCTGCCACGGATTTGGCCGACAAAGGCGTCCCTCTGTTGGGCCTGCAGGATCGCATCTCGAAGAGGGTGCGACGTTGCTTCGCAAGCGACTTCCTCTGGCAACCTCTCGTGCCATTGTTCTGAGAGCCAAGAGTTCCGGACCTCTTGAGCTCACGATCGAAACCGACGACTCGGCCGTCGAAGGCGCTCCGCCGTCGTTCCGATCATCCGGTACCACCCGTAACTTCCTCTGAAGCGTGGGTAACAGTCCAACGTTTCTTTCTTCGTGGACGTTTTCGTAGTCTTTTCGCCGGAAGGCGCATCGGCCGGGTTTAGGTGCCCACCCTCCACTAAAGTTCTCTAATCGTGACCTCCTAAGCCAAATATTTCCATGATATGCTCTTCATTAGAATTTTCGAGTTACTGTATCTATGAAATACTGATTTTTGGTGTGTTGAACGGCTTCAAAATTAGAACGCGTGGAAACATTGCTTGGGCGGCATGCTCGCTTACTAGATGTGTTACAGGAACTAACCCCGCTCTCTGGAACAGTAAAATTCCAAACAAAAAGCAGAGAAGGAAAAGGTAAAACACTACGGAGTATTCAATACACTACATTAACTTCAGTACTTGAACTACTGTGATAGGAGCGTATGGGAATTTAGTACCGCGGCTAGTAGTCTCCTGATAATTAGTGTTTGCTAACCGCGGTTATTGAACCACCCGCTGCACTTATTGTAAAAATAATAGATGCGAAGCCACTCAAATGATCTACTCTGATGTTCTGACATGCCTGGGGCACCTAGACAGCCAAGTTCTTGGGCCTATTAATTCTATTTCGGGGAATATTTCCAGGAACAGGCTGTAGGGTTATTCGTCTATCGCCT
>NVQI01000022.1:452816-527260 GCA_002894705.1 Aspergillus sp. ATCC 12892 | reverse complement strand
TTATATTAGAATTATATAAAGAATTCTAGTTTTTAAATAATTTATTCTATTATATTTTATAGAAGAACTGTTATATAATTTTAAATAGTCTTTAGCTTTTTAAAATTATATTTTTAAAATCTATTAATCTATTATACTCTACTAATATATTGAAAATGTATTTATAATCAAAATTATTTTTAATTAATAATTTTAACATAATTAGTATATAAAGCTCTAATATTTCATTATTAACAAATTTCTAAAAAATCAATAATATAGCTATTTAATTATTTAAAATTTAAAGAATTTTTTAAAAAGAGTTTCTATTAATTTAAAATATTTAGATCATTATTATACTAATAAATCTAATTATTAAAAAATAAAAAAGATTAAAAAAAATTAGAAAAGAATTAATATTCTTATCTAAAATAATTATATAAATTAGCTCTATAAATAATAGATTTAATAATTTTAAATTATCTATATCTATTATTTTTAAATATAAGACTATTTATAAAATATAGAATTATATTATAAATATATTATATTAATAAAATTATTACAGTATAATTCTAGACTGCTATTCTATTAGCCTTAACTATTTATTATATAATCCTAGACTATATAATGTAATTGGTAAGTGAGTTGCCTGTATAAGTGAGTTGCTCACCACCCACTATATAGAAATTTAAAATAATTAAAATATTATAAATTTAGACTTCTATATAAAAATAAGTAGTTTTATTAATTTAGATTATATATAATATTAACTTTATATAGTATAGTTAAAATATTCAAATAAAGTATATCTAGAAATTAATTTAATAGATAAAGATCTATTTATTTATATAGCTTTATTTATCTAATTTTAATACTCTATAAGAATTTAAACCTTAGATATTAATATATCTTTTTTAAAAATAATCTATTTAATAGAGTATTTTTATTTTTTAAGCTATTTTTTATATATAGTCTAGTATTATTTTAATTAATATTTAAATATTTAATTAATATTTTTAATTAATTAATTTAAACTAATTTTAATAAATAAATTAAAACTATAAGATTAATTTTAAATAGCTTTTTAAATATAGATTTAATTTATTAACTATTTAATTATATAAAATATTTTAGATATTAAAATATTTTAATTACTAAATCTATTATTTAAAAATATAAAGATTTTAAACTAAACTATTAGTTAAAAAAATATATTTAAAAAATAAAAAAACTAGATTAGTAGTTTTAAAAATATTATAAATATTACTATTAATAAAGATTATTATATAAATTTAAAAATTAAATTTATTAATATAATTAAATCTATAGTATATTTTAAATTTAATTAGATTTTTATATAAGTCTTTTAATAATAAGAAAATAATAATATTAAATAATTAAAGCTTATAAAATATATATAAATATATAGATTAATATAATATTATTTTTTATATAAATTTAATTAAATTAAAATATTAGATAGCTATTATAATTATTTAAAATAAATAAATAATATTTTTTATAGATTAATTAGTAGTATAAAATATAAAATAATTCTATAGTTAATATAGATTAATTTTATTATTTTTATATTAAACTTTTATATATATCTTATTTCTAAAAATAATATAAAAAAATAAAACGTATTTATTAGAATTAATATATTCTATAGTAGTAATTTATTTCTAATTTTCTAGCTATGATAAAAATAATTTTTTTAATATATTAAATCTAGTAATAACTTTAGCTATAGCTATTAGATCTATTATAAATTTTATTTTATTAAAATTATATATATTATATATAGCTATACTATATTTTTAAATAGTTTTATTTATTTATTTAAATTAAATATCTAAAATCTTAAAATTCTCTATTTTAATATATTAATAGTTATAGTAATATATAAAATAGAATTTAAATTTAAATATATATTTAATAAAATTATATATTTATTTTTTTCTATAGTAGTAGAGAGAGAAGTAGTATTATATTTTAAAAGTAGAATATTAGCTATTTTATATATATATATATATATATATATTAAAAAGATACTCTATATTTATTTAATAATAGAATCTATTTTTTAAGTTTTTCTTTTTATTAAAAATTATTTTATAGCTATTTATATATATATTTTAATAGATATTTTTGAAATATTATATAGAATATATTAAAAGTATAAGCTACTATATAAATATTAATAATTTAATTTTTTTTAATAGTTGATATAGCTAATAAGACTCTGTCTTTCTACTTTATCTAATATTTTAATAATTTAGATATTTTTGATAATATGGCTGATGATTAAATAGTCTTAAAAAAATAGATATATAGAAAATGTGTATATTGGCCCGCTCACTTGCATGGCCTGCTTGCTTACCAATTACATTAATGTAACTGGTAAGCGATCTGCCACTGTAAGCGGCCTGCCATCTTCTGTTTTCCATAGTAAACAGTCTATTTTCAAACAACAATATCTCAACTATTATAAGATATATTCGCTTATAATTAAAATATTTTACTAATATTAGTATTTTTTATATATATATTAAATTTAAACTAAAAATAAGTCTTAAAATATATAAATTCTTACTATATACTATAAGATATACTCTATTTTATCTTATCTTTATAATAAAAGCTTAAAAAAATCTACTACTTATATATAATTATTCTACTATATAATAAGCTATATATTAATTTTTAGATAGAGATAAACTGAATTGATTGAGATATTGTTGTTTAAAAATAGACAGTTTACTATGAAAAACAGAAGATGGCAGGCCGCTTACAGTGGCGGATTGCTTATCAGTTACGTTAGTTAATAACTTTATTATATAATTTATTTTGCTATAAGTATATTTAGATTATTTTAAAATAGAACTCAAATATTTATAATAGACTTAGTAGTCTAATTTTTAATTTCTAAATAATTTTCAAAGATCTATAATAAGAATATACTATTAATTATTGAAATAGATTATAAGTTATTCTTTTAAACATAATTATATCTTTACGAAGATAGCTATCTGTCTAGTAGAGATATACCGCCCTATAGGTGCCTGTAACCACCAGTTGTGCAGAACAGCAAGTTGTGCAACACAGAATCCCAGATATTGTTGATGACTCTGCATAGTTGGTTGTTATAGACGACCGTACTGTACAGATAACATAATATCCGTCATCATCCTTAGTATTCAATCAACACCTAGTAATTTTATTGAGCTATATTGAAAAAATGACATTGAGCTGGTAATCCAACTGACCGACCCCCAAGGGGGTCGGCGGTGAGACGGGTAGGGCGGTCCTCAAGCACCTAAAGTGCGACTACGTTGCATGACATGCAACACATACACACACTCCGGTGACTTTACTCCGTTAGGGGTTCTTAATTACCTACCCTTAACATTGATACAGTATATCTGGGCTAGGGTGACAGACCTGACTGCTTCTACTGGCGAAAGACTATCCATTGTAGATATAGCTGTACATGTAGGATGATAATAGAGATTTAGGTTGGCTGGTGTCATTCCTCCAGCCCTCGTGGTCGAACACGTCATTTCTTGCCTTCTCTACCATACGCACTAACAGGGCAGCAGCAGCCCCAGGACAAGAGGACAATTCAAAGGGTTGGCGTAGAAAGGGCCATTTCGGGGTAAATGCTGCAGGTTCAAGGCAAGTGTATGAAATTATCCTTTAATTGTCAAGTGAGACTTGGCAGATTCCTATTACTTTATTCCAACCATGCTAAAGCAACGTGGCCTCACCCAAGCATATTCCTCCTGATTATCTCCAAGACTAACCCCCATCTAACCGTCGACGCAAATTTGGCCTGAGATGATTGATTGATATCAACCACCCTTTCTTTGCTACAGTATAATCTCGGCCCCCACTGTCACCCTCAAACAGTACCTGGACTTCCTGAAAAGTAGACCATAAGGAAAGCAATATGGTAAGCTCTAACCTCGCACTTACCTTGCGGCTTATAGTTGCTGAAATAGCTACCTCAGGCACAGACGCCACAACAACGGAAGGCGAATGAAAAGTACGCCAAGAGCGAAGCTGCAAAGCGTGGCAAAGGAAAGACTGCAACAAAACAAAAACAGAACTCGAAGTCTCCGGTGTCGACCGGGTGGGTTGGTATGTCTCGAAGTCCAGAATTATCACGGTTCCCGAGGCTAATGAGGCCCCGACAGTTGTTCTTGCCTTTGCGGTCTGCGGTGGGCTTGCATTTGAGGCTCTGAGGATTGTTCCGGAGTTATGGTCGGCTGCTGTTGCGATGTTCAATCGCAAGTTGGCATAAAGCTAGACTAGGTATTCGCTATTCGAATACGGTGGTTTTAAGTATTGTATTTATTTTAATATAGGACACTCTGATCCCCGGGTTCTAGGTAGATTAATTCACCGTATGTGATTCGTATATTGCATCGGACAAATCGTGTCATCGTCGGAATCTAGCAGTGACAACCACTTAGAAGGTGAGATCACTACTTCCTGGTCAAGGGCGTAAAGAGGAGCTTGGAAACACTTTCATGGCCTCAACAATGGTTAACCCACTGTGACAAGTGGATGGATATCCTAACTAATACCACCGGGCTCATCCCACTCCCAACCACCAATCTCCTGATACACAAGTCCATGACACCCACAAAGGGGTGAATATACCTTAGAGTGCGCTACTTGAGCCAGCATTGATTTGTTTTTTCGCTCTCTTCTTTTTCTTTGGTGCCACAGATGAAACTAACCTTTGTTGAGTGTTGTCCACCGACATTTCATCTTCAGCTTTTGGCAGTGCAGCTTCCTGAGATCCAATACGTGTAGGCTTTTTTAATTTTCTTTTTTTCCTTACCAGCGTCCCTTCTGCAGGGATGCCATTCGGATGAACACGTTCTGAAGCTCTTTGCATCTCTAGCCGCAGCTTTTCCACTTTCTGCACAGCCATAGCCATTTCTGTATCATGCCCAGCCACCATCGTAGGGACTGTAGGATCTCCCGAGGGACCACCTCTACCATCTAAGGATAGATGCTCTAGTCCACTCGAGTCGACCTGTAGAAGAGACCGTTTGGCTTTACTCGGCTCATCATTGGAGTCAATATGCGGTGAATCTTCCTGTCCGATAATCTCATCAGGTGCGATCTCGTACTTTTTAGGGCGTGAGCCACCTTGTCGGTTATCGCGCGACAGAGATGCCAAAGTGCGATGACTTCCGGCGCCATTCAAATTGAGGTCAACTATAGGAATAGAGTCAATATCCAGTCCGCTATTGTTTGACATATTGAGAGTCTGGTGAAATGGGGTCAATGTGCAGGAAGATTCATCTTCAGCAGCAATATAAAACGGATCATCCTTGTTACGTTCTTTCCGTTCCTCTCTCCGCTTTAAAGTGGCAGTGTCATCTCCAAAGCCACTGGAGAGGTCCTGGTATGTTGTATTGAATTGCAAATCCATGGGTAGGAATTCAACAGGCTGCTTATCCAGCACAAAAGCTTCCCTAACGTGATAAAACATCTGAGATGGTAGTTGGCCTGCTGGCTCCGGAAGCCCATTGGCTGGGTTATTAAAAAGCCCATATAGCTGCTTGTTGAACTCTTGTGTTAGACAAAGCTGATCTGGCAAAGGAACCTTCCTTTGGGCGTTGGTAGCGACTGGATTGAGTTCTAGTCCATGGAACAAGCTGGGAACCATAGACGACAGCAAGGATGGAGCCTGGCCTACTTCTAGAGTTTCTGACTGAACGGCATCTGCTGCTAAGCGCATGACCTCCAGAAATTCGATTGCCCTTTCTTGCACGTCCAAGTCTGGGTGGGCAGCCAAAACATCAAGGAATTCGATGATTCGAGCTAAAAGAAGGGATATTTCACTGTTCTTTAACGAGTCCCAGGTTTCGTCCCCATCACAAATGAGATTGGCTAAGACTTTGGGAATAGCCTGTATATAAAGGGACAGCGTGCTCGCTGATAACGACACGTTCGACATATCGATCAGTGATTGAAGAGTTTGGCTAGGATATGCAAGATGCTCTGCAAATTCACCAGTGACCCAGGCAAGAGGCCCTAAGATCCCATTCGTATGTTTGGAGACAAGGGGAGACGGGCCCTGATTGTTGTCAACTAGAATCAGAGTCTCTGCAGCTCTGGTTGCCTCCATCCTAACGTCCCTAACACGGACAGCGATATTGCGTATTTCTGACCCGATACGGAAAGCAACACTATTCTTGTAGTGCTCGGGATCCCGATATGAAGTATAGTGGGTAGGAAGCTCTTCAACACTTGGAGGAAGCAGCTTGACTAACTGGACCAGAACGTCAACATACCACTCGAAGTCAGGCAGCTCCGAATAATTGTTGTAAGAGCAGACATCTAAAATTCGGTGTACAACTTCAATACTATAATTGTCTGGCAAGGGGATCGGTATCTTCTGAGCATGTGGATCTTCTGATAATGTAAATTCTCCCATGTCAGGGCGTATACCTGTCTCACAACTCCCGGCTGCAAGGGTACTTTTGGTGACTTGACGGGCATTGAAAAGTTGTTGGACAAGTCGATTCACCACTGACTGGAGTGTATCGCTTGTTACCATTCGAGTCACGAGGTCGAGGGCTCGCAGTCGGATTGAAATGTCCGGATCCTCCAAACAATCCATGATGACATCCTGATGAGCTGACACCAAGACGGGGTGAGACATCACAATTCTGTTGAAGGCAAGGAGAGCAACATATTTTACTACAGACTTATGTTAGGCTCACGACTACGCTTCGATCTGAAAGGACTTACAATTGGGATCGGACTCTGTGACTACCATGCCTCTGAGCTTACCGAGACAGAGACTTGCAATCTCGTTCTTTTCCTCCAGCACTTCCTCACCATCAAGAATACCGCCCTGAACTATGCCGTTGATACATTCATAGAGCAATGACATGGCAGTTGTTGTCTGAATTATGTTGATCAATGGCCGGATAAGCTTTCGTGTTAATCGTGGTTCTATGGGTGTCAATGTTGCGAACTAGATCAGTTAGGAAGATATCATGGGGCCCGAAAGAAAGGAAACATACAAGCTTTATGATTTTGATAGCCATCCAATTGTTCCCTCCATCCACTAATAGTTCGAAGAATCTTGGCGCCAGAGGCAGGAAGTCATGTGGCCTTCTCCATCCGAGTTCACATACGACATTGATCACCGCTGTGGTGACGCTGCTATCCTCTCCACCATCCATGAGACGGTCCTTGATTTTAGGCCATGCCAATTTTAGCGCTTCGGGGTAAACCAGGGCAAGTCTATAAAGACACACAACAGCCTTCTTACGAGCCACAGCATGTGAGTGAGAAATGCGTGACAGAACATCTGGGAGCAACGACATCGCCAGTGAAGGTGTGATAATGTTTGGTAATGTTATCAGAGGGAGGGACATGTTTGGGATACTAGGCGACACTAAATCCTATGAAGATATTAGACGTCGAGACAATTTGTCCATTGTGCCTTTGAATACCTTTTTTAGCAGGTTTGTAGCCAACATTAAGACTTCAGTATCTGGTCTAAAGCTCTGTACAGCTGCAAGGTAGCCAGCTCTCTTCTGCAGGTACTTGGTAGATGACATAACTTCCAGTACATGGAATGAAGCCCAGGACATGTCATACCCAAACATCTCCAAGTAGATTAGTTTCAACAGAGCCGTAGCTTTCTTGTCTATACAGAGTAAGCTATAGAATGGATTGACAGAAGCATGATATCAACATGAACGTACCCATATCCTGAGACTTGATCTCAGCCTTACACTCTCGAAGACAGTCTTGTATGTAGTCCTCCTCGGCGCCCTTGTGATTTCTCAGACCTTTTATAAGGTCATAAAGAGATTTTTCAAACCTACATTGCTTAATGATTAGCGAAGCTTTCGAGTAGCGAGCATGGGTGAGGTGTGAACATTATGGTTGAGTATGCGCTGCTGGTTGGCTCTCAGGCTCATTTAGCTGCTGATTGATAGTCGCATGAAGAGTAATGTTTCAGCCGTGATTATGTCTTTCGCCTGCCGCGAATAATGGTAGCCATCAATCGTTTATAGCATAGCTCGGAAGCAGTACAGGACCCTGTATGAAGTTGATACAATGATAGCCTGAGAAGTAGAGCTAAGATGTCGCTGCTACTTGAGGTGGAGGGATAAGTTGCAATGACATCTATTTGGTCACGGGAACGGTTATCAGATTAAATGACTAACCACAATGGGAACAGACCTCATATGGACCCCTGGCAATCTTAGGTTTTGTCTCTTTCGTTCTGCCCCTTCGCGTCTCTTCCTTGCAAAGAGGGTTTTGAGCATAGTAGAGCTTGTTCTTCTCACAATAGCATATGAATCAGTGTGCCCACTGGGTTTAAGTGTGTACTATCATGGCCCATGCTACACCCGATTTCCATGCCACTCATAGCTCAAGCCCGATTACTACTCTTCGTTTCTCTCAGCAGGCACCAGTGATCCTTGAACGTCAATTACACTCAGGAAAAAATCTAATCTCTGCGTTAATAGCTAAACAAGAGGAGCCAGAAAAATATGGCATAATAGAGCAACTTTTCTTCTCCTGTCTACAAACCGGCGATGATAGGTCTGCTCTGTTATGTCTCGAGCAATTGACACGTCGTTTCGGCTCTTCGAATGAGAAAGTAATGGGGTTGCGTGGCCTGTATGAGGAGGCTATATGCGAAAATCAATCTGATCTGGAGGATTCCCTGCGTAAATACGATTCCTACCTGTTGGAGAACCCACTTAATTTGGTTTGTCATGATGTGTTCGTTGATGATCACTTACTGACTGGTTCTTGTAGCCTATTCTAAAGCGCCGTATCGCGCTCTTGCGTTCACTTGCAAGGCCTGCAGATGCTATAACAGGCTTGGTAGAGCTCCTAAAGGCAGTGCCTACCGATGCAGAGGCTTGGTGTGAACTTGCAGATCTATATCAGTCTCAAGGACTAAGCTCACAAGCAATATTCAGTCTCGAGGAGGCCCTGTTAATCGCTCCTAATGCTTGGAATGTAGGTATCCATTATATACTTTCCATCAAAACTCGTCTAACCTCTACTGCAGATTCATGCTCGCCTTGGAGAAGTTCTATACATCTGCGCCCGCGCTGCAGAGACAGAAGTTACCTCTCGGTATTTGCGAAGATCTATCCAGTATTTTTGTAGAAGCGTCGAGCTATGTGACGATTATCTTAGAGGATTCTATGGCTTAATCTTGGTGAGCCCTTACGCGTTGCATAACTTTCCCTATAACCGCTGTCCAGTCTCCAGTCTTCTGCTTACCGAGACTTGGTTTTGACGTTTCGGTCAATTGCTTATTTATACTGACGTTTGATCTCCTAGGCGACTTCGCTTCAACTTGGGAGAGAATACACAATGGATTTTTCACAGGCGTCATTGTCAGCGTCATCGGAAGATTTCTTGCCCAAAGAGAAGGTCGTGAAACTGAATCTTCTCGCTAGAAGAAAACTCGAGGATATTGTGAAACAGCGGTCTATGAACCGCCAACTTTGGGAGCATGCGCAAGGTGAACTCATTGCAGCCAAAGAGCTTCTCGACCGCGAGTCATATTAAATTAGCACGCAAGTCAGTTTCAAGATGAGCCCATGAACTCCTTCATGTATGATGAGTATCTCTCCCTATGTTGTTACCTCATTCGGGGTTGGGGAAAAGTGCACACTTTACGCACTTTCCACACGGATACTATTATCTGGAGTCCTTTTTTACATGCCTGGTAGGCTTCATCACCAGTTCAGCCCGACCGTTCAAGTTTGTAATAAATGTGGTTTGGCTAAAAGGGTTCTTAGGGGGCAAATCAGTCGCTTACTGATCACGATAATGAAGAGTCATGAGCTCTGTATATATTTCCATGGGTAGTGAATCGTCTTGTAGATGGTAGCTGTAACTGCCGTCGCTTGGACTGCTGAACGAACGCATAAACGGGTTCTTATAGTAAGAAACGTGCCTTGCGCATATAATAGTATCTAAAGGGTAATACCCTGTAGGTGAGAGAAGAACCGTTGATTCTCTAGCATGGGTCTACTACTGAGGCACTTATTAGCTAGGCGAATCGGCATATGAAGTTCCCAGTGGTGGGATTAATTTAGGAACTCCTAAGGCCAATTACCACATCGATGTCGCTGTCAAAAGGAGAGGTGAATGGATCATACGTCATCAATATGTATACCGTATGTATAGACGCCTATTCAATTGATAGATCTAACTCAATAATTACAGCTTCTATTTTTAGTATTATTTTTATTTGCTACACAAGAAGCAATTTTCATGTTATTCAAGCGACATAGCCATGAAATCGACCAAAGACTTTCTGCACAATCCCAGAGACATGTTTCGTACCTGCTTCAGCTGTCGCCCGATTGTGGTTACTCGACCCGAAGGTTGAATGTTGATTGGGCACTTGGGCAGCATATGCAGGCCTGCAAGAAAAGAGAGGGTTGACAACTCAGTGCCTAATTATCTTGAACTTTTAGAATCATCTCCCCATGGCATGCCCAACGATCATTTATCTGAATAGGCCGTCGACTAATGAATTAGGTCAAATTTTTTCACAGTCTTCTCTGGTACTTTTTTTCACTCCTCGCACCAACCCCTTACACGCTTAGGACCACTTGACTCAGCTCGTCTTTCGGAATCTCTGCTTTGGTTCCCGGAGACCCTTCCCTTCTCTCCAATTCGCACCCGACGTTCTACCTTGGCGGGGTATATACCCGGGCTTTGAATTCATCTTCTATTATCACCTGTCTCCAAGGATCCCGTCTTGCGCAGCCCTGGAAAAAAAAATGCCCGCTATCCCTAACGCAAAGAATCTTGGGTGGTAGCGAAATTTTCTATACGCACTTTTGAGCCCAACCCCAGGGTCACGAACGGCCACCCGGGGCTCAAATATAGTTGCCCAGGTACATGGGGGGCATCCTGTCCCTCCATTTAGACTCCGCTGTACCTCCGCGAAGCAGGGAATCGCGTTGAATTATAGACCTGATCCTAACGACCATAGTCAATATCTCTGTCTTCTTATTGTTCTACGTGGAGCAATAATAACGGTACCTGAAGGTTTCTTGTCGCTACTGATTCCATGGCGTGCGTCTCACACCTGCACCCCCATAGTATTTTGGTCCTAATTATTGTTAGGTTCAACATCACAATTGGTCCCAGCCCTCACGGCTCCGATCATTCCTCACTTTCTGACGAAGAAGACTCCTCCGGCGTGCAAGTCTCCCCGCCGTCTGACTCAGGAAGCCATGACTATCAGGATCCTTATGATGAATGGGCACACCTGCCATATCCAGATGAGTTGAAGCCATCTGATTCCGCGTCTCGGCCTAGGACATCGCATCATGCCCGTAGCCGTCACCCGGTTCATGGGCCGTCGTCAACCCGTCGTCACCCAGGTAGACGTCATGTTGTACAGGAACGGGAACATTTCACTCGTCGTCCTCGGCGCCAGCCTTCCCCCGAGTCTCCAGAGAGCATGGACTCGGGGGACGAGTATGACAGTCCTTATGGTCGAGTATCTCATGAGAAGAGAATCTGGCCGCCTGTGGCCCAAGGCCCAGGGTATGCTCGCAGCCCCTCTCCAGTACCCTCGTATGTTTACCCCAATGGTGGTGCACTGCATGCAGCTTATGCACACCAAAGCAGTCACCAGCCTCCTTCAGACCAACTTATAAGATTGGGCCCCCACGGACATCCCGCTCTGCCGAATCCTTACGGCCAAGCAAGTTATGCCTATAACCACCAACTGCAGCAACCTCATGGCTCCTCTATGCCACCATATTTTCATGACCATCATTTGGGGCACCATCCGCATCATACGCCACCTTCCCATGCTCGAGCTGATGGGCATACCCCATCTCAACATCCACTGGCACGTTCTCTCTCCTCTCATGGCCCATCACCCTATGCCGGCCCCCCACTGGGCCCCCATGACTTGGTCCCTTATGGACCAGGGGGTTATTATCCCTTTAGAGAGCCATATGGTATGGTTCCTGGCATGATTCATCCATCATATTTGAATCCATACCCCCGCGTGCCATCTCCAAGTCAGGTTGAATCAACTGGTTCCCCACCTCCGCCACCCACAGATACACCAAAGGACGAAGCAATTGCAAGACTGGAGAAGTTGATCTTGGAGGAAAGGACCGAACGTGAAGCGAGGGAACAGCGAGAGGCTGCACGACAAGCGGCAATGGAACAAGAAGCCGCCGAACAAGCTGCAAGAGAAGAGCGTGCTGCTCATGAGATGAGGATTGCAGAGGAAGCTGCTGCCCGTGCTAGAGAGGAGGCAGAGCAGAAGGCTGCCGAAGAAGCAGCGAAAGCAAAGAAAGAGGCGGAGGAAGCGGCTGCAGCCGCCGCCGCAGAGGCTGCAGCCGCGGCCACTGAAGCAGCCAATGCAGCAGCAGCAGAGGCTATTGCTGCCGCGAGGGCGGCTGCATCAGATAAGCCCCCCCCGGAAAAGAAAAAACCCATAAAGTTCAAAGATGCGGTCGGGAGGAAGTTCAGCTTCCCTTTTGACCTGTGCTGTACCTGGCAGGTAGGTTTATTATTTTTTCTTATCCTTGCTTTCTATTCACCTATTAGGCTCTATATCTGACTCTGTTAAACCAAGGGTATGGAAGAGCTCATCCGCCAGGCTTTTCTCCACATAGAGGTAATTGGGCCCCATGTCGCCGAGGGACACTATGATTTGATAGGCCCCAACGGGGATATCATACTTCCACAGGTTTGGGAAACTGTAATCGAACCTGATTGGACTATAACTATGCATATGTGGCCTATACCAGAGAAGCCGAAGACACCTGAGCCAGCTCCACCTCCGGATCCTCCTGTTCCAGAAGCTGCCGCTGCCCCTGAAGCTCTACCAGCACCCGAAGACGTGGTTGTCGCTGTTCCTGCTGAGGAGCCTAAGAAAAAATCTGACTCAACAGGTGCGTCCTCCGTCCGCTGTCTCGTCAAGGAGCCCCTCGGAACCTGTTTCTTCAGTGGAACACAATTCGCCCCCCGTCTCCTATGCCGAAAACTGACTTGCTTTTATAGGAGCGAAAAAGCCGCGAACAAGAGCGCCCGACCCGGGTGCGTTTGCCATGTGGATGGCGGGCGGTAACCGTAGGTTCAACAAAGCTTTAAAAGTGGGAAAAAAGCCTAGAGTAGTCCTGCAACACGGGCTTGCTTCTCGTGTTATGTGATAGGATCTAAGCTTTTAGCTACTGCCTCTGAACTGCGCATTGCGATAGGTATAGCGTGCATCGCTACTTTCTGTCAAGCTAGGCCTAAAGCTTAGATCGCGGTGGGAAGTGAACGCAGAACATGTCAATGGGCTTTGTATGTCCTGCGATATCTTTCGCTCCAAGGCAGCCTGGGCGAATGCTAGAAGTTTGAACTTGATCTATCTAAGCTTCTCTGGGGGGGGCATGGCTTTTCCTCTCGCATAGCCGAGATTGGTTTCTCATGCCTCAGGGTGGGATCGCGCGCCCAAATCCATTTACATTTTGTTTTCGTTTTTCGTTTCCCCTTCCCTTCCCTTCTTTGATAGCGGTGAAACAAGGAGCACGGAAGGCATCTGTGGTTATTAAAAAAAAGTCGTGGCATGCTTCTATCACGTGTTAAACATTGTGGGTGTTGCGGCGTGCTATTATACCCATAGAAGCGTTGAATAGCATATTTTACTCCTTCCATATGCATATCTGTGCTATTATGTGTTCTGGCTCAAATGCATGTTTTTAAGCCTAGTAGGCAACACCGGTTGCGTGTAACATAGCTATCTTTTCCCACACTGCCGACATCTTACAAAAATATAGAGTTAGACTTGTATTCTAACATGTGAATTTTGCGGTTTCTACTGGCTCCATCATCTCCCCGAAGTGTCGTGGCCTCGATTTCTGTCACAACAGCTTCATTGGGGAATTAGGGGCTTCCATTCAATAATTTCGTCTCCAGTTCCACCAAGAAGATCGTGAACTTCACCTGTAAACCTCGGAGGTGATCTGATTGATGAATTTGTATGTAAGCTTTTGCCTTGTCTATGTTCCTCCTGTCCGCCGATCCAAAAGTCATTTGACATGCCAGTATCTGGCAACCTCTCAGTTGGGGCAGATGGCGTATTATTGTTAAATTTGCCTCCAAGATTCTGTCCCATTGGGTTATATCCTTTGAAGATGGGCTCCGTATCAGCAACTGCCTGTGGGTTGCCAGTAACTGGACAGGATGCCGGTAAACATTGCTTTGAACTGAGAGAAACCGGTTTTCGGGGTATCGGTGGCGCAGCCTTCTCATTACCCAGTTGTCCGGTATACCTATTGATTGTGTTCAAGGAGCTTGATGAATGACTCCCCGTACTCCGATCAACTGGCGGAATCTGAACTTTGAGCCTTGGGGAAAGTTGCGGACCTTGCGATACAGTATTCTGATTCTTAGTAATAGTTTGTCTTTCAAAGGAACGATGAGTATTGATCCAACTCGCGTCACTGCTGGAGGAGAAAGGGTTGGAACTGTGGTGGATGTTGAGATTGTATCCATCACCAGGCGGCTTCAAAGCTGATTTTACGAGTGCCCCTTTAAGTATCCCGATTAGAATAGATGAAGACTGACAGGTGCGATGCAGTAGTACGCCACGAATGATTGGGTTACATACCATTTTCTAACCACCACCTATGATGATCTGAACTAGCTGGTGGTAGACCAGGAGCAATAGGCGTGGGTGGAATAAGTTCCTCACTTTGTGCGCTCGCTTGTTCTATTGTCTTTGACAGTACGTTGTAGGGGTCATTGCGTCTCTCAGTATATAGTATTCGCCTGAGTTTAGCCTTCACAGCTTCATCAACAACGTTGATGACACACGAGAAAGCGGCCCGAACGGGACGATGGTCTGAAAATCGTAATTTTGCAGTATTATAGTCTATCTGACGAAGACATGACCCTCGCCACAATATTCTATCGCACCAAGCAGGTATGCGTGCTTTCTCTCTGCAACTAGTCAGTCTGGATACCTATCTTGTAAGATAAGCCAGATCTTACGATGTATCATAAGTATCGCTGTCAATGTCGTATTTGTACGTTGGGGGAAATGCAATGAGCCCCTCAGTATAAAACGGGAAGGCTCTGCCTGCCAACATTTGTAGGTTTAACTAAAACTTGATGTTAAACAGAGGCATGTTCCAGAGTTACGGAACTGGAATACCTGATCGTTGTTGTAAAGCTTTTGGTAGTCTTTCTGTGCCACAAGTTCCCTGACCAATTGGCTGTCGAGACCGATCCGATAATTAAAATCTCCAAGCCACACGATGGCATCATGGTCCTCAATTGCTCTGTTTTTCTGGAACCGGAGACCGTGATATATAGTCTCATAGTCTCTGTTTCTCTCGTCGTAGTTTGCAAATCCAGCGGCAAGATGAGCCGTGACGAAACATATCCGCGTGTTGGAGTACTCAAAGCGTATTGCACAGCCACCTTTATTACCGGCCATTCCGGAGAGGCCCGTCTACATGATCATTGTCAGATATGTGTTTATGGGAACCCTGTAACAGCCTACCTTCTTAACACTCCCTTCAACATTCTTAATATCTCTCAGTGCATCTTCTCTAACATATACCATAAGTGCGGCGCCAACGAGCTGGCCACTTCGCAGAAGGACATACTTCGCAGTCCCTCTTGACCTCGCACGGCTGTTCAAACAGTTCCCAACAGCAACTTCCCATACCTTACGAGTTGTAGGGTCCGTTGACATTATCTGCTGTGGACTTAGTGAAACAATCTCCTGGAAGCCGACAGCAAATATAGTCGGGTCCTCGGTTTGCTCGTCAATTCCTGCCCAGAGCCATGGAGCTAGGTCGACATCTGGTCCACGGTGTCTCCCATTGACGTTAAATGTCCCTGTCCAGATTTTGATAGACTTGGTAGAGGAATACTCCAACGCTCGCCTATTTAACTCATCGGAAACCAGATCATTGATCGGGTCATAGAGACGCACCGGCAATTGATCTGTCAATCGTCCTAATAAAAGGTCTATTGTTTTCTGACGAGCTTTATCGGAAAAATTGTTGACATAAAGCCGTGTTGCGGTCTTCCGTGCATCTGCCAGCGCGCCAGCAATGGACATTTTGCCATGCCGTGTGAATGAACTTTTCAAAGCACCTGTACCTGCGTAGATTTTTGACAAAGCATCCCCATTGTCGGCCCAAAGGGTTGAGTGCTTCAGCTGGACTTCTGGGTTTAGTCTTCCTTTCCGCTGTAACATAAAAGATTCCAGAGCCATGGAACTGATGATGGTTTGCACAAGATTAGTCCTGTCGAGACAATCTAGACAATTTGTCCGGAACACGCCTTCCTGTTGAAGAATGACAAAGGAACTTTTCGGTCCATCTTGATTCTCGTCTGAAGTTGCTGAAACACTCCCTTCTGATAGAAAATATGCAAAAGCATCCAAAGAATCAGATATCTCGGGTTTTATTTGGCTGCTAGCCCCGTACCCCAAGGGACCTCGAGTCTCAGCGTGAAAATCGAATTCAGTTGCTCGCAAAAGTGCATGATTAGATGAGATGTTAGAATCGGCTTTTTGGCTAAGTGGGCTCTTCCTGAGCTGGTTGGAAAACTCCGTCGACAGTTCAGCCTCCCCGGATTTAAGCTTACTGAGAAGGTTAACCACATGAATTGCACCATATTCTAATTCAAGATTCCCAAGATGCTTGTTAAAAGCATGCTGTGTCGCCTCGCTAGATCGAGTTATTTCGATTTTCTGTTGCCCAGGCAGGAATCCAGTAGCTTGCTCCCAGAAAATTGGCACAGAGCCACGTACTTGAACATAAGAAAATGTGGTATTGGGTGGGATCCAAAGAATTGTCTCTGTCTCAACGAAATTGGCAACATGGCCATCATCATCAATACCTCGAGAATTAAACCTTGTACCTGCTCGCCGCGAGGACTGTCGCGAAATGATGGTCAACGTGGAAGGATAACTTGTTCGTAGCTGGGGCAAGATGGATATTGAAGCAGGGATTGTCAGTGTACCAGAAAATCCGCGTATAACACATGTCAGGATCTGGGAAGAGTCGAGACGTTGCTTTTCGGCAGGGGACAGGTGGCTCCTGAAAAGAAGAAGCGGATGGATCATGTACGAGTTCCATAGCATATCCTCATCTAGAGTATCAATATCGAAAGCTGTCGACTTTTCCGAACTAGTGTTATATCAGTTAACAATTTATTATTAGACCAATATACATCCTTTTTCGACTAACCGGTCTTGCAGTCGATCAGTGAGGTTGAAATCAAGACTATAGTAGAAGCTGCCGTCACTTAGGAGCTTCTTCAGGGCCAAGAACGGATGATCAGTAACCATCTCCTTATTCTCAAAGCTGGGTCCACGACCGAACTCCTCAGTTGCAAAGGAGGATTCGGATTCGTATTCAAGTCTATTTTCATAGTCCGAATGACTAAGGCAAACTGAGTTTATTAGCTATTATTGATCAGAGGAGATGATAATGAGGTAATACAGAAGTCAACGTTGTCAATTTTTGAGATTGTCTCTCCTGGTCTTACTGCTGCGGCGTCTGAACAAGCAGTAACAATGCAGAGGAAGACTTCCTCGCCCAAAGTAATCAACCCAAGAGTCCCAAACCCGTCACTTAAAGCTCGATAGCCTTTCAAGTCAACAGATTGTAACGGTGCAAATTCAACGAGACACCGTGGTGGACCATTACTGGGTGATTTATTGATTGTTGGAGCTGTTGAGCCATGTTTGAAGATCAAGGCGAAGTCGTCTGTGGTTATAATAAGAGTGCGTTGAGGATTGTCCCGTGAAAAAACTCGCAAATTAGACATGTTATAGGCTATCCAACGTATCTAATGATCATTTTCATACAGGCTCAAATCTTGAGGAGCTGTAAGTTATACTGCCGGGAATATTGATAGAATACTGGAAGAGGGCAAGTCGCTCCACTGATTAGAAGTGGGGCCCCCTAAAAAAGCAGGCGGTCTATGTCTGTTATCAGGCCTTTACTTTTTTTTTTCCCCCCTCTCATTGTTATATTATCAATTTGCCAGTCTATCATTTCGTTACTCCACCCCTTTGTTCTACACTTTTGTTGGTTGGTTCGAGGATTTTGAAATTAGGGAGTCAATATCCATTGTATTTTATAACGTTACAAATGGGCTTAGCAGCACCCCGCAAGTATGTTATTTTGTCGCGCCACCGAATATTTGAATAACCTGAATACTAACGGCAAGGGATTATAAGGAGGACGAAAATCTCACATGATCCAAACAATACAAATTGGTCCCGATCAACCAGTGGTTATGGCCACAAAATTATGAGCTCTCAGGGGTGGACTCCTGGCAGCTTCCTAGGTGCACGCAATGCCGCTCATGCTGATATGTTCACTGCCGCGAGCGCATCTCATATTAGGGTTGTTGTGAAGGATGATACGCTTGGCCTTGGAGCACGCTCTAAGCGTGACCCCCTCGATGAACCTACTGGACTTGATGCCTTCAGAGGGTTGCTAGGTCGTCTGAATGGAAAATCCGATGCAGATTTAGAAGCCGAACAAAAAAAGCACGAAGATGCGAAGATAGCACGGTATGCTGCAACAAAATGGCATACAGTTACATTCATCAGCGGCGGTTTGCTGGCGCAAGAAAAGCTTGATTCCCTCTCCGCTCCGAAGGAAACTCCAGGAGCTCAGCATGGTTCACACCAAAACCGAGGTGGCTTAGCTATGCAAAAGAGCGAGGAAGATGCGAGCACTCCCATCGAAGATAATACGCTCAAGGCACTCAGAGAGGAACAAGTTTCATCTGCCCCTATTGCGGAGGACATCTCCAGGTCTAAAAGCAAGCGGCATAGAAAAGACGAACAGGGAAAGAAGGATAAGAAAGAGAGGAAGACTAAGAAAAGGAAGCACATGGATGAGCCTGGCACTATAGACTCCGAAATTCCGGAAAGGGCAGTCTTGGAAACTGATCTAGAAGCTACTGTCACCGACTCCCGAGATGCAACACCTCCAGTTGCCAAGATTTTATCAAAAGAACGCCGTCCAATGGGGAGACATCTTCTCAGAGGTCGACACATTGCGCAAAAGAAGAAAGCCCTCATGGATGATAGGTCTCTCAACGAGGTAATTCAATCATGTTCTACCACCGTGGACCTGAAGCTAATAGGCACAGATATTCATGGTTAAATCCTGAATAACAATGCATTATATGTCCCCCGACTACATGATCTTGTCAAGTTAAGGAGCGTGTGGCACATTAAAGCGCTTCTTGGCGGGCATTCTATGGGGGAAAATAGTCCAAGTCCCTGTATCCTGATTCCCGTGCGATTAGAGGAAGCTCAGCATCACGATGCACTGCATTTATATACCCCTTTGTTCTTTTGAGAGAGATACGCATCTGCAAACGTGATCAGTGACATGGAGTTTTCTGGGTTTCTATGCATATATGAATCCTTATCTTTGCTGAGACAAACTATCACGAGATACTGTCTATGAATAAACTGCTTAGCATACCATCTGGGATTGTCTGGACAACCAGCTAGCATAATATGGCCATCTCTAACCAGGGAGTCTCTCTCACTGTTGGGAAGACGATGAGGAGCTTCGGTTTTCGACTGGCATGACATTGCATCTCTACGAGAAAGTATGTAGTTATTAATTGCGCGGAGCGAAGCGTAGCAAGCATTATAGTAGGGGGCTACGCGAGATGAACTGGGTTTTAATTAGTCCACGGTTCTGGATTTCCATTGGTTGAGGGTTGACTATTAATATTACCTACCTTCTAACATAACTGGTAAGTGAGCGGCCACTGTAAGCCAGCGGCCAGCTCTGGTATCCCATACAAATTGGCACTTTTTGATATTTAAATATCTCAGCAACCATAAATAGAAAGAATATAAAATTTAAAGTATAATATAAAAGCTACTATATAAGTGAGTAACTAATTTTTTTTATTTTCTCTCTTTTTATTTTAAGCTACATATCTAGAATATTAAAAATATAGCTGTAATTTTTAATACTAACTAAATTAATTTTTCTATTATATACATAGTATATTATATATAATTATTTATTCTTTTTTTAATTTCATATACTTACTATTTATGGTTGCTGAGATATTTAAATATCAAAAAGTGCCAATTTATATAGGATACCAGAGCTGGCTGCTGGCTTACAGTGGCCGCTTGCTTACCAGTTAACGTAATCGGTAAGCGAACCGAACATGTAAACAACCCGAACACCTCCATTTTCTATAGTAAACAGCCTATTTTCAAACAATAATATCTCGACCAATTCAGTTTATAACCACTTCAAAATAAATATATAGATTACTATATAGTAGAATAAATATATATTAACAGTAGAGATCTTTTTAAGTTCTGGTTACTAGAATAAGATAAATATAGTGTATTTTATAGTAAATAATTAAAATTGTATATATTCTAAGTCTTCTTTTTTAATATATACTAACTTAAATATAAAATATACTAATATTAATAATATACTCTTATTATAAACTGATATACTAAATAATAGTCGAGATATTATTATTTGAAAATAGGCTGTTTACTATGGAAAATAGAGGTGTTCGGATCGTTTACATGTTCGGTTCGCTTACCGATTACGTTACATTACTTCATCTTACATAATCAGTACAAGTCTGTTTAGGAAATCTAGATAGATTGTCTAGATTTCTAGATCATTCAAATTGGTTGCACTGCCTGGATTCCTGCATTATATAAACACTTTACAATACCTAGATTTTTAGATTATTTGAACACTTTGCACTGCCTAGACTATCTAAAAAGTCTAGATAGTATAATCAAGTGATTTAGTAAATCCATACAAGATCAACTAAAATTTGGGGGTCTTGTGATTCGTCCGCTGGGCAAGCTAGTAGATAGGTGTTATAGACATAGCGGGGTTAGGCTAAACCACTAAGCTAAAAAGACCAAAATTATCGAACCTCTAGTTCAATACGCCTAACCACCACCTATATATGATGTTATCATAACAATAGGTACATATACTAAACAGCGCCCATGAAATAAATCACATTGGAAAAATGTAGGAGATTTCTAGTTCCTTGATAGTAGATACAAAGGTATACAAAGGTACAGAGTAATGCACCCTTATTTAATATCTCCCTTCAGCATAATTAGTATAATCACTAAAATTTCACACACTATGTTTCATCTGTGCTTAGTGGAAGGCTGTAGTATAATAACAATATGTTTATCATACCTTAAGCACGGCCATTTAGTTTGACCTACTTACCTAGGGATGCTGGGTACCCGTAAATGAAGAACCTCTGTATGGATTTGGGAAGCGTTCAGGACAGCCCACGGCTTTCTCCTGGACCCTTTGGGTAAGATTTATAGCAGCCTACAAATGCTGCTGGAGAGATTCGTCTACAAAGGAAGGTGGAGGCCTTAAGCAGTCACAATGACTCATATACAATTTAGCCCAGTATCCATTGAGAATAATAACTTGTATAATCTTAAGGGGTACGTAGTTTGAGCAACGACTTTACATATGAAGCTAACTGTAGAAGGTGGTTATCGCAGCTGGGCTGAGGTAACCGGTGATCGTCGTCGGTTGACCCTAAAATACATTAGTACCTAACTGTAATGACGTCTGTAAAAGGCTTATAATTCTTCACGTGAAAGTTGAAAGTGCCGAAGGCTCCGTCTCTCTTAGGTGCAACATGATTACCCGCGTTCTGACTCGAAATAGTTACTACGATACTTCTGATACTTTGGCCCTATATAATCATTTTACAATTGAGCAACGGCAACTATAGACGGCTGTCATCCATACATAACTACATAATACCGCCTCCTATGGTTTTAGCTCAATGCATATTCCCCCAACTAAATCGCTTACACTGAAGTGACACTGGCTGTTTCTGATATTGCGAGCTCTCCATCAGTCAGACGAGTGTTGCACACGCTATCGAATCCGATATGGCCGTGACTCTGGACATAACTCATCAGCCTCGCTCGGCCTCGATAACACTGGAGAATAGCGGTAATACGCGACACGAGATTTCAAATGGAAACTGCTACTGCCAGGACAGCAATTCTAGCTCTGATTCTCGGGGCAAAATACCCAGGGCTTCTGTAGGAGATGGAGTTCATAAATCACAGGATGAACCGGACATGATGATGCCTTCCGATAATCATACTGCAGTTGCAAAGAGTTCCAACTCCAATACTTCTGGTGAACCTGGAAAGTTCAAAAAAATGGGGTGAGTTTTCCCTATAGGCTTGGTATTGATGAAAATAGTCGAATGTATAGCCTGTTGAAACTGACTCTAGAGTTCTAGAATTCGCTGGGCACCGCTAAATATTGGTCTGGAACGTCGCCTTCAAACATTTGTGGTATTGTGTCATACTTTGACTATCGCCATTTTTCTTACCAGCTTCTTCTTCGCGTGTGCTATACCATTATCCTGGCCTATTCTCTTGCCTTATCTGATTTACATATCACTCTTTTCAACGGCTGCTACGTCTGGAACCCTAAGTGGCCGGTGCAATTACTTGCGATCTTTACGCATCTGGTCAATTTATGCGTCTTATTTTCCGGCCTGTTTACATCGATCTGAACGTCTTTTGCCGACACGGAAATATATATTTGGGTATCACCCCCATGGGATCATCTCTCATGGCGCTTTCGCGGCCTTTGCGACTGAGGCGCTCGGTTTCTCTAAGCTCTTCCCGGGAATTACCAATACCTTGCTTACCCTCGACTCCAATTTTCGGATTCCTTTTTATCGAGAGTATGCTCTTGCTATGGGTGTTGCTAGCGTCTCGCGTGAGTCATGCGAGAACCTTCTTACTAAAGGTGGCACCGATGGCGAAGGCATGGGGCGTGCTATCACTATTGTCATTGGTGGCGCCCGTGAATCCCTCGATGCCTTACCTCACACGCTTCGCCTTGTACTTAAGAGACGAAAGGGTTTTATAAAACTTGCCATTCGTACTGGTGCCGATCTTGTCCCAGTGCTAGCATTCGGTGAGAATGATCTGTATGAACAAGTGCGTTCGGACCAGCACCCCCTAATACACAGATTTCAGATGCTCATAAAGCATACTATGGGTTTCACAATCCCCCTGTTTCATGCTCGTGGGGTCTTTAATTATGATGTGGGTTTAATGCCCTACCGTCGCCCATTGAACATAGTTGTCGGCTGTCCCATTGAAGTTGTTCAGCAGCAAAATAGAGATAAGATCGATGACGATTATATCGATTATCTGCATGCTAAGTATGTGCAGGAGCTTGCAAGACTATGGGAGCAATGGAAAGATGTTTATGCCAGGGACAGGACTTCTGAACTTGAGATTGTTGCGTGATATGACTCTTGTCATGCAGGATCGCTCAATCTTTCTACACACACACACACACACGCACACACACACACACACATGTAATAACTTTGCATCTTAACCCATAGCACCACAGAAGAAAGAAACGAGGGGGTAGATGTATGTTCTGTGGAAGTGACATTGTCTAAATAAACCTGACTCATTATCAGTAAGTCAAGAACTTGTCTGGCTGCATATCTTAGAATTATGAGTGTTATATTTATCTCGACTAGTCCGACATTATCATCAACAACCATTAGAGAATAGCCGTAGGGAAGAGCTCGTAGTGCGAAGAGGGCTAGGGAATGACACCACGCGATCGTATTCGAAGCGCTCCTATTGCGTTTTGAGCCTTTTCAATGAAGGATGACGAAGCAAGTGTACATATTGACTATTTCCCTCCAATCTTGCACTAAATGATATACCGTTAGGGCAAACACCAAACAACGGAAATAGCAGCCTGGGTATCTGAGAAAACCGAAGGGGACATAATGTGGGATAAAAACATTAGAAAGGGCAAGGGAGATTAAAATAAACAACGAAGAATTAAAGAAAGGGTGGGGAGATATTAGCGAAAGACAACATCCCCTCATGGGTAAAAGGTCCATCGTAGTATGCCAGGAATAAACATTAAGGATGCAAGACAAGCGAAGCGAGGTTTGTTACCCCGGTTGGAAATCATGATCGATATTGTCATGAATCATGCTGCTTGGAGTTAGGCCCTGAACAGGCGTCGCGGTGTCAGAAGGCCGTCGACTTTCGGTAGCGATACGAACACTCCCATGGGAACCCTTGATTAAGTGGCCACTGTCAACCCGATCTTGGATCATCTCATTGAGAATTCGTGACATTTCATCATCTATATTTTTCCTGCCATTTACTTCGTCCTCCTTGTGAGACGGAAGGATACTAGCCACATGGTCGCTAGCTGGCGAGTCGCTCACATCGGGATCGGCACCTCTATACTCACCCTTTTCCTTGAGGTCTGTATCAGTACCGAGATGTGCAAGGTCCCGATGCCGAGCAGCAGAGCGGAGTGCAGCGAGCATTCGATCCTTATCATCTAACTGCTGTCGAAGTTCGTTGATTTCCATATCCTTTTCACGTAGCAAAGCCACCATATCTGGATTTTCAGAAGTTGCGCTCCCAGCTTTAACGCCTATTGACATTCGCGAATGGCTGGACCGCCGGGCCTGCAGTAGGCGTCTCTCTAGAGTTGAGATATAGCGATTTTTGTCACTCAAATCGGCCTGGAGGGCTACGATTTGTCTCTGAGCGCTTGCTTTTCCGTCCGCAAATTCTCCCACGATATCTTCCTCCTCGTCGTTGCCAAATGACCCACTCGAGAAAGGTAAAGCTTCGTTACTGTTGACGGAGAGGAATGATGCAGGCCGGACAGATGATGTCCCATACGCACCCAATGTTGACTGGCTGACTGAAGAGCGTAAAGATCGAGCCACCGATTCGGCAGCAGACATTCTTGATAGTCGACCTAGAGTGGACATCGCTCCCTGGCTGTTCACACCAGTAGATTTGGAACAAAGAATGAGTCGATTGAGATGTTCTATGCGCTCCTTGAGGGCGGTTCGAGCCAATTGCATTTCCAACATTTGCTCTTCGTGGCGTGCCTGTGCTTCCTTTTCTAGTTGCTGCTCTTCCAATTTCAACTCTTTCTCAGCTTGTGCTTTCGTTTGACTCTCGAGCTGGCTTCGAAGGGCCTGAATCTCCATTCGGTAGCGTTCTAGAAGCACACGGCTGCCTGCATCACTGCCACCACTACCAAGTGCTTCATCCGCCCGTTTGGCGTGACTAACAATATTGTTTTTAGCTCGCGCAGCGAATTTCAAAGTATTGAGTGTTTCACCAGAATTCGAATTGCCCGTTATGCCAAGATGAACAGTGCAAAGAATGCTGACTAGTGAATTCCCTGATAAAGCTGGCTGTAACAACCTCGTGAGTTTGCTGTCACGATACGGCAGATGCCTGCCCTCGCGATCAGTCGGGTTACCAGCTTTGTCCTTAGTTTCCGAGAGCCTTGAAATGATAGTCCCAAGGGTGAGTAAGCTTTTGTTTATGTGAGCACCTTCTGTGCGGCGTTCTTTGTCGTCAGCTGCACGTTCTGATCCCGCTAAGTCTATCAAACTAAGCGTGGATACTCTGACTCCTCCCGGGGTTATGCCCGATCGCCTGTCCTGAGTGGCCCCCGCGGGCACTCGTTCCCTACTCTCAACAACGATTTGGACAACTGCATGACTTCGGGAGCTGCGAGCATTGAACTGCGTGCTCCCAGTTCTTCTTGCATGGTCACCCCTCGCAATCACCCGAAGAAGTTGCGTTGGGCTTTGTACGATCTCTTCTTTCAGTGGAGTCGCATACACTCCTCGTTTGCTATCTTCGCGCAGCTTTATCTCTTCCTGCTGGAGGGGCAGACCACCACTACCAGAAGCAGAGGCTGAGAGTAGGTCATGAATCTTCTCGTTGTAGATCTCAAGGTAACTAACGCGAAGCAAGAATTCTCGATGCGGAGTCTCCCTGATGAAGGAAAATATGTCGGTTATTGCTAGTGGAATTACCCCTGGAGAGGTAGCAGTTCCCTGCATTGAGAAGGTTTTACCGGTGCCAGTCATGCCGTATGCAAAGACGGTACCATGATAACCTTCCATTACCCTTCTCACGAGGCGTTTTGCCGCTGAGTCATAGACTTTGGCATTATGTTCATGGGGTGAGAAGACATTATCTGACATACAAGGGTAAGCGTTTCTGTAGAAGGATTGATTGTGGGGCTATTGTTACCATAATAATAATCGCCTCCTTCCTTTCCGCTGAACGTGATAAGGCTACGACGTGCATCCACTGTCCATTCGCTGTTGATTTTTGATGTCTCGATGCTGTGCACGTCAGGGCGTACTCGAACACTGACTATAACGTTCCCTTTCGCCCCCTTAGGCTTCGAATGAGGCTTGAGGGCACCGGTGACATCATCTGCATCCTCGAAAGTGGTCGCGCTTGTCGAGTATGACCCTTGAGCAGAAGAGCTCCGGCTTTGCGATGGCGAAGCCTCTGGATCTCGGGCCTCTGTACCAACAAATGATTTATTATCACCGCCATTCAGCAATGACGCGGTCTGTGAACTTCGATAGCTGCTGTTGGTCCCCACGCTTAACCTGGAGTTCCTTTTGACTTTCACACTTCCAGAGGAGCGAAGACTCTGGATACCTGATATTGATGAAGCAGTGGAAGGACGGCTTCCTGTCTTCGGTGGTTGGGGAAAAGCCGCAATACTAATAGTCCTGCGCAGCGATTTATCGGGACTACTGGGAGTTCGGCCAGCGGATATTGACCTGGAGGAGCTCAGGTTGGAAGCCGAGTTGGACAGTGCAGTCTTATTAAGTGATGGCCTAGGGCTAGGAGAGGCGCGTATTTTGGAAGAAATCTGGGATGGAGAAGGTGCCCTCGCATGGTCAGATGAGACTGGTAAACTTTTTCTCGATTTCGGTGCGGAGAGCGGGGGTAAGGACCCCGTCGAAGGGTTCGCGGCAGGCCGCGACGGTTGGGGTAACGTAGACATGGAGGAGCAGATTTTGCACAAGTACTCCAATCACTGGTATCAGGAAAGCTTAGCTGGGGCTGACCGATTATGACGGTTTTTGTTGGAAATCAACCAAGGAACGCGGCGGCCATACACGGAGGTTTCAGGATATGCGTTTCGTTGCTGAATTTCTTGATCTTGCAGAGCAGACCTCTGATATATAAAGCGCTAGAATTAGCATCTGACAGTAGTGGTGCATAAGTTATATTGTGGATATGAAGTCGAGACCCCAACCTGAACACCGGCAAAGTATCATGGATGTACCAGAAGGATGCCAATCTTGGCGGCCCTCCCCGCGCACGGGCGGTTCTTCGCTATACACAGTACCGCAACAAGAAAAGTACGCGAAAATAAGAAACGGGGAAACAGTGGAATAATTTATAGTTAGAGGCTTTCGAGGGCAAAAACTCACAGTGAATGTTAGAGTTGATTCTTGAAAAGCCCCCGTTAGTGTTTTTGGCTTCTGTGGCGGAGATCTCCGCACCCCAAACACTTATAAGGACCACGGTCCAGATATTCGTCCTGCACAAATTATCGAAACTGCTGTTGCCGCCGCCGTTCCGCTCCCTACCACTGTTGGCTGTGCTCTTATATGAGACGTATGTTAACAGTGATTCAAAGATCAGCTCGGGGGCAAAAAGAACGGCGCCAGGTCGATTTAAGATTCCGCTGACCAAGCGTGACCGGATTGACGGGCCCGATAGGTGCGCCGTAACAGCACCAACCGGTCCTTGTGTTTGCGGACTTGATCGCGAGGAGTTGGTCCAGTGATAGAATTCAGCGAGAGTTGTTGCTACCGCTCTTGTTGGTTGTTTAGTCACGTCTTAAGGGAGCGGCACGGCGGATAAGCGGCCCCTGTTGAAGGGGGATTAAACGTGGTCCTCTTTCTTCCAGTTTTTCTTTCGCTCCCTTCTAGTAGTTGGAGGGGGAATTTAGGGAGGGACCTTGGGCCGAATATGCAATATGATGTCTCAGTATTGTTTGATCAAAGAAATCATAGAGTTATGGTAGTTGTTCGATCTGAAGGGTGACCCCACAAGAGGTAGCTGAGATTTGTTTGTTTGTCTCTTGATCTTATTGTTCGTTTGAATAACTGTAATACCTGTGGATATAAGTACCAAGTAATTACTCTGTTGTGGTGTTTTGATAGGTACAGTAGTTAGGTACCTAAGGCACTAGTCGTATACTAGTAGTAGTCGGCGAGGCTATCATAGTCCAATGCGGTTGTGTCTGGTGTTTCACGTAACCATGCAAAACATTAGAATTGGACTCTCTTCCTTCAATCCTGTTTCGAATCTAGTTGCCTTGCATAGTGTTCGAGGCCACTTCCAATATGAACAGGCCTATGGACAATGTGAAGGAGTGGTGGCTTGTCTTTCGGATTCAAGGCATACTTTCTTGTCGCAAACCAGGAAGTTGTCCAGACAGGTAATATACCTATGGAGCAAGCTTTCAAATAACTGGGCGACTTGCTACGGAATTACATCGAGTGAACATCCTCCACCCTTGCTTTGAATACAAAAATTTACAGCACACACATACTCCGGTTGAGATACGTGGTTTTGTTAGAATCAGTGGGCCAGGCGGTAGAGGTTATATTTTACCGCCTTCATTAATAGTTCTGGTGTAACAAATTAATAAAATTTAAGATTATGATGATGCGCCTGCTGGGGCACTGGGGGACAAAAAACCATGGGCTAAGACATTTAGTGCAAGGAAATGGGAAAAAGGGGACCAATCAACGCGTAAAATACTTCTTTGCTTTAAGAGGAGTCAGTCACTCTCCCAACTCAAGCTAGTTTAGTGGTACTACCTTTTTAGGTACATTACCCTAATTAATCCACACACGGGATTGACACGCCTGGGCGGCCTGGTCTGAAGTTACTATGGAGTAATCTTGAGGCCTATCCTGAACACCGAATTGTCAACAGAATATAACTTCTGACGGAGCATATACCCATGAGTCTAATCAATAGTGCCGATGAAGAAACAAAAAAGAGTTTTATGGGCAATACGTACCCCGATTTGGGATGTACTAGTAGTTTGTCGAGATGGCTCTAGGCTTGCCCTGCTAGGCACTAAGGTTATTCGAGACTGTGATCAAAGATCTATATGCCCGGCAACTAACTACGCAGATGATAAAACGATGGCATATCACCAGGTGTAATTTCAAGAGAATGAGTAAAACTCGTTTGTGTCGTAATAAACCGATAGCGCCTCCAATCAGATGAAGCAGATCTGCTATTGCTTTACGTTGAAATCCAACTGTCGAGCAGCGTTCTTGAACGTATTATCGTCGATGTCTCCGCCTCTTCTTGTCAAATCGTTGCTCATTTTCTGAATCCCATCCGATTTTTTGGGAAGATCTTCCTTATTGGTCGGCCTGGGCTCAGTGAACCACCAGTTGTGTTGTAAAACTTGACGTGCCGTGCTCCGCTTTCTCGGATCCAAAGTACACATCGACATGAGCAAATCTGCGCCGACTGGACCGGCAGTCGGGAACTGTCTGAAGAAGAATTCACGACCCTGTATAGGAACAACGTGATTTTTATCTGCAGGTATATAATTGGGCAGCCTACTGACTCCTGGCCAGTTGTCTTCAGTGGGCGTGCCAAATGCTTCGCAAACTTTGGATATCTGATCGAGATCAGAACTTCCTGCGACAAACGGTACTCGCAAGAGGAGCTCCGCAAAAACCATTCCCATGGACCAGATATCTACAGCGCCCGAGTATTGTCGTGCTCCATAAAGCAATTCAGGCGGCCGATACCAGCGGGTGATAACTTGGTGTGTCATATTCAAGTAAGGGTCAGCGAATGATCTAGCTAAACCGAAATCTGCCAGTTTCACCTCTCCATCGGTAGCAATGAGGAGATTATTAGGTTTTATATCTCGATGGAGAATAAAATTTTCGTGGCAGAACCAGACACCTCTGGCAAGCATTCCCATCCACGCCTTAACATCAGCTGCGCCGTAGTGAATACTTCCGTCTTTAATGAGCATCTCAAGGTCGCCACGTGGCAAATATTCCAGAACCAGGTTGAGGTTTTGGTCCTTGGACGAGAAGACATCATGAAGCGCTATGATATTTGAATGTGACAGTTCCTGTAGATATTTCACTTCCCGGATTGCATCCATGGAAAGCCCATCTTTGTATTCAGCATTAACTTTGATCTTCTTGATTGCCACCAAGGATGAAGGATCGGCTCGAAGATGACCAAGGTATACGACAGCATAGGTTCCTTCGCCGAGCTTCTTGTCTACCGATCCGTTCATTAGTGCCATGAGATATTTTGAGAGGAATCATAAGTATGCATGAAGAAGGGCGATATATCTCACCTTTGATATACTTATGCCGCACATCGTCATTTAACTGTTCAGTTAATTCACGATCAGTGCTGCGCGTGATAAAGGGCGAAGATGTATTGCCCTGGTGATTGGCTGAGCTCTGAGCAGCTCTGAACTTAACTGCGGTGTCGGAAGCTGCCGTCGCGGTTGATGACTGGGGTGGTAAAGGTGAAATTGCCATGGCTTAGAGATCGGTGGGATAGTCAACTTGTATTTCTGACCGTGGTTCGAGACTATAGCTCGCAAGACAGCGCTAAACTGAGAAGTTGTAGAAGAAAGTGCTGACCACAGAGAATAGCCTGATAGCTTTAGTATCAGCCGAATATTATTGTGCTGCGTAAATTTAGCATTATAGTGCCTTTCGCTTCGCTTCGCTTCGTTTCTTTTTTTTTATATTTTTTATTATACTACTCATTCATAGTGATATAAGCTTAATGCCAGTGTGTTGTGGTGGGCGGCACTTGCTGTATTACGCACGCATTACCAAGTCTCGGAGTTTTGTTGATCCTGAAAATGCGGCTGTCACCGAAATTTCTCCAACCACTGATGCAGTTCAACTGGAAAGTCAGCTTCCAGCAATTTCACCTGGCCTCCATTGCCTACATCCCAATCCCTTCCTTTCGGTTCCTGTCCACCCAATTTCACAAGCGTAATCTTGATACTACCAATACTGGAAAAGATCAACGCGACCGATTATGGCGACGCGTAGCTCGTTTCTCTTATCTTCACGACTCATCAGACCTCTGGCCATCGGCAAAAAATGTGTGCGATGCTTCCATAAACACGCCTCTACGCCTTCTGTGCCTTCGCCAACACCATTCGTCCCCGACGTCGAAACATTTCTTACGTTGATTGGACGTGGCATGGCTAAACATGCAAGCAAGCTGCCTTCATGGGAGAAGCTGTTTACTCTTAGCTCTACTGAGCTCCGGGATATTGGCATTGAGCCGACTCGTCAACGGCGTTACCTGCTCCGGAAAAGGGAGAAATTCAGGAACGGAGTCTTCGGGCCGGGTGGTGACCTGGAACATGTTGTTGACGGTACAGCCCAATTGCGCGTAGTTGAGGTTCCATTGACCCCAAGGGATACAACAACGGACAATCAAGCCTCTGGCCCCTCCACCTCCTCGGCGACGCTCTCTCCAGGGATGAGGAAAGTGATTATCAATCTGCCACCTGATGCTTCCGAATATACACACGACCCATCGAAACCACTCAAAAAGTTCGCGCACATGAAGATCCATCGTGGTTCCATGCTCAGCGGACCATTCTTGCAACCAATCAAAGGTACGGATAATTGCGCAGCTCTATTAAAAGTCCAGGAAGGTATGTGGGAGGACAAGTTGGGACACAAGGTCGACGGTGGTGAAAGGAGACGTGCCGAGGTTAGGGCTAAAAAGAGGAGTGAGGAAAGGAGGAAGGGAACAGCATAAAATCTCGTGAATTTATGAGAACTGCGGCGAATAATTGTCTTGTATAATAGTTTACTGTACTTTCTAAGGGCTTGAATCACAATAACACCACTTCACTGACTAGAAGCTACACTACAGGAGTGCACAATTTCTGGGACTATAGACACATTGATCCGTGTGCGCTGTTAGGTGACATCTTCCAATGGGTAGGTTTAGGTCATAACTTTAGATTAAAATGATATAGGAAAATGGGGCTTCCTCAAAGATAGCCCCCGATATTAAATGCAAAAGATAATTTACATAAAGAAATAGATCGTCCGGCAATATCATGCACGTTGGAACACGAAGCCTTAATACAAACGTGCAGAGCGTCCCTCCACCTTTATTTTGCTCAGTCCTGCCTTCCAAGCACTTTCAAAGCACTTTCAAAGTTAACCCCCCCACCCCAACAAAACACGAGGAATGTGCCCATAAACGTTGTAAGTTGCAAACGTTGAAGGAACACTACGCCTTGGTGACAGGCTCGCGCTTTTCAAATTGTATCACTGAGTTGCCCAAAGGCTTTGAAAATAATGACTATAACTCGGTTAGTGGAGATCTTTATAGGTTGCATAGGTGGCGTCGCTTACTGAGTAGTCAGTTTCTGGAAGAGTTTGAACACCTGGAAGGTTGCTGAACTTGAACAACCTTACTAGAGCCGCTGTAATCGCACCGAGCTGCACGTAAGCGAACTGTTCGCCAATGCACCTATGCCGCCCGGCGCCGAATGGAAGATACGGGCTGTTGGTTCCTTTAGTAACCAAGCCATAGCCATAGTCAACTTTTTCTTCATCTTCAGAGCTAACAGCGATGGCCTCATCCCAGCGGTGGGGTTTCCATTCAAGCGGATCAGGGAAATGTTCTTCCGATCTTGCAGTGACACCAGGGGAGGAAAGGACATTGTGCGAGGTCGGGATCACGTAGGGAGTACCCTCTACTGGCATCGGGTTCTTCACTGCTCGAATGATAGAGTGGATTGGAGCATGTATGCGAAGAGTTTCTTTGATGACCTTGGCGTGCAAGTCCAATTTCTGCAGGTTCTCATAAGTGAGTGGAGGCATGTCGTGTCCAAGGATGCGAATTTGTTCCTGATAAAGCTCCTCTGTTATTTCAGGGGATGCTGCAAGATGCAGGACAATCCAAGCCGCAGTGGATGACGAAGAGTGCTGGCCGGCCATGAGTAAGGCGATCATCATGTGTGCAATTTCTTCGTCGGGGACAGGCGTCCCATCTTTGTACACGCAGGACATGAGGTTCCAAACCATGTCTTCTGAATCCTTTTTGCTGCCAGCCTTACGGCGTTCCTTTATGATCTCCATGTATGTTTCAGTCATCCTTTTCTGGGCGGCATCACGCTTGCGGTTATGGGGTAGAGGGGCCCATGGTAACATGAAATTTATAGGGGCAAAACCCATGTCGAGATCATGGTACAGTTCAGCAAATGTTGAGTTAAATCTGCTCCGAACTTCTTTCCCTTGAAGGGAACGTGAGGCGGTGTATATGGTAATCTCAGCGATCGTTTTGCAGACATCAAAAACGCCATTGGAGCCCTGGAGTGCCGAGGAATTTTGTACAAAATCTTCCACTTCCTCTGTAATCAAACGAACGTACGAACGGAGTGCATCTGATGTAAGTCCAAATTTAACAAACTACAATTATTAATAAAATGAATTAGCGTTGCTACTATTCCGGTGAACTTTGCTTACCTTCTTCTGCTCCATAAGTTTAGCATTTGGGCAGTCGTATACCACATGACGCCCAAACACAGGAGTTGTAAGTGGGGAATAAACCTCTTCGGCGCAGACATCTCGAAGCTTGCCGTTCAGAATGAAATCGTTCCCCTTGGTGCCCAGGTAGACGGTTGTCTTCTTACCGAGGAGAACGAAAGTGAAGATATCGCCATACTGAGATAGTAAGCATGTGAGCGATATCAATGATTTCCCACAGGGTTAGCGTACCTTTTCCCGGCAATTAAAGAAAAATCTGTATGGATCCATGCCATAGCTGATGGTACTTCCGATAAAAGGGAACCAATGAAAGACCAAGGGGGGTTCTTTGTAATTTTTGAAGAGAAGTTGCCGTAAGACGTTGATGATCACAGACACAACGAGAATGGATAACAATGCCACAGTGGAGAGCATCCATAGTGATGAACCTGAGCAGCGCTCACAAACACTGTCGAGAATGACAGCTAGGATGCCCATGATTGTGGAACAGTAGGGGTCACCAGGTAAGCGAAAGGGGGAATAATGACATGAAAAGGAAAAGTGTCTCGGACAGAGGCACGCTCCGAGGCCTCTTGGGAAAAATTCAGTGGGTTAGAGATACCTAATGACGCTTCTTCGAAATTGAAAGGTAATGACCAAATCTGAGGGATAAACTAAACCTTCGAGCGGGTGGGAAAAAGAGAGAGCACGGAGTAGACTACTGGTACCTTTCTTTATGGGAGCTCGACCCGCCGCCGCTGATTTCTCCGGCCTCAGACCAAATTAACAAACAGTAAAACTACCTTAGTATGTACCATGCCTGGGCGTGTGGGGACATTTCCAGAAACCCCTGGCGACTCAGGACCAACGAATGGCAACAACGCGGATTTCACATCACGCCACTTCAGCCTGGTAGACACCTAAGGCACTGTTGCACACTTTACGTACCTGGCTTAGCTTCATAACCATTTATCAACTACATCAAATCCTGTCCCATGTACCTAGTACTACCTAGATAGTATCTAATACTTCCAACTACAACATGGATAGAGGCGTTCATTTACGGTTTCAGATTTACAGCATGTACCAGTTATTGCTTGACTGTTACAAACAGACCAGGGCATAATGTAGAGAAGTACAAGGGAAGCAGGTGTGTCCCGTAGTAGTATTATGTTATTGATAGTTATATTCTTATAAGAAACCATCGACAACCTGTTCAAGGTATCGATGGAAGTAATAACACTGAAGTCAATGCTTATACGAGCTTTTGTCGAGTTCTAAACAGAGACAGCACCTGTTTGAGAGTCAATGCCTGATGCCATTCGTGGCAGCATGGTATGGTATGCATGATTTTAACCGACAACGAGCCTGCAGATTTGGCCTATCGTATATCTAGCAGAATGTAGAGCAATGTTAAAATCGGCCTTAACGATACTCATCGTTTGTTCCTGGCCCTTGAACTCTAGAGCAAAATAGAATAGTCTATAAAGACAGCAACCCACGGGCGCCTAGCAAATTCTCATTTGTACTGACTGACGGGGTCTTCTTTGAACAGCACTGGATCCCCACGCTCTCCAAGGTTGACAAAATCATAAGGGGCGCTATTTTCATCAGGTGACACTTCACGTTTTTGGGCTTTGGCAGGCCGGTTGTGCACACGTTTTCCGGCGTTATTCTTATGAAAAACTTTAATCGGAATAGCACCTTCCTCCACGTGCTCACTGAAATGGACATAATTGACACTGCTAAGGAGCGTGCGTTCCCGGGCGATTTTTCGCTTCGAGAAGTCCAGTTTTCCCAAGGCTCCAGTTAGCCCATCAGTGCTGTCAGAAACACTAGGGTATTTCCCAGTAAGCCATGGGTGCTCTAGGCATTCGTCCACGGTGATTCTCTTGTCGACATCAACGGTGAGCATTTTGTCTATGAGATCTAGAGCCGGGTCGCCCACAGAATCCCAGTAGGGTGACGGGTAATCAAAGCGACCCATCTTGATCTGCTGCGCTAAAGTGTACGGGCTCTCGACAGTATAAAGCTCATCGGAGAAAGGGGGGAATCCACAAAGGCATATGTAAAGAACAACGCCAAGGGACCAGATGTCCACAGCTTTCGTGTATCGGCGGCGGCGGGAATCTTGTAATATCTCTGGTGCCACATCTACAATATAAGTATCAACAGTGCCATACAAGCCCTACTGGAGCGACTTACAGCTTGGCGTTCCGCATCTACGAGTAAGGAACATTAGCCAGGATCCCTGCACGAATAGGACACCGGTGAAGTAAAAGAGTGAAGGGAAAGGGGCATAGAGTTGCATCATACAGTGTTGTTGTAAATGAGTCTTCCCCGATAATCTTCGCAAGGCCAAAATCGCCGAGCTTCACAGTCAACTCCTTGTCTGCAACGAGGATATTTTCAGGTTTTATGTCCCGATGGACGACTCCACGATCATGCTATTGTTGCCCAAAGTTAGCTGTTGTTACTGAATAATGGATGGCTTCATCACTACCAGATACTTTAACCCTTCAAAAAGCTGTACGAATATATGGCGCGTTTCCGTCTCCGAAAACTTCTGCTTGCTAACGATCAAGTTGAAGAGTTCACCTTCTGGAGCAAGTTCCAGAACGAGATATACGCCATCACTTTCGTCGAACGTATCTTTAAGGCATAGTAGATTTGGGTGGCTAACACCCATCAACAGACCTATTTCTTGTTGTAAAGCGTCCACTTGGGACTTCTGAGAATCTCCGGGACGTTTCTCAAAAACCTTAACGGCGTATTGCGTTCCTGTAGACCGTTCTGCACAAAGGTAGACAGTTGCAAAGTGGCCTTTCCCAAGTTGTTGAAGAAGCCTGTATTGCTGGCGGAACCCGCTTGTTTCCCTCGTGCGAGGGTACCTGAAAACAAAACGTGCTTCATCCAAGATAGTGACTTCATCCCCGTCTTCAAGTTCGCGATGCTTGTTACGCCCAACGATTGCATCATTAATAAAAGTACCATTGCTAGACAAATCCTCCATTATCGCAACCGATCCACCCTTTCTGTTTTCTGGGAAGATCAAGAAATGCCGATTAGATATAGTGGGGACGTTGATCACTAAGTCTGAATATATCCATGTCAGAGTTGTCACACAATGTTATATTACGCTTTACATTCATACTTACCACATTCCGGATGGCGACCAATTAAGTAACCGCCAGGAGGATGGCTCTTCGCTTGTTTGTCCTCCGATGATTTATCTTGCCGTCGAGTTGCCTTCCCAGTCTTGCCCTTGGACTTCACATCTGCATGGCCTTCACAACTATCTCGTTTTCTCAGAACAAGGGGCCTCCGAACCTTTTCATCAAGCGGAATGAGGTAGCCCCATACCCCCTCAGCGGCCTCATCCTCCACGTCGTCGGCAAATGCTCTGGGTGGGTATACAAATTGTGATTGAGCCTGCGTATCGCCAGGAGGAGACGAACACGTTTGGAGGGAATCTGAATTGAGCGGCGTTTGACAGCGCACCTGGCTAGAATCACCAGGTGAAGCTGTGACTTCTTTCGTAACGTCCGTCGTAGTTGAGTTTTGTTGGGTCAGAGGCGTAGGTAAATAGGACTGATTCACCGGCGTAGTCTGGGATTGATCTTGAGCTGTAGTTCTCTGGGAGCGCCGCTGCTTTTTCAAATCTTGTGAATCATTGTCCGTGCTAACCTATATGATATTTGCATCTTCAGCGACCTGCATTGGACCCGTTTAAGAAACACCCACCCTACTGCGTTTAAGAGAGCTCTTTTCGTTCTGTGGCGCCATTCTTCTTTTATGACGATGTCTCCTTTACGCTAAATATTTGCCAAATTCGTCATAAAAAACCTAACGCGGTGGTAAATCCGAGTGTTTGGTTAATGTCAAGCAGAGCGATGCAGAGCAAAGTGACGCAAAAGGGCCCGTTTCTTCTCTCACAGTAAGTAGTAACGCAACTTCTGAGTACCGTAATTATGCCTTGGCCTAGGAAGGAAGTAAAGGAGAAGAAAGATAAGAAAAATCAAGAGAAGGGGATCACGAGGTTCCAAAAAAAAAAGGAAAGAGTAGGAGAAGTAGAGAAGTAGAGAAGTAGAGAAGGAAAAAGGTACAGGAGACTTGTTGTGGTCGTGAGGCTAACTCACGGCTAGCAGCTCAAGATTTATTAAGACTTGGGAGTTCTGCGAGGAAGGTGCGCTAACGCGTATTAAATCTTTCAAGCAAGTACTCTTCATAGGCCATTCGTTAACGACAAGGGGGTAGTAATACCTTCTTAGTACCATCTACCGACTACCTGACCCTATTTTTAATACAAGGACCTTAAGGGGGGGGAAAATAAAGAAAAAGGAAAAAAAGAGGAAGAGGAAGCATATTTGAAAACGGAGGCTAGCATCAGTCTGTTTGGATTGGATGACATAGTTGTGTGAAGGTAGACGGTTTTACTCCGTAGAGTTCAGTTCTTATTACAGTCCAAAAAGTAGTGATATGATTGCTAGTTAGGTAGTACTGTACTGACATCGGCAGGTATAGTTAACTGAGACAGGTCTTTATGTAGCTTTATTGCTTAATCCTTCTGATTCGGGAGTTTGAGAGCCATAATCAGATATATCGCGTCATATGAGATTCGCACAGGTGCTTGTAAGTTCCTGTCCATCTAGTTAACTACCGGCCTGTACCGTGACTAACTGACGTGAGTTAGTTAGCATAAAAACCGAGGACCTAGGTCGGTCGTAATTTAGTTAGCCAGGAGTACGGGCAACGGAGACGTAGGTAAGTTCGGCCTCCCACGTGGGTCCGGGGAGGGAACACGTACTATGTACTCCGAGAACACTTTTTATTACTTGAATCGTCTGCCGTTCAGGGGCAACTCGTACGTTTTCTCCCTTTCGCCTCTTACATGGTTGAAGGAAACAAGGAACTTAAATCATTTACACTCCGTAATCCATTTGAAGTTGTTCTTAAAATGGACGAGTGAGTCTTAATCTCCAACTCTCGGAAAGTCTTGCGCTGATTGGAACAGATTCTCCGCATCAATCAGACCCTCCGCGCTGGGGAAGCTTGCAACGCTAGCAGTCAGATCACCGGAGAGTGATGAGAAATCAGACATTGCCCGCATCTCTCGACAGTCTCAACTTTCAACGTCTTACCCGCGTGATTTGAATGGCGTTTTACGAAATCAGGCGCCAACCTCGCGGGTGCCTATGGTCCGTCGTCAACGCTTGCATCTCGTACATCAATGAGAAACACATAAACTGACTTTCGTAGGGCATCCGAGAACTAGATGTGTTAATCGCATTATGTAAAGCTTCTCCTTCTGTGGACAAATCTGAGCATGCCTCTAGGTTGGTTGCACAACTATCTCGGTACCTTCCTGAGGCCCACAGTCAGCTTTTCCGTCCTTCACCTTTCCTGCATCACATAAAGCCTTCCCCTTGGGAGGCACTCACGAACAATGTCACTTTGGCTCTGCTTTCATTGGGCTCCGAATCTCGGTATCCATTGCTGCGAGAGACTGTTCTCGATGCTGTTGAGAAGTACCTGGAACACTGCGCCAAATCTGTTCAAGCTGCGACGCCTTTCACACATCATGTTTCTGGAACAGATTATCCCGGTACGGCTTATGAAGCCGTCAGTATATTATCAATTACAGTTTCCCTAGTTGGCTTTCTGGATGCCTCCACTAAGTTTGCTTCCTTCTGGACAGCCATCGAGAAGTTTAGGATAATTGGGAATATGCGGTCAATATTGTCCGAGGGCTTTATGGTTGCTGTCGAGACAGCGTCCTCTATCGTACGTAATGCAAATATGTCTGACAACATTCTTCGAGATTGGAGGAGGTACACTCGGCGTTATGCTGCCGATGGACGCCCTTTAGGAGCCATGCTGCTGCAGGAAGGATTCATGCGCTTTGTCAAATCGTGTACAACTTCACTCGTCGGAGCACATAACATGTCGGAGGATGAGTTGCTAGAGGATTATATGAGTGGTGTTGGCATCGCTAGGAGCCACGATACAGACGAAATAGCTCTTATTAATCGTACGGCAGAGGTCATCGATGATCAGATCAAGCTTCTAGAGGATGATTCTGATTATCTGCAGCTTGGCTCACACTTGCAACAACGGCTGACTTATTCAGTGAAGGCGTTCGCCTTTATCGGGTATCTACATTGCGTTTTGAGTGGAAGGGCAAACAGCGAAGACTTCCTTTCTTGGTTAGAGAACACCCTGGTGGATCCAAATCAAATGTCATGCCCTGAGCTGGCAACTGCAACTTTGAAAAGCATAGCAATAGTTGCGCGAATGTCACTAAACAGCGCTTCTTCCGGAAGTCGCTCTCTCTTGAGGTTCATTGTCGAAGGTGGCATTCCAGCTGGGCCCACAGCTTCTGTTGCTGCGAAATGCCTTGCCCAAGTTCTTGGTGTTATGTCTCAAGACGCTGTTATTACGACTTTGTACTCACTTGGGAATGTTCTGAGTCCTGGCTCGGGCACCGAGAAGGCATATCGTGGACAGTTAGTGGGAGATGTTCCTGGCCATAGCAATGCTTTTACCAGTTTCTCCCAAGTGAAGCAAGATAGTGAGACCTCCATTTTTGTCACTGGCGAGGAAGGCAGTATACATTACAGAAACGTTGTCCACGCCATTGTGACGATTGCTACCCACTCTAATGACGAAAAAATAAGCGCCTTAGCACAATCTATGCTGCTCCAAAAGATCGGTAAAGTCAGTACTTCTGTTGATGCCTATATTATCAAGGAAACTGCTGCGTTGTCTCTGAGCACAGCTCAAGGTGAATTTCACCTTCTTCTCAAGTTCTATGACCGGGCCTACTGGGACGGGGTCACTAAGGGATATAGCAATATTGCTACCGCAGTAGAGAGCGCAATGGCCTACCTTTCTGTCACACTGCAGAGGAACACCCCACTTTACAGGACATATTTGACTCATTTGCTAGAAAGTATCGTAAATAAGGGAGACGCGACGGATTTTGAGAATGAGCGCCAAAAAGATATCACCTTAGCTCCTGATGATCTCAGCCCCCTTTTGAAACCACTGGCGTTGCTTGTCTCCGATCGAGCCACTCCCAGAAACTGCGCGGATATTGCAGATTATGACCAGGACATATCTACTCTGTTTCGTGATGCTTGGTTCAACATTGCCGTTCACGGGATTTCACTTACGTCGGCCGTTGCTCGAACTCACATGAAGGAGTTGCGCATATTGGCAAAACATTCGCCACCCCTTGTTTCTGAAGACCGCATGGAAATGCTTGAAAGTGATGTGGAGCTTAATACAATTCTCAGACGTGGCATGGGGCCGCAGCGTCTCGTGGAACAGAAAAAAATCCTGATTACGGAGCTTCCCAGCCGTGAATCTGAGATCAAACGCTTAAATTATCCAAAAGCAGTTTTCCTTAATGCAGCGTTGTTAGTCGAAAGCCTCCGTGCATCTTCAGGAAACTGCACTAAAGTCCTCAGTTACTTCCGGGACCCGGCCTTGACTACCATCGAAATGGCTAGCTGCATGACTACAATTGCAGACAAAGTGGTAAACACTTATGTCTCGCTGACGCTATCTGGTAGACACGAAGATTTCTCGGTCCCGTTCTTGTCGAAAGAACTGGGTGGTTTCTTTGTGGCTTGCTGTCATAGAGTAGAAAGAGTACAGAACGTTGCTGTACTCTGCGCTAATAAGATCATCAAAGAATGTCCATCAGCCCTATGTGAAAAAGACTCTCTCTTTGCCCTCCTCGAACTCTTGACAGTCATGTGGCAATCCTGCCTTGAAGAAGAACTCGATGAATTCGAGTGGAAACCCTCGTTCACTTCACCCACGGGAATAGTCAAAGTTGACTTACCTGATAACTATCATTTTAGAAGGAAAACTTTGGATGTGTTCCTTGAACGAGCTCGGGCATGGGTCACGGCCGTGATAGATATCGCCCCCCTAGATATCAAAGGTCTCCTTCAGGTATGTCCCAATTCTGTTTTTAGAAGCATGTCTCTCACTAGAAGCCAGACCTATTTATCCGCATCCGAAGACAGCAATGGCTTTGGCAATATTTCTATGGGTAGATCGTTTGCACTTGATATGGGATCGCTTATCTCCAAAAGCGATCAGCGGCTGGGTAAGCGCAACGGTGCATATTCAAGACTTAGCCCTAATGCATCTCATCTCTGTTTAGGATCAATTGAGCCATATGGGATCAATAGGGTCGACGTTGCCTCTGATTTCATGGCCCAGTACACTACACGCCAAAAATATCGATATCCGGATACGCAGTTGTCTAAATTTCTAGGATGGGAAAACAGTCTGTGTATCCTTATTAATTCAACAAGTTCATTGAGCTGATCAAATAACTGCAGGCCCCAGGATCAATGCACCTGTGCTGTTTCAGCTAGAGTCAAACGATGTTGTCGAGAATAGGCTATCCTACATAAGTGAGCAGATTAGCCTTGGCAATGAAGTTTCATTTCTGGAGGTTAGGGATGGGTTACGAAAGGCAGCCGCTCTCTTGTGCTGTGGTGGTGATCATCATCCTTCCATTCCTCATTACCTCGTTTCTTTACCCTTTGAGATATTCTCGACAGAGTCTATAAACCTCGGAATCTCTCTGTGGCTGGGAGCGATCCATGAGAATCCAATTGTGGAGCCCAAGATTCTAGTTGAGGTAGCTGAGGCTTGGGAGAAGACAATCTTGCGTAAGAAGGGTCTGTTCGACCCATCCTTTGAGTAAGGCCTCTATTCTTGCGTCTTGTACCATCAAAACTGACTTGTTGCAACTTAGTTACGTTGATCCATTGTACGCAAAGATTGAGCTTCTGCCTAGTGATAAGGCACTGATGCTACAAAAGCAACAAAAAGCCCACAAGGTTCTCTCACCGCACTCACATGTTCTCCAGTTTTTTGAGAGCCACTTCAGTGCAATTCAGCTAGGAAATTTACAAGATCAACAACTGTTTTGTCGCCTCATTGACAAGACATCTGTGGGCCTCATGCAAACGAGCGGGCATCCCCTATCTCGGGAGCTTCACTTTCGTATCATTCTGTTTGGCCTCAAGGTCCTAAAGCATTTCAGTTTGGCGGACCCGGCCTCTTCTTGGAAGCTTAAAGACCAACTCTTGTCCGCCGCCCTGAGTTGGTTTAGACATCCGCCTAGGTATGTTATCATTGAAATCCCGTGCTGCTGAGGCTATTTGTCTAATATGTGCATCTGCAGGTGGTCCTTCGGAGGCAATCGATTACAGATCAAGGCTGAAGATAAAGTCCTCAGTGATGTCGCGTCTGCTCTGGCTAATGTCTCTAATGTCGCTTGTCACACGCTGGGACCGTATAAGTCACTGCAGGCTAAACAAGATCTGCTCTATACCCTTCTTGAAAATGAGAGGTCACGTCTCAAGGTCTGGTTATATCCTTTGGATCAAGATCGCAAACATTACATACCTCAGTCTTCTGGAAGCAGGAATTTTATGGAGGTTCGTTGGCCTTATTTGCACCACCTATTCCGTTCTCCTTTTTCCGAGCCCTCTTAAAGTATGAGTCTAATTCTATTTCAGGAGGCCACTTCTTTGTTACGGCTTGCTTGGGCTGAGCATCCCGGTTTAGCCATTCAACTTGGTGCTCGTTTCCCATCTGTGAAGCTGAAGAATGATATCCGTTGGCTATTGCTCAACTTTCCGGAAAGGGTTATCGATGAGCCCAGTAGCCTTGAAATCATGCTCGGTGCTACTCTTCCTGCAGATATCTCATTCCAGTTAAAGGTAGGGTTACGTACATGCTCGATAGATTCATCTCAGCTCAAGGCTAATTTTAACAGTATTTGCTTTACTGGGCTCCCGTGAATCCCACTGAAGCTCTGACATATTTCTTACCTGCTTATGGAAACCACCCATTCATACTGCAGTATGCGATGAAAGCATTGGAAAGTCATTCGATTGACGTTCGTTTCTATTTTGTTCCACAGTTGGTCCAGGCTCTACGATATGATGCGTTAGGTTACGTAGAGCGCTATATTATGGAAACAGCTAAGCAATCTCAATTGTTTGCACACCAGGCAATTTGGAATATGAAAGCCAATTCGTACAAAGATGAGGATTCTCAAATTGTGAGTGAAGCGGTCCTTATCTGGAACGGTTATGTTAACATATGGAAAACAGCCGGATCCACTCAAGCCAACCCTGGACAAATTTATGGACTCTCTCATTGCCAGTTTCTCTCACGAGGAACGCGACTTCTATGAAAGGGAATTCTCCTTCTTCAATGACATCACAGGTATCTCAGGGAAGCTTCGGCCGTATATCAAAAGAAGTAAACCCGAGAAGAAAGAAAAGATTGAGGAAGAGCTTCGCAAAATCAAAGTGGAGGTTGGTGTTTACCTCCCTAGCAATCCCGATGGCGTTGTTGTCGGCATCGATCGCAAGTCAGGAAAACCACTCCAAAGCCACGCAAAAGCACCATACATGGCGACTTTCAGAATCCAAAAGACGAGGACTCGATTTGAACCAGCAGGCGTCTTCAGTTCTTCCGGGCAACAGACCTTGACTCAGGACCAAAAGGCCCGTTTGGACTCAGAGCAAGAGACCTACGAGGTTTGGCAGTCTGCAATTTTCAAAGTCGGTGACGACTGTCGTCAGGACATGTTGGCCCTGCAGATGATTGCTGCTTTTCGGAGCATCTTCAGTAGTGTCGGGCTTGATGTTTGGGTGTTTCCCTACCGAGTAACTTCGACAGCTCCCGGATGTGGTGTTATTGATGTCCTCCCTAATTCAATTTCTCGTGACATGCTGGGTCGTGAAGCTGTGAATGGGCTCTATGATTATTTCGTCTCCAAGTACGGCGGAGAGGATTCCATTAAATTCCAGGAAGCACGTACCAATTTTGTCAAGAGCATGGCGGCCTATTCTGTTATTTCCTATCTTTTACAGTTCAAGGATCGTCACAACGGGAACATTATGGTCGATGATGCCGGGCACATTATACACATCGACTTTGGATTCTGCTTCGATATTGCACCTGGAGGCGTTCGCTTCGAGCGCGCTCCGTTCAAACTCACTTCTGAAATGGTTGCTGTGATGAGCGGTACTCAACATACACATGCTCATGCCTCTGGGGGTAATTCTTACAACCCTACAAACACACAACCGTATCGGTGGTTCGAATCCTTGGTTGTGAAGGCGTTTCTTGCATCCCGCCCCTACAGTGCCAAATTATCCCACATCGTCTCCTTGATGCTTGATAGCGGCCTACCCTGTTTCAAGCCTGATACACTGAAGAATTTTCGGGACCGATTTGTTTTAGAGAAGAGCGAGAGAGATGCGGCCGAATATATGCGGGAGCTTATCCGCAAATCTTACATGAGTGTCTCTACTAAGGGTTATGATCAATTTCAGTTGTTGACGAACGGCATCCCTTACTAGATAGGGTCGGATACAGCCGTAATTGTGCTCACTTGTCACCTTTCCTCGGTTTCGTCCTATACCAATGTCTTTTGGCACTCTTATTTGCTTTTTCAAAGAGGGCGGGAGTGGGGATGTAGGAGTGACAAGAACAATAACGAATGTCATTCTCTTCCGTCTCTTTGTTTTGAGGGAATCGAACGTTGATTTTTCAAGGACCAAAGCGGTCTCCATTAGAGGCCTCAATAGACTAGATAGATAGAGATATACACAGCACACAACACACAGTAACATATGGTTGAACCTTTAAACATCTGGTTAAGCATTACTAGACACGGATCTTTCGTTCCAGGGCTCACCACGCCAATATTCGATAGTTGTTTGTCTCTCTGTTTATGAAAGTCTTATATGAGAAGGCAGCAGATAACAGGGAGATTATGATGAAGCATCACCTATGTTGTTGACCTTTCACCATGATCTTACTTACCAGACTGCTCTCTTCCACTTGGAATTCATTGTCTACATCTAGCCATTGATGTTGGTCTGTAACTCCTTTCTGGTATCCACTTTAGATGGCTGTTCTCCTATACAATATTGCCTAATTCATAGTGTCATGAAAAATAGCAGGGATGTCGATGATGCCGCATAAATACATCTGGGGTACTAATAAATATGCGTACAGCCTGGCGCTTCCTTAAGATAGCTTAGTAGATATTTGATCATCACCAAAAACTGATATTTTCTTAGAGTAGCTTAGAAAAAGAGGCTCGGAACGGAAAATAGCTCAATATTAATCAGCTTAATACCATGGTAGAGTTTTTATTTTTATTTCTACTATAGAGTACTCCGTGAGTACTTTAATTAGTTATTGCTATAAAACTTTTGCCGGTCACTACTCCGTACAGGGAATACCCCTACCCCATTTTATACGCTCTTCGATCCCCTTCGGGGAATTTACGGTGACCCCACCCTCCTACAGTCAAGGGTGCTTATTCTTATAAATAATAGAAGAGTTGTGGCAATAAAAAGTTAAGCGAGGCGGAAATGTGAGGGCTGTACGCAGGATAAGTAGTATCCTACATTTGTATTATGATCCCATAGACTTAAATCAACAAAGTATCAGAACAGGCACACATATGGTACCATAGTTTTCAAGCTATTAGCTGCTATGATATACATTTAATTGTATTCTGGGGAAGGCCATTACACTTTCGTGTATGTATTAGCAATAATGTCGCTATACAGTCCATACTACTTCATTTTATTGGGCAGATGCTTAACTATACTTGGAAAGTGCTATAAAAATGAACAACAAATACAGACAGGTCGAAAAAATATGATGTAAATAGAACAATATGTGAGAGAGTGTGTCGTTGCAGTCATTAGAACACCGACAACCATTTTAGAACGACCTATCAACCATCTGGATATGTCATAGAATCGCGAGTGCAATGAACATGAGGTCTGACCAGCAGCGTTCAAAAGGAAAAGAACGAAACATAAACATACGCTAAATCAACAATGCGATCATTACCCTGATTACAAAATGTTTTGCATCAAAATTTGACTAAGACTCTGTCCCCCTTTTGGATCTCTCACCTCGCTTCCTTCTCTTTTTTTTATTTTTTTTATTTTTTATTTTTTATTTTTTTGTTTCCTATCAAGGCTAATGTTAAAATAGTCCGGAGCTGACTGCGACATCGTCTCCGATATCTTTTCGTTCCGTAGATGAACCGGATTGATATATCATTATCATGAAAAGGCAGCCAGCTGACTGAACAGTCAGCCTTGACATGCCTTGCGAAGGTAGAACCGGAAGTACCACTTTGATTAGATGCAATGGCTTATTTCTCATGCCCATTCCTGTCTTAGATTCTTCCCCTCGCCCGTCTCTCTTTCGTTTAAGTCACTGATCCTTGGCCCCTTGTGGTAGGGGAGATGAAGTGCTAGACAGGAACGAAGAGGTAGAAAGAACTTAAGCAAGCCTAATCCATGAAATCTCCGCGGAGTATTTTCTCCTGAAAGAAGTCCGGCTTATTTTGCCGGGGTTGCTTGGGCATCTCCCGGGCTGGGTGTTCCATTGAAGCAATGGAGGCCGCCCGCTGATGCGGCCCAGACTGAGCCGGGTTTGCTGTATGCTGTACTTGAGGTGCATTTGAGGAGTTATTCCCAATCGACGGGGCACGCTCGGCCCGAGTTCGAAGAGCTTCGGACCAATTGAAGCCTTCGCCTAAGGGTCGCCAAGACGGGTTAGATCTATCATTCTCAGAAATCACTTTGTGTGTAGTTGCAGCTTCTGAAACAGTGGTGGTAGTAATAAAAGTGCTGCTGGCTGGCGACCCATTTGAGCGCCGTCCAGCCACGGGTGACCAAGGAGAGGGATATCTACCATTGCCTGTGCTTCCTCCACGGACATCTCGCAATGCTTGTGCGCCAAAGGAAACCCTCCGTGCGAACGGAGAGGTCGGTGTGACACTAGGAGGGCCATTCTCATTATCCTCTATGACCGCGTCCTCGAGGCTCGCCGGGTTAGATCCCATGGAACTGGACACACTACCATGTCGCAAGTTTCGTCCCCCAAACGGTGAAGTTTGAGTTGGTGAGCCTGAAAGCCCTAGCGTGGTAATGGATAGCCTTCGCCCATGGTGCGACTGTGCGTTGGCTACGGCACTAGCCATTGGACCTGTTGGAACGCTTGAGGTGGTCCCTTGATTCCCGGATTTCGACAGATAATCAGCTAAGCCGAGGCCTGATGCCAAGGAAGCTCGACGCTGTCGCGATGATGGAGGAACAGAGATGGGAGAAGTCGAACGACCGCCTGACATTCTATCGAGACCTAGGTGAACAATCCCGTGAGGTTATTCAACAGAGTTGATAATTTGGAAAGGAGTGTGGCAGGGAGCGTGTCGGATATGGTTGACGGGCTAGGTGAGCTCTTAGCCGGGCAAGACACCCCCTTTTCCACGGGTATGAACAAGTAGATGTAGGCAGAAGAGTTGAAATATTCAGTGTTAACAGTAAATTGAGGCTACTACTTTTGTGCTCAGGGTATCATACACGGTATGACGTCAAACCCTGGTGAACAACTGGCAAGGAGATAGCGGTGCAGAACAGGAGGTCGTGAAGCTCAGTACTCCGTAATGTGCAGACAGGTCTGTTACGGGGGAATCAGTCAGCCAGATATGTCACACAAAGATACTGAAATATGGATGCATTCCCAACGATGAAGTGACGACAAGAACGACAGGAAAAGGTGCTGAAGCCGCCACGGTTGGCAGAAGAAGAGCCACCAGGGAGGGATACGGGGTGCTATTAATAACCCAGACAAGAAACGGGAGGGAACAGAGGGGGGTCAAGCTAGGGAATGCGGAAAGAGCGGGTTTTTCATACCTGATGATCGACCAGCTAGCTGCAGAGGGAAGTGGAGAGCTCCAGCATGAATGGGTTTCAATCGGTTCTCTCTTGGCACAAAACTCGCCGGTGTATGGGATGAACTTTCAGGAGGTGGAGAAGACGCTAGGTCTGGGGAGGGCTACCACAAAAAGACCTCCCAAGGATCTACCATGCCAGGAGCTGTAGCTACTTTACCGGGTAGTAAATCACCAATACCATAGTAGTATTTTACAGATAGAGTAAGAAGACAGTTCGTTGGGAGAAGAAAGGGACACCCTGTTTAGAGGGGGGAAACAAAAAGAAAAGGAATGTTCCCTTCGAGTGAAAAGAAGATCAGACGAAGAATGACCTGTACAGTCAGTAAGGTTTAGGTAACTTTACCCCACGATTGACCGTGGGCCAGAACCGGTCTAGCCTCCTTGGGGTTGGATCCGGGGGCAACTCGATGATTCATCTCATGGCCATGACTGATGAGGTCAAAGGCCAAAGATGGTTAACATGGTATTGGATTGGACAACTTGGGAGGAGTGGAAAAGTTTAAAGGGGATAAAGCATTAGAACCTACGCAGTATCTATCGATCAATCAATTTTTCTATCAATCTGTCCGTTTTGGCCCACACTGATCACATGTTAGCCTACCTCAGGTTACTACTTGCCGAGTTGAAGGGGTTTGGAACGTCCTGGTTTCAGCCGATGAAATGGAAAGGGAGCCAAGATTCCATTAATCCGTTTGGAGCTTATTCATGTTCTTTAGTATTAGTATTCAAGGCTAACTAACAATAGCTTAAATTTCCTTCACAATAGCCCCTCTTCCCCTCTCAGGCTATGTATATTGCTCAAGTAAAAGCTTAGCTAACAAGTCGGATGACAATTGACAGTCATCTTCGAGGGATGATTTATACCCCTCATCTCTCTATCGATGATCCCCGCTGCTTTCTCCTGAGAGAGCAGTTTCATACAACCCCTCTTTCCACACCGCACTACAAGACAAGAATATATATATATATATATAAGTAAAATATAGCAAAGGTATCTACCCTTTTCTGCGACCCTAAACATCAGGGATGTAGGATACGATAGCTATTATTAGCTACACTGGAAATTATAGAACGATATACGATGTATCCCTCTTCGCCCTTCTACCACACCTTTCCCTTCACCTTCATCCAAAGAGGGGGAGGAAAGTTTAAAATAATATGTAGCAAAACGAAAACCATACTCACGTATTGATTCATTTATAGAGAGACTCTGGGGTCAAGCCGTGAGATTCTGAGCATCAATCTATCCAGGAATGCCTTATCATCATCATCATCATCATCATTCACCCAAGGTAAGGTGTGTGGAATAGCTGCACAAGCCTCTCCCCGACAGCCGGCTCAATTTCTGTGCCATCTCGGGCAATCTTGATTTCTCGGTTTGCGTTCCAGGGGTTCCGCAAACCACGTGTGCGGTAGAAAGGGACTCGTTCTGTTGAAAGCCATTGGATCCGGAACGGCTTCCCGATAGACTGGAAGCCCGACTCTGCTACCTCCTCGGCTACCTCCGCGACGCTCTCATCGATCTTTCTTCCGCCTTCATCTTCCGATGAGTCTGCTTCCCAGAACACAGTTCCCCGCGCAAGATCGTTGATGATCCGTCCATTTGGGGCGGTGGACGTCGCTGGAGTTGGTATCAAATCTAAGTCCTCGGACTCGGCCTGGATGTGGTTGGGGCGAGGCAGCATCTCCATGATCAAGCCGTCGTCCTCTTGGATTGGCGACACCATCCGAGCGTACCCATAATACTCGCCAGACTTATTGGCGGAAAAGACAAGGTAGACATTATCAGCAGTCTAGGTTCCAACTGTATTAACTCAAGATACTTTCTTCTTTTGTGTCGCCTTCAACCTTCATTTGGATGTAAGACTCACCTGATAAGCGTGGTTCAAGTTACCCTCGTTATGCGCCTGCGTTGCCCAGATCCCACTTTGTCTACTCAGTTCGAGATCATCCATAGACAGGCTTTTGACAATGAAATATCTGTTTGGCATTCGAGGACTCGAATATGTTCTATCAACGATCTTTTTCACCAGCATACTTTCATTCTGTTCGTTGTGTATAGCGTCAGCACCGTTCTCAGCTTGAGATGAACAACTCGATGAATCGGGCTGCGGGGCAGAAGACATCGAATCTCGACGTAATCGACAGACGAGACGTGCTCCATGGAACCTGGTGTCGTGGAATCTCGATAGTGCTGCAAGGCAGGCCACCTCCGTCTTGTAATTGACAAAGGCACAGTTGCTTTTCGATATGAGAAAGACACTTTCAACATCTTTAGTGGCATCCCGTGCGAAGTAGTCTTTCAGTTCATTGATATCTGTCCCAGGGGGTAGATTGCCAACCCATAAAGCATGACCAGATTGCTTTGGCTTCCTTGGTGGTCCTCGCGGTGTTATGGGGCTGGTAAAGTTGATTGGGTGTGGAGCTGTACCACCCAAATGAATATCAGTCCGTGATAAAGGGGAACCATGAGCCATTAAATCTGCCGCATAGTCCTCCATTTTCTGCTTACCCATCGTGGAGGGCGGAGCTTGGGTGGATCTCATTGGAGTTGACCCGTCCACGATAGTCTTTGAGACATCATAGCCCGACTCTGGGGTACGTGTCTTGGACCCTTTTGAAAGAGTTGTTATTTCTTTAGCAAAGTTCTCTTGGGTATTGTTGGATGGGCGATTTGGATGTAAATGGATTGTCACATTCGCCTGAACTGCACTCTGTCCATGAGATGCTACATACGTAGGCGGGGCATAATAAATTTGCCCGTATTCGGCCGGCGGGATTCCCGAGTGTGCTGGTGAGCTGTATCCTAGCGGCTGATACCCAGGCCCAGTATGCTGAGATGGCATATGTTGTTGCTGCTGCTGTTGCTCCTGTGAGTAAAGTGAATATGCTTGAGAGAACGGGTTATGGATAGGCATATTCATGTTCGGTGTTGTCTCAAGGGACAATGGTAAAGGGTGCATTGATGGGTATACCACTCCATGACCAGGTCCTGTAGGCACAAAGCGCTGTGGCATCACACGCCGGTCAAAAACAACAGTGTCGGCTCGGTAGCCGGGTAGCGCGGGCCTCATGCCGCCCATGCTCAGCGTGGCTGGGGGCAATCCACGGCCATTATGTCTCACATAAGTAGGACCTTCGGAATGATGATGTATACTATATGGTCGAGAGTCCTGTAAGAATCCAATGTCTGTAGGAGGATGCTAGCTTTAGCATCGACTTCTTCAGTTGCTCAGTAACTTGCGAATATAATAGGTGGTACTGACTGGACTTTTGAGTTACAGTTGCCGATGAGTTGGCTTTGTTAGGGTTTGACGATGGGTTGCCACCTGGTTCTGCCCTTGCTGGTTTCGAATTACTTGAAGAAACATTATCTGCGGTGTTCGTCATGACAGGATCTAGAGCACCAGAAACACGCCGGGTGCAAAAGCAAGTCTCGAAGCAGTTAGTCGACCATCTACAGTGGATAGTGCCAACCCTCCCAGTATAGGAAGGAAACTACAGCACATACCTTCCTTCCAAGGTTCTTCTACCCGTGTGTAATTGTTTTTGATGCTGTAGTAGTATTTCACTGCAGTGACAATAATATGTCCATGCGTCAGAAAATGCCGTGACCTCCGTAAAGCAACTTTCAAAACTCTCTTAATGTGAAACAGTCGGATGGGCAGAAGAAGGGCGCTGATAAAGGAAGGGGATGGGGCGATGAACTGGAAAAGACGGAGGAAAAAAGAGAGAGGAAAAAGCCAAAAAGGAAGGACACAATAGCGATAGAGGAACAGGAAGGGCGAGGTATGTGAGGGAATGAGGGATTAATGAAGAGATAGAGAGAGAATGAAAGAATGCACTGGATATTTTGGGTGAGGCAAATTGGAATATGATTCCTAAGCCCAACGAGCAAAGCGGGAGTGGAAGGGGAATGAGTGCAATTATTGAAGACAGGAAGATTGCTGCTAGGAATTGAAGAGATGCCCAAGCTGACAGCCTAGCGGTCGTACTAAGGATTTCTCGAATGGTACAATATTGTAATAGAGGGTCTGTGGACTGTGCACGCACACGCGCACCCCCCCGTTAGCATGCCCCCTCCTCCCTCAACCCCACACACCCAAGCCTGAATCATAGGATAATCTCAGAATGAATGAGTGGGGAATGGAGAGTTGTCAGAAGTAGGCGAGGGAATAAATTTCACATGAGAATTCTAGAGGGTTGGTAGAAACCACAGACATAGAGCAGATAGGGCCCAGGCGTGAGCAGAAACCAGAAAAGGCGACATTCAGAGGGTGATATTCGTGCCAGTGGCAGCATCTCAGAAGTGAGAAGACAATGGCGGCAAAACATACGGTAAGAAGTGGATGGTGGATAGAGCTTAGTGGCTTTTGTATCACGCCAAAAGGGGAAGAGGGCAGCGAGAGATGGGCTCGTCTTCTTGGCTCTCATTTCTGTTGCGACAGGGGACAAGGGAGAAAAATAACAACAACAAAAATATTATAGCAGGAGGACCAGATCTGAATGACTGGTCGTTAAACTGAATAAACGGACAAGGATGACAATATTTCACCAGGCCTTTCATAATGTATACCTTTGGGCTAGGGTAAATGGTAAATGCTGGGAAACGAAGGGATAAAGTCACCGGTATCATAGAATAGAAAGCCTTCTCACCTTTTCCTACTTTTGTTATGTTTGATTCTTTTGCCCCCTCTTCACAGGGTAGCAGGTCTGAATAATTGACGGCGAAAAAGATTGTGGTCCGGCGGGTCTCCACTATATAGACAGAAACGATATAAGAAATGAGTAATAGGTGGAAGATTGTTGTCTTGTCAATCAGGAACGCCTAATCTCCAATCGATAGATAAATGAGTGGACCAGACAATTAAGTTCAGTTTTAGAACTGTGGGCGTGGGTTGGCTTCTTTCGTAAACGTACACCCACTAAAACTGAGGCGGTAAACTAGGCATGAAGGGAAGGGGTGAGGGATAAATAATGAATCCGGGAAGAGAACCCTCCACACTCAGCATAGTCCGTCGAAGATCACTGTCAAAATGTGGATATGACTTCCGGTGTGGAACGAGATGGGGCACCTTGAGACGTGTTCGTCTGGGCTCATATATAGGGCTAGTATTATATCGTAAGAGGGACTGTACAGTGGCGGACAGACAGCTAACTGGGAAACAAATCCAGTGATGTGCAGAATATTCACTGGCTTTTCCTCGTTATCTCCCGGGCTTTGCCCTCTACCTACCCTACCCTTTGGTGTTTGCGGCGGTGGCCGTGACTTGTAAGGCAGTATCCACAGGCGAGGCTTCACCTCAAGATGCGAGCCCTTTCAAATCCCACAGTAGAAGATATGGCCTGATTCGTGAGCCGAAGTTGCCGAGAAGAGGCTGAGATTAGGGAGATATTATTGACAGTGACTCGCAGGATGTTTGACCAGATTGAAGCAGAAATCCTAGGACAATGTTTGAAATCTTTCACCTGAGTGGAGAGATCCGTGACGGGTCCAGTATTATTGAAGTATAAACCACAGATACTGAGAACTATGGTTGAAAGAAAGCCATTTGTCAGGAATGGCCACACAAGATCCGAACAGTGGGTTATTACTATACTGTGTAGAAAGGCAAAGAAAAACGCAAAAAAAAAGGTCAGAAATAAAAATAAAAATATTGGCGGAAATGTATGGCTTAGTCAATCATGAAACGAAGCCACTAGCGCGGAAAGGCATGAGATGCAATAATTGACTCGATGGCTGGGTTCTCCCACAGATGATTGGGTGCTGTTAGCATATCCCCTGACCCAGTGGGAACGATGGATCCATGGTCGCTGTAACTGCTTGAAAACATCGAGTTCAATTTCAAGAGTAGTGATTGAGGGTTTGGGCCTAGTGGGCGCGATTCCATTGAGCACAAACATACCGGTGGCAAATGCTCAGGAGGTAGAGCTGACAACCGTTGACTGGGTGTTGATCACATCTGAATTAATACGTATGAGGCAATGCATCTATGTGGCTGTAATCATGGCTGAGAAGTATAATGGTATAAAATGGTAGCAGAAGTATACTGATCTCTACACATAAGCCAACAAGAGTCATGCAACGGCGTGACTGCATCCAACAATATGGTTAGTTAAGAATATAGGTAGTTCCGGCCTTCCGATGACTGACTGGCACCGATAAGTGGCGAGGATCGGCGTATTGAAGGACTCGATCGCCAGTTGACACCATGATCAATGCATGAGCTGTGGCTTCATACACATAATCTCGACTGTCTGTCAATCACATAGACGTAACGTAGAAAATAATGAGATCATATCTGCCATTGTGGTTGTAGGGAGAGGACACATTTTGATGGTAACTATAAGAAGTGAGGGACGGCATAGAGAGATAGACTAACCTGGCGAAGTACTGCCATCTGGTCATGAGTACAGTAGCAGTGGGGGCAAGTCACCAGCGTCATGACCCTCCCGATGATTGTGGAAATTCTAAAAAGAGAATGAGAGGGCCAACGGCGCGTAATACCAAGGAGAGAAAATAGGATAATAAAAAAAATAATTCCTATAAGAAAAAGAAATCGAAATTGAAAAATCCCCACCCTGACGAAGACAAATTAGTTGATCATAACCTAAGACGGAGGGCCATCAGAATCATAACGGCAGGGGGTACATTCCCACTAGGGCCCGATCTCCATGCTGCCCAGTGAAAACAATGGAAGATCCTGATGGGCTTCGAGACACACTTGGCCGGGTAGTTGGTCCACTGTCGGATGGAGACGTGGCGCTGGGGGGCGCAACACCAACGGCACCACTTTCATCATTTCGGTCTCCCCCTCTCGGCGCATGCCCTCTGAGAGGATCATCTATGATCTACCTGCAAGTCTATTCTTTTCACATTCATGATCCAGCAAATGGGGTTGGGTAGAGTCATAAACTCGATGGAGTGACCCTTAACCAGGCACCCCTCTCTTCAGGTGGCGTTGGAAAAACGAACTGGGAAACGAGCAACTGTAAGCAATTCCCTTGAGACTCCATGGCTTCCCCCTCCCCAGCCTAGTATAGACACGCTAAAAGAGACAGAAAAGAAAACAAAAGAAAGAAGGAAAGAAGAAGAAAATTGCAGTATGTGTGCATTCTTAGAAGCACAAGGTAAGTACTGTATGTCGAGCGCCGGGCTAGGTCCTGCAATCGTAAGCTTCAACGGCATCTCAAAAGCCGAGGGAATTCAACGTACCGTCCCCACCTGGCTATTTACTTATTGGGTAATACAGAGTCGGGTCTCGGCCAGCATAGGTCTACTAGGTTTTAAGAACCGATTTTAATACATTGGGCTGTGCCACCTTCACGCCTCAAACAAAAGTGAGGAAGAATTTATTTTTTTTTTTTAAAAAAAAAGAAAGAAAACAAAATTAATAATTTAAAAAGAGAAAGAAGAGAGGAGAGAGAGAGAGAGAATTATATAAAAATAGACTGATTTATAAATGGGTCAAAAGTACTATGTACACTATAAGGAGAGAAAAAGATCTCCGAGCCCATCTTTCTTAGTAGAACTACACCAGAGGTCCACCTGACGGGATGAGATCCCAGCCAATCAATGATTTACTCAGTGAACCTCATCTCATCCTTTCTGGGTAAAAAGGGACCAACCTTTAGGAATCCTTCATAAACACATTTCACATGTGTTCTCTGTGTACCCATATAAATATCCCAGTGCAAAAGTGCCTGAACTCGCCACTGTTTTCAAACTTCTTCTTTTAATCTAGGGAAGAGATTTATGACCTGGCTCCTGAGCCAGGTGGGCAGACACCTGCGCAAGACATAAATATATTTTGTACAAGACAAATACAACTACAAAAAAAAAATCACATATATACCTAGCTGTGCTACACCAAATACAGAGGAAATCTTATGATTTATCACGCTAAGGCCCTCTGATTCCACAGCCTTACATAATCTACTCGAAGATGATTCTAGTAGTACCCCGTGACTTAAGTATCAGCAGTGCCTAGCTAGAGTGCGTATTTCGATAGTTTAGACGCGCCGGAAATCTGATAGCAATGAGTGTGATTGGCGGGAAATCCATGCACCCAGGTTGTGGGCCTCTGATACAGTCCAGGATATAATTCTTAGTACATAGCAGAGGATAGTAGGCACGAGGTAGTGCTGGTAGCCACGCACCAACCTGAAGTATACCAACCAACACTATCTAGTTATTAATGGACCTAATCTTTGTATAGGCTATCGATAGTCAACTTGTCCTGTAGGCAAACCGGGCCCTGTGTCTGTCATCCTTGAGCCATCAATTTATCTACCACAACTAAACTGAAGATACCCATCAAAGATCACACCAGGTTATTGTACATCCCTTGGGGCCAACATCCACTCAGGCTGTAAGGAAACTTCATCCATTAGTATATGGTTAAATACAGGCCACACTACCTGTAATATAGGACAGAACTTGCTGCAACCACCTTCTTTTTTGGCTGACACAGCCTCCTGTCTGTGGGGCGAACCACCTCGTAGGTAAGTATACTCCGTAGATGATTGATGTTTGCCACCCGGAGAGAAAGCGAGTGGACCACCACACCATCTATTACCAAGAACAGTAAAAGCTTTGATTGATGAGTGGATAGATAGATTCTGTGTGGTGAGACAATACGTAAGATAGTGGTTCATAAGAAATCTAAATGTGTGGCTGGTCGGAAGAAAGAAACTGCAATGTGCACCTATGACGTCATAATCTACAATGCGTGTTCACACTGTTAGGTCTATCGCATCCATCTCCATGTAGATCTCGACTCATAGGATTTGGACTTGCCCAACATTCATTTTGCTTCTCTGTCTCCCTCCCGAATATTCTTTTAATTCTTATTTCTGAGGGTGAATTGGGGGGGCTGGGAAGGGGGTGGGTGCCCACAGTAGTAGTACTGTGCATCTTTGTCTGTTGAGGGCTAGATCATACGAAGCCATTTGTAAAATAATACCATTGTGGCCTTCTGCAACGCCACAATTCACCTATTTAGTTGGCTTCTCATAGGAAAAAAACTCCGAGAGGCTATTTTTGGAGAAACATCACCAAACGATATGAAGGCCATTGGGCCAGTTCTTTTCTCTATCTGTGACATATGTCGTGAATCAAATGAGCCCGCAATTTCTCGAAGTCCAGAAGTGTGGCAAATTGACAGTCATCGTTGGCCTAAAAATATGTGAGGGGCTGTGTGGTCTATCTCTAGGCACTGTGCCAGTACATGAAAGTATTCTATCGATGCGAGAAGCAATTCTACTAGTTAGTGCAGTGGTGCTTTATACAAATATTTACAGGAGCAGCTGGGTGCCATGCGAAGACTGAAGTTTGCATTTGCTGAACAAAAGTGTTGTCCCCGGTGACTATGCTTTTCCCTTTTAATTTCTCTCTTAATCGACTAATTGAATCAACCCACTCTGTGTAGGTGCTTCACAATATACGTGTATGATAACTAGAGACAATGGGCAACGTATACGCAAAGAATGGAGACAGCAAAATGCAAGTATGCTCTATCAATTATAAACAATACACTGGTCATATATAATCTTTGCTACTATAAGTATCGTGTCCGCAGTCACCATTATTAACATTATGGCCAAGCTCTAATCCTATCATAATGGGACACTCTTCCTCGGATATGCTTGCAATAAAAATAACCAAATCCCCCCCACCCTCTATACACACAAAACGAAAAAAAGGGGGTGAGGGAGAGAGGAGACCCAAAAGTGTTGAACGGTATAAAATGTGTGCAAGTTAAGCCCTCGGCATTAGGGAATGCAAAGGAACAAAGTCAATCCATGAGAAATGGAATACAATGTAGAAAAGGAGGGAAGTAAGAAAAGAAGACACGGAGTCAATCGTAAGATGAAAGAGAATATTAACAATAATATGGAGGAACAAGAGAGACAGCATGTCAATGAATGCACATAAAACGAAACATGTGGAAGCTGATTGTATTGGCCTCCAAACAGATACATAAATCGTCCAAACCCGAGTCCTCACATCATGTCATGTCCACTTGAGCTTCATTAAGTATAATTATCATTAAGTGGCAAATCACTGTGGAAGTGAAGCAGAGCAGACAAGGAGCAAGTGCATAATAACACTGAAGCTTTATCGATCAATACCTAAAGAGGCTACCTTCCCAGCCAATCTGGCACCAGCACTTCCTCTTTTATGTAGCTTTTCACGTTCCTTGCTATCTAAAGAGCTTGGCCCCTGAGAAGACAAAACGGAATTATCACTTCCGGTTCCTCTAATACTAGGTAATGTGCCCAGGCTGTCAGCGGTAGGTTTACCCGATGTAGATGCAGCCAATGTGCCGAATGCAGGCACTCTAGCGGTTCGTTGGCTCAGATATAATTGAGCGGCAGGCGAAAGAGGAATAGGCGGGGGCTGAGATGGAATTTCCGCTCCATTTTGAACAAGCAGCTCAGCAATGGGAAACGGGATTGGCTTTACGGAGTTGCTCGTACTAGGCCTAGATGAAGTGGAACCCGGCGATGCTGGATCAGCTGCTGCAAGAGCAAGAAAAACTGCATGGGTATTACGAGAACGGTCAGTGATATTCACATTAGCGCGAAGTGCGATGCCGTAGAGGACACCCTGTATGTCGTTTTTCTTGATCGCGGCAAGAAGTGTTTCGTCCGGCGTTGCAAAATGAGACAACTGGGAGGGTAGTTTCTGAGCATAGGCTCTTTCACTGTACTTCGCGGTAATGAACTTTAAGCGCTGTTCTCGAGTTGACGTCTCTATTGGCTTTTGGGATTGATCCAACGTGGCCTCCCAGACCATGTTGCTGACGCGGTTGCCAATTTGCAATAGGATTTCAACGATGTCATTCGAGAAAGAATTCACATCAAGAGTGAGGGACCGGACCTTTGAAATGTGTGTTCCAAGGGATCTGTGAATACCACTACATTCAATGCATAGAACAATCCCTAGGTTAATAGAGACCCACTCGACCTTAGATGCCGATCCGCAGTCAGCACACCAGTTATTGCCCTGATCGGCATCACGAACTGTCTGAAGCAGCCTGGAAGGATTGTCCTCAAAACTATTGCCATCGCCACGTACGTAGCTTGGTCGTGCACCCACAGTCGTGCGACGGGTTACACTGTTGTTTGACGCATTAGATGCAGTGGAATGGGAATGTTGGCCCGAATACGAGGAACTTTTCCCGGTCAATACAGAGCCAATATCACGGCCGATGGACGAGTTATCCGTAGCGGGAGAGAGCGGTGGGGACATGCCGCGACCCTCAACAGCACTTTGTAAGGCGTTGTTAATAGCCCGGATCCAGTTACCCATATCCTCCTCGGATGTTGCTTGATAGATGCGTTTATACTGAGGGGTAATGACCTCGAAGCAGAATCTTCGTTCTGCATTTCGAGCCTCTCGCACAGAGGCCATTCGTAGATCGATAGGATCCATGTGTAGGTCAAGCTTTTGCTTCCAGTTGCTATATTCCGATAGTTTCCCTTGGTCCAATACAATCCAGAACCTATCGGTAGAGCGTTAGTTAAGCGATAATAAGTGGAGTGATTGACGGAAGTGAATCGTAGGCTTACTTATGCCAGGCTTGTTTATTGATGCCCTTCGGGTCGATGTGGGAACCCGGTCGGGACAGTGCCCAGAGGAGCCCCTCCTTTCTTTGCTGACCTATAGCAGTTATTAGCCCCAGTAAGCAATGTCATTTTGTGTGTCTAGAAGTCTCTGCAACTTCTCTAGGCAGGCATACCACTTAAGCTTGTAGAGGTAGTTGCTATGGTTGGACCGGCTGAAGGAGTGATACCGGATGCATTGGCTTGAGTCGACGTTGAAGTATTGCTAATCACGCTTCGCAGCTGAGATCCCGTGCTATCTGCACGCCCAAGTTCGTTCTCTGATCTTTGGGCTCCACTGCCATTTCCTGATAGCGTTGATGGCACGTTCGAGCTGACCAGCGAATCAGGCTCAAGATACATGTTGCTACTCTTTTCTAAGGCTCTTCGCTTCTCCTCTCTCTCTGTTCGCTGGAATTGAAACTCCTTATCTGCTTGACTGACCTCATGTATAAGCGCGTCTAGCTGAGGGATCATATCATCGACTTTCTGGGCGGCTTCAAGAAAGCGTTTTGCTTGCGTATCAGCGTATTTTGTGAGATGCGATAGGACCTCCTGCTCTTTACGTCCACCGTGGAGATCCTGCATGAATGATGAATAATCGAACCGTTTAAGCTCAAAGTTCCGCCTTTTGGCTTGATACTTAGAGTCACTCTCCGCCCGCTTCTTCTCCTTTAGAGAGTCTTGACGTTGGCCGAGATAACGACTAACATAGGCATAATAATCCCGGCTTTCTTCCTCGAATTCCTTCTTTTTGGCTTCGGCTTGTTTTATGTCATTATTGTAAAGTTTGATCAACGGGTCGATAACAAGCCTCTGGAGCTGTCGGGTGTTAAACCTCTCGTAGTCCAGGATCTGTCGTGCGATTTTTTCAAAGTAATGATCCAGTGCCGGTTGTATCGCATTTCCGTCTGGTGTTGAGGCGTCGTTGAGTGCGGACAAGAAGGCCTCTACGGCGTCATTGCAGGTAGTCTGAGCCTGCTGGGCCGCCTCGGCTTTCTTGAGGACTTTCTTTATCTTGGCTCGCATATTGCCTGTTTTCTGTTCCAAAGCCTTCATTGTAGCTCGGAATAAAGGACCGTCCTCAACAATGCTCTTATCTTCACCAGGTCGCGAATGGGGAAGGTCAATCTTAACCGGGGGCGGAGGGGGTGCCGAGAGTGGTGGTGGGACGAAAACGGAATCCACCTCTGGCGGAGTGCTGGGTGTCATCTGGGGGTAAGATGCTGCATCTGCATCGCTGGAATGAGAAAGTACAGAGTGCGAGGAAGGTATACGGTGCCGGGGTGGAACGCTGAGTTCTAACCTTGGCGATAAGATTTGAGGGCTCGGCAAGGCGCGCATCGTATTCTGTACCCAAAAAGAGAAATGAGCAAGTGTATTCAGCCTGTTAGCCCTTTGGTCATATTCCAAGAAACTGCAGCTGTTTCTCCAGCCGCCCCCTTTGTCCTCGACTGGTTTGGGCGGCTTCCATCTCCACGACCATTCGAATTGCACAGATGGACTGCCGTCCGTGGAGTAATCTCCTACAAACTGCACATTCGAATTGTTCTGTAAATTGGGATTGGCATGAAATTCCCTGGTAATTAGGTTGTCCAGCTCCTTTGAATTCGGCGCATGCGCGAAAGTTAGTCCGGTAAGCACGGTGTCCGCAACTTCTGGGAGAGAAGTCGCAACACCATTAACAGTAGAATTCGCGACATTGCCGGTTTTAGTCTGTCTCAGTATGAATGTGAAGTTGAAGTTCAACTCGTCTTCGTTGGTAAGCCGTAAAAGGAAGGTGGGCGCTGGGGAAGAAGGGGAAGAATCAGGGTCCTGCACAATACAGAAAAAGAGTGAGCAAAGAGTTCTAGAATCACAAAATTAGATACATATTCAATTTATACCTGGATGTATTCAATCGGAGTGTCATCGCTGATATCACGCTTGGCGATGTATCTGCTTGCAGGGAATGAATTCGGGGTGAGATTTAACAAGACTCGCCTCCTGGAGTCAAGTATAGTCACAGATGCGATCGTAACTGCATGAGCCCATGCTGTCAGCGATTGCGACTACTACGCAAGGACAAAGCGCGGGTGGGATTGACGATGAACGCTTTGCGGAGCATGCGTAAAGGAGCCGCGGGAGTTGGAGACATACATTTATTTTGATCCTTGAAGTATAGACTCCCCGAGTCGTCCAGTCTGCTTCCGACATTTCCCATGGTGGTATAATTCAAGGGGTCAAGTCACCGCTCGAGAGTGTATCCGGAGAGGGTACCGGGACGACTGGAGGTAACCATCGACGGTCTGCGCGTCCACACTCGGATGAAATGGTGTACTGCTAACGATGTGGTGGCAAACGTAACCAAGCAAATGAGCCGTCATCCAGTCTGGAATCTGGTCGTCAGATGCTTGGAGCGGTTCGCACGTCGTAGGTTGTGGTAGAGAGAAGTTGACTCGTACTGAGGACAGGTAAAGAGATGTGGTCGGAGATAATGAAGGAGGGGAGGGGGACAAGGAAAGGAAAGAAACCCGCAGGCCTTGTTTAGTCTTGAACTAGCAGATGTGGTGAGACAGCTGGGGGTATAACAAGGCTTGCTGGAGCCTAGGCGAAAGAGAAAGACAGGAGGCTGATAGCGACATGAGTTTGAAAGGGAATAAGTGGGAGGATATGATAAATTATGATTGATGGACGAGAGTTCGGGACTTGGGGCTTAGACTGTGGTGCCTGAGGATTGATTAGTCGCTTCATTTGCTTGTCCCGCCCGCTATGAATGATCTTATTAAATGGGGCCCATGTTGCCCCTCGATAAGACTCCTTCCCGCCGATGTTGCCCTTACGTTTCCCTTCAATACGAACAATGAGGATTGAAATATTTTTAAGAGATTAAATTGTTACTCTCACCTACTACTACTTCCAAATCTCTAGTTCCGCTTTTCACCTAACCATGATATATTTCAAGAGTATGTACATATATATCACTGACCTTCAGTATATAACCAAGGTTTTTCTTCCTCTCTCTCCTAGTAACTTCCCCTCGAGTCTTCTACAGCCTCTACACAACGCGATCTAAATCTATCTAAGTCCGACTCTCTCGTGTCCTAAACCCTTTGCATGCTTACCCTCTAGGTTCACAACATTCCATGCGGCCACCTAGAACATGGTGATCTTGGGTACTGAGTGACCAGTGCCATTGGGGCTGATCATATGGTATCATACAGTAACCGAAAGGAACTACTGTAGGTACAACTTATAGTGGTATACTATATACGTGCCGGGCTCCAAAGGTTGTAACTATGTTCGCCAATACGAAAGCAGAGCTCGGAGCTCGCTCTTCTTTTCCATAGAATTCGTGCGGCAAGGAATACCTATGAGACAATGAGGATGAAACGCTGAACCCGACGCATCTTTAGTTCTATAGCCACGTTGTCTCATCTGCATTGCCGTTTAGCTCCCAATCTCCACCTGTTTTTACTCAGCTGCAGCGGCCTAGACTATGTCAAAGGGAAGAATACCATAAGAGGCATGATAATGTAATTAATATTCATATACATTAGAAATTATCAGCAGCTCAATGAAAATATGAGTCTCAAAGCTATAGTTACATCCTTTCGGTAGGCAGCAAGGTGGCAAAGACTGTTTGTTTTTTTCTCTTTCCTTTGAGAGCCATTTTTTGTATACCGTATATGTAGCCCCAGTTGGCGTTGTAAGTCGGAAAGAGTACATGTATATCTTTCACTCAAGGGGAAAATAGAGAAGGAAAAAAATGGCTGTCAGAAATAGTATACTAAGTTAGGAAAAGAATGGAGGTTCTTCAAGGTATCAAATGGGCAATGAGGTCAAGATATAGAGGGAGCTAGTTTTAGGAGAAAGGAAAAAATCTGGATTCACAGCCTGGTAGAGCTATTGTCCAGTTGCCTGTCAAGGGCTGTATCTTTTTGTGTGATTTTTGAGGGTCGATGCCCTGGAATCTCCTCGCCATGTGCGGGAACACCTTTACTTTTGTGCTCCGCCTGCGCCCACTTCATTACTTGTCCTTTCATATCACGCATATCGTGCACCTTCTGAGCAAACTCGCCACGCTTTTTCGATACGACACCACTGCGTTCATCAAGTTCTTCCTCGTCTGAGCTCGATATGGAAAGTGATGACGCGCTGCTTTGCTGGAGGAAGGTCATCTGACCACCTTCCTTGTTCTTGAACTCTCTCTGCTCATCCTTCAAGTTCTCCATTCTTTCAGCATCTTCTGTACAGTCCAGTATGGTGATATGGAGACCGACAAAACTTTCTGAAATGAATTTCTTCAAGAGAGGAAGTTTCTGACCATTCGGGCGATAGGTGCCGCTATCATTATCAATGAAAAGCTCATAGTCTTCAGGGTTGATTGATATCTCTTGATCCTGTAGAGGTTCCTCCACGGGGATTTCGGTATCCGAGGGTTGAGACATTTGAGAGAAGTGCCGTCGGTGATGCTTTCGTCGACGAAGAAAAAACTCGCCAGAGTAAGCGATGTATATTGAAACATTGCTGTGCATCGTATGCTTGCTTAGCATATCAATTCCAAATTCCTTTCCCGTTTCTGTAAAGCGAAACTGCCCATCGAGAGTGAGAACATATGTAAATATTCTTCCACCCTGAGCATAGTGGGTAAATTCAAGAAACTTTTGGGTAAGTTCAGTGCATGGCGACTCGGATTGGCCATGGAGGGTTGACCTGTCAAAATTATAAATTCGCTGATGCTGGTGATGTAGAGCTCGGTTGAGAATACGCCCTCGGAGACTCTGCGACGTAAACATTCCCGCTACGAATGGTTTGAACTCTACATAGCGATGGTAAAGCTCCGCAGGAACAGGACCCCTGAGCTGCATTTGAATCGCTTGAAAACTATACCAATGTTCTGTAATGAGCCATTATTCTTTACTTCGCGAGGAGGAGAGGAGGAACGTACTTGTAACGAGTGATTGTCTTTTTACCATTCTGACTTTGAACTTCGTCTTTGGTGCCTGCCAATCGTCCGATAAGAGGAGAAAAATGCTTAAACCAGTAATTTGGTCCTACAGTATAGACCTGGCCCCCTTCCTCACTCGGAGTCTTTCCCAGAAACTCCACGCTGATGACGAGATGTGATCCGACATCCAGACGCCCGGAAGCAAGAGCGGCAATGTTTCCAAATAAATAGACCCGCTTACTACCCGTGCGCTTCTTGACCTTAAATGACTGCTCTTTGATACCATTCCAGTGGCCCGAAATAGAGTTCACTTCAACATATGCATTCCCTAGCTTGTCATCATGATCTGCCGCATCCTCATCATAAACAGTGCATTTGAGCTGGAACCCTGATGCGGGCACATTCGCAACGATCCATTCACTCTCCCACACGGGGTCTCGATTTTTGCGTACTGTTGGTGTTCGGAACGTCAGATTGTTATCCTGTTTATGTCGCTTGGGAATATCGACATTTAGCTGGGCTACTGTGTATGGATCAGAGGAGAAGCTTCCGAAATCAGCACAGGGAAGGTTGATGCCCCGATGAAAGGTGAATTTAAGGGTGTAACCTGGTGGCGCATGGGGAAACGGAGTGCTATCGAATCCACCGGCGGGTTTTTGTTCCGTAGAGCTACCGGTTAGAGTACCCTTCATAGCCGCTGCTCGGTTCTGAAATTGCTGTCTTGTCAACAAGACCTGGGCGCGTATTTGTCGACCGAATGTCGTGGCCGCGCTTGCGGTAGTGTGTCTTGCACTTTCGAGTTTTTTCTTACCCCACCACCTTTTAAGGCCAGGCGGACAGGGCAGTCGTGGTCTAGATTAGGTATTGTTGCTGCCTACCCGACAAGGGTTCGGAGGAATCTGCGGGAACTGCGGGACTGCGTCACTGCGCAGATTTAAATGCAAAAGATTTGAAAGCTTAGCTTAGCAAGCGCTAAAAAGAAGAGTACACACTGATGCATCATTATCCATTGACACCTACACAATTAACATCATCAAGGGATTCATCTTAATTAATCGTTACTTCACACCGTCTCCCCCGTTCCCAGGGCTCTTCGGTTCAGGGTCCAAAAATTGCTAAGCTTTTTTTTTTGCCGATCTCATTTTTGAGGGGGCGCCAAGAATTAAGGAGTCAGAGTCTGCTTCTGGGTTTAAGATTGCTCACTTGGAGAAAGAGAATATAAGGAGATGTATGCAAGTATAATCACCATAATCTACTCCATTATAGGAATGTTTGTTTCGATAAGTTGTATGGGGGTTTCAAATCAGAACCCCAGAGTAAAGAAGACGCCGTGACATCATCGGTAGGGCTGAAGGATCCAGCATTATCTGCATACCGATCTAGCATATGAGGTGTCATAATCGGGCCTTCTGTCAGGATACTTCCAATGCCATGGGGACCCATTACCCTATTGCCTCTCCTACCTCAAAGTTAAACAAAGGAAAAAGAGAAAAAAGAGAAGAGAGGGATGAAATAGCCATTGCATGTGAGAGTAACGGTAAAACGACCTACTCGTAAATCTTCTAAATGCCATAAATTGAAAGTCCTTTGACCGGCTCATGTTTGGCTTGTTCCATGGAGTACACAAATAGTTAGGCATTGCCACAGATGGTTAAGAGCCCCGAAATAAGAATTGCATATCCTCTGGGGTGAGCTTCTCCAATGCCTCTCCTTGATCCTTGTTAATGGTGCCATTGATCAAGTTGGCCTTCTTTTCCTGTAGTAAAACAATCCGAGATTCAACTGAATCCTCAATGCACAGCCGCGTAATAACACAAGGCCGACGTTGACCAATCCGGTGGCATCGGTCAGCACTTTGCCACTCAGCGGCTGGGTTCCACCACCTAACAAGACATTAAAAACGAATCAAATGGCTGCTCCAGGGGAAACTTACGGGTCAACAATGAAAACCCTTGACGCCTCAGTGAGGTTCAGGGCCACGCCCCCTGCTTTGAGGGACACAAGAAATACCTCGACATCTACATTGTTCATGAAAAAATCAATTGACTTCTGCCGTTGTGCAGGCGTCATAGTTCCATCAAGCATGACGGTGTTAAATCCAGCCCGTCGTAGACGCCATTCAATAAGCTGTAACATTGAAGTAAACTGGGAGAAGACGATGGATTTATGCGTTTGCTTCTTGCTTCTCAGTTTATAAAGCTCATAAACGAGCATCTCGATCTTCGTTGAGGATGTCCAATTTTCCATTCGAATTCGATTTATTATGGAATTTTTCTTGATATGCTCTTCTTCTTGCTCTATATCCGGCTGCTCGAAATCAATTGAGAGTGGGATATGGCACCTAGGGCAATCGACAACTGTACCCGCATTAAACGATTGCACATAGTCCTTGGCACATCGGCGACAGAATTCATGGTGGCAGCGAGACCGAATTGCTTCCTCCGCTGGCTCATCACAAATACTGCAGACAAGAACGTTCTGGCCACTCTGGGCGTGCTTTTTCAAAATCAGGTCTGGGTGGTTCGCAACTTGCCGCATCTGCATAATAAGTCCAAAGATATTGGCATAGTTATTCAGCATTACACCACGGCTCACATATGTATCAAACTGCCGCGTTGAGTTAGTCATGATGCTTCTGGAAAAGTCGCGTTCGATCTCCCCAAAGAATTCGTTGTGTAGAACAACACTGTAACGTATCAGCGGAATGGCTTCACTATCAATATGCCAATAGGCCGGAGTATACTCACCGTTTCGGTGGAAGCTCCATTGAAGCCGTGTGATCTCGCTTAATGCGCCTTAGCATTATTCTGTCAGTAATTAAACGTAGCTTGGACAGTGCTTCCGTTCGAGCTTCCGGATTATTTCTCTCAGTGACTATACACAGTTAGAGCGGAATCGCACGTTGCCTTGAAACACATACTAGGGTTTAAAATCTCCTGATTGAAAATTGAGACATGACTAAATCCACTGCAATGACCGTTAGTGTTAACAAGGACGTACAGATGAAACTCGTATGTATTATACCTGTGTTTACAATGGGTGCAGCGTTTCCCCTCATCTTGCGACCAATGAAGTTCCTGGCACTTGCACTGTTTGCAAAAATAGCAAGCAAAGGGGCGAATTTCTAAAAAGCGTAGGAGAGAGAAGAACTCTCCGATTCGGTTTTGGACAGGGGTACCAGAAAGGCACCATTTATATTTGGCTTTGAGTGCGAAACATGCACGAGCGACACTCGTAGTGCGTTGCTGACAATGTCAGTCCGTTGCATTAATCTCTATAACGGAGTTGAGCATACCTTGATGCTATGAGCTTCATCTAAAATAAGACGATGATAGTGGATGGAGTGGATAATGCCTGTTATATGTCAGTGGGTCCAGAGATTGCATCACTGAGTCAATACTTACTGTCTGCCTTTACGATCCCATCGCCGCGATTCCACCCCTTCCATTCTTTTCGATGTATTGACTCAAGGCCGGAATCTAGCCCGGGAGTTAGAGATGAGACAATATTGTGGTTATGGGGTTGAAACACACAAGATATCATAATCACGTCATATGCTAGAAGATCTTTTTCTGAGAGCGACTTCACTTTGGAATTCGAATTGTGGTATACGAGAACCTTTAATTGGCCGTTCGTGTACTCCTAGAGAAAGGTGAGACCACTGCTTAGGCTCACTTATATCAGGACAAGACAAACCTTGATCTCAGATTGCCACTGCATCAGAGCAACAGGGGGAACAACAACAAGGGATGGCTGCCCGGCAGGATAATCAGACATGAGAAGGGAAACCGCCTGGATCGTCTTTCCCATGCCCATCTCATCGCCTAGTAAGCCACCCTTATACTGGGAGCCCTCTTGCCGCGTCATCCAATTCAGACCTTCCAGCTGGAATGACTTGAGATTTCTCGATATGCCAGGGGGTTGTTCTGCTGCAACTGGGATAATAGGAGGACTGTTTCGTAGTTCATCCCACATTTTCATGATATATGGATGTTGCCTCTCAAGTTTCTTTCGCTCTCTCAATGCCTAGAAGTGGCGTTTAGAGCGCATTCTATTAGGACGTATATATATATAAAGCACTTACACGATTAGACATCCCTGGCCGTCTAACTACCGGTTCAGTGGGCAAGGAAACTATAGAAGCCTGTGCCCGCGTTCGAGCGCCAGCTCTTGAACCAGCTGAGTCCCTGATGCTCTGACTGACAGGATCAACACCCACACTTGACATAGAGTCACTTTCGGAGATATATTCTTGTTCATCCCAAGACTCATCCTCCAAGTTAGTGCTACTTTCGCTATCTGATACCATACCCCGAACAGAGTTCCTCGTCTTGCGTGCAGGACACCGCTTCCTTATTTTCACTCCAGTGTCATTCCCTTCGTTGGAACTTAATTCCGTCAAAACACTATCGTTGTCAGTAGAGTCCTCTAATGCAAAACCAACGCCATTTCGAGCCTTGCGTCGTTTGGGAGAAGACTCTTGATATTCTTGAAGCTGAAGAGCCTGAGCCAAGGCTGCATCTGAGCTCTCAGCAGTAGAGTTGTCTGCAGCTATAGTCGCAAAATCTCTTTTGGATCCTTTTTGCACGTTGATGGACATTATACTCGAACGCAGTTCCCGAGCGCGAGCGGAAGCACTAACTCTTTTCCTTGATTTGGTCATGTCCAACTCAGCGGGAGTAACTGCCACACTACTTTCCGGAGTACTGTACGCATTTATACCATCTCCAGATATATCCTCAATCAAGTCAGAGGATGAAGTAGAGCGGGAAGGCGACTGTTTTTTCAGGGGAATGGCGACTTCGACGGCTGCTAATTTGTTGCTGCGAAGCGATCTGAGAGTAGTCAGATTATGCAACCCACGTTCTTTATCCGTAACCGTAGCGTCGCTTTTCCTAGCGTCAGAGACAGAGGAACGTGCCAGCCTTGAAGAGGTACGTCGGGGCAGTGCAGAGGTATCTGGAAGAGATTTTCGATCAGATTAGCAACAGATTTTCACTCTTAGTTCAGTTCTTTGTCTTTTGTCCTTCTCCGTGATTGAAAACTGATGATAGTGGGACTATATAAGAATCCTTAGAACCAGTGCACTCACCTGCGGTTGAGGTCGTCTGAGCTCCGACCTTCGTTGTCTTCTTCCCCATATTGGCGTGTGAGTGAATCCCTTTGTTTTTATGTTAATTAAGAGGATAAAGAAAGAGAAATGGTAAAACAAGTTGAAACTTGATCTGACGAGTGCTATCGTTCCTGAAGCGAAAGCCTGCAAGTGGCAAATCTGGTTGTTGCATATGGTACAGTACCTGAGCCTAGGCTCCAGCTGTGGGTATCGGCAAGGGGAAGAGGAATATGGATGGATAAATGTGAAATAGGCAGGAAAAAAAAATTTTCAGCACTGAGTCATAGTGTCGGTCTTCTCTGCTGAAAGCATAAATAGTACACGTTTATCTCATGTATTGTGGACGGTGCCTCTGCAAGTCATCCTTCCTGAACACGATAAGCGCCCCTCGCGTAAGGTGGAACGCGAAATCACCACGGGTCCTGTGACTTCATATTGCCTCTTTTGGCCTTTTCCGGTCCACCCTTGAAGCTCTTATCCTCAACACCATTTCTTGAGAGCTTTCCCGCAAAATGTAGGTGAAAATCTCTGCAATGATGGCGATTTTATTTACTAACTAGTCAAAGGGCGAACAGAAGACAAACCAGAAACCAAATTAGAGGCCCGTATGTAATACCCTACAGGCTGTGTGCGTCCTATTTGTGCTGTAAAGCTGATAGACAATGATAGACACTCTGCCCTTACTGACTTCTTGGCTGTGAGTGGCTGCTACACTACCAAATATCCACCTTTCTTTGGTGTTATCGCTGATCAATGACTTTAATTTTAGTCTAACAATATATCGGCTGCTCAAATTCGTGAAGATTACCGAAGACGTTTAGAGGAGGCTGAACATCAAGTTGCCAGCGAAGAACCATCAGGGCCCGCAGAGAACGACGGAGCTGAACAGAGCCCCGATGAATCCTCGGAGCAGAGAAAGAAGCGTAAGCGAAAGGAAGCTGCCAATTTAGCAAAAATCAAACAGAGCAAAGAGTTCGCACGGCGCAAAGCTCGGCGAATAGGGGAGCCAGATGATGACGATAGTCTCATTGCAAGAGAGATCATACATCAGAGATCTCGACCCATGCCAGGTCAATTAGAGAATTGTGAAATCTGCAATAAACGCTTCACAGTTACTCCATATAGCAAAACAGGCCCCAATGGGGGGCTCCTTTGTGCGAAATGCTCCAGGAGTCTAGAAGATGATGGAAAGAAACCTAAGGCTAAGAAACGTGGACCAAGGACTGGACGCCGTCAGAATCAGAGCAATCTACTTGACGGTATAGCCCAACAAGGTGCTTTGAGCTTGGCCGAAATGTGTACGAAGGTAAGCGTCCACGCACACCCTCTCTTCTTAAACCAATGGCAAACTACAGTCATTATCTGAATGCTGATGTCTTTTGTCCAGAAAGTTGCTGATAATATCAACGATATTGAAGAATTTGGGGACTTGCCTTCCCCACTACTACATCGCCTTAGCCAGATTCTATCCAAGAGACGTGCCTTGACATCGAGGACCCTCAATCTGTTTCTGCGACCTGATCTGGACTCAATCAACATTTACGACTCCGCTAGTATGTTCATATTTGTACATCTATCTATGGCTTTTACCTGACCCCGTCCTAGAACTCGAGACGGACGATTTCCAGAAGATCTTTGCCTTCATGCCTACTCTTACGAATGTCAACCTTCGCTTTGCTGGTCAACTGAAAAATACAGTCATCGAATTTTTACTGGGGCGTGATCTGAGGTTAAAGTATTTGCAGCTGGATGCTGCTAACCTGGTTTCGGACTCATATTGGCGACGCCTGTTCGAAAAGCTGGGTTCCCAGTTAGAAGCCCTAAAATTGTCCAACCTTGATTTTTCCCTTGACGATGAGACCATTGAAGTACTGTGTAGAAACTGCACAGAACTTCGTCGTCTGAAGTTGAAGCAATGCTGGAAGGTTGGCCATATCTCCTTGCAAGCTCTCTCGTCCTTGACATCATTAGAGCATCTGTCTCTAGATCTCGTTCAGGAGACATCAAACGACAACCTTATTAAAGTAGTCTCTACGGTCGGCCCAAGGTTACATACACTATCGTTAGAAGGTTTTCCCAATGCGGACAATTGCCTTCTAGAGACTATCCATGATAAATGCCGATCCCTTTCAAAGCTTCGTTTGTCAGGCAACGTTGTGTGCACCGACGAAAGTTTTGCGAAACTGTTCACTGAGTGGCCAAACCCTCCTCTGCAATATGTTGATTTCTCCTCTACACGAGATGTGGAGAACTCAAATCCGGACGGCTCTAGGGATGCAATTGGCCTTGCCTCTAAAGGCCTCATTGCCCTCATGGATCACTCAGGCTCAGCAATACAGAAACTGAATATATCATCCTGTCGCCACGTATCGCGTGCTGCCTTCGAGGAAATATTCTCAGAAGGCAAAGTCTATCCCAATTTGAAGGAATTGGATATCTCCTTCCATACCGTCATAGACGATTACCTCATAAGTCGAATATTACAATGCTGTCCAATAATCAAAAAGCTGGTCGCCTTCGCATGCTTTGATGTAAGAGATGTCCGGATCCCCGTGGGTGTTGCGTTGATTGGAGGACTTAAAGCACAAGACACAATCGTTGTCGAAGGCAAGTCCTAACCTAGAGACTTGGCTTGGAAACAATATCTTCTAAGGGCCGTAAGGTTGTGGCCAGGAGCTAATCTTCTGTCCTATTCGGTTGCACTACATGCTTATTCGACCGAGTGTTAGTGAGCCTGTCCGCAAGAATTGGGAAAAGGTTTAGTCTTGCTCGCTCTTCTTTCTTTGGTTAATTTCTTTCCCAGTATCTACATTATTTTAGCTCTTCGTATGCTTGCTTCACGCCTACAATGTGACTACTTGATAATGATTCGATTGTAGTACGAATCCAACGGCAGAGTAGGTTGTAGGTAGGCTTTCAATCCTTTTGCTCCGTACTGTTTCGTAATATGCCACACACAAACACAGTACATTCCTATGGAGTATATGATCAATAGTAGAGTGCCATAGCCCGATACGAAATTTGAAGAGAACAACATAGTTGCTTCGTGCACGATAAGATATAGCACAATTCCTAGCGGTCAGTAGGTGCTGACAGAGCTCACGGATGACAGCGACCCTTACTGTACTAACATCAATACATGCTTGCCAGCTCTGCACCTATAGCAAGGCGTAAGGGACTCGTCGAATGGCTGGGTCTAATACTAAGTACATCTGCTGTCAAATAGCTGAGATCATACTATAGGTGGGTAGTCACCTTGTCTTAAAGCAGCATAGCTTAAGTGGAGCCTTGAGCTGCAACAATGATAGGTGATTCTGGTCGGCCGCTTTAAAGCATAAGGGAAAGGAAAAATGCAAGTGTTGGTTACAGATTGATACTTCTGTCCGTTAAGGATACGCTCATCATCGAATAGAGACAGAATACTATGTAATAGTATAATCGATAATGATAATCTCGTAGGCACTGTGTAATATGATGACTATAGAGCATTGGGTTGGTGATCTCAATTGAGGGTAAGCAACTGTATATGGGTCAGTCAATGTGGAGTAAAATGTATTCTGTACGGAGTACTAGTAGTGAACTATGGAAAGTTTATTATTATTATCTTCAATGCTTCGTACCCATAATGTCCTTTTTATTTTCCTCTTCTTATCCTTCTCTTTTGCCCCTCGGATTCTCTACTATACTCTAGTCACCTAAATAAACAAATGACATGTAAAGTTGCTACAAACAAACTTAGTCTTCAAAAATCTTGGGTTGAGTGTTAACATTCCTGTACTTCATACCAGTGAAAATTTGGTTCCATGTTTTGGATACCAGTGTAATGCTCTGGGTTAGGTGTACAGAGTAGATTTTCTTTTGGGAAAGGAGGAAGCCAAAAGAAGAAAAAAAATAAAATAAAATGAACACTGAGAGCTAGCTTATTAGGCGGAGATAAGGCAAGTTTTCTGCTTGCCCAGATATGTTGAATATTGCCACATCGACTTTTATAGCGGCTCAGCTTACCCCTGAAATGGCCTGACGGAGCGTGTACCTACGGAGTACTAGACTCCTAGTTTCTCATTTTTGCGCTTCCAAACTAACTTTCTTATCCTCTCTTCCTGATCCCTTCACAAATAGCACATGGTAGATATAGCCAAATTAGAAGGTCTCAACAGTTTTAATAATGGAGCTGCAACTTCTAGGGATAGATTGTCCTTTGCTCTGTTCCGTACTTTGTTGATACCTTATGCTCGAGTTCCTTAGCAAGAAATTTGTAATGCCCGTTCAGGGAAAAATATTACGAGGCAGCAGAAATCTGACAACAGCAAATCCTAATAAGAGATAGCAAAGTAAATAAGGGTGAAGATCCTTACAGTACAAGACTGACGAGTAACTAAGCGACAAATCTAGAGAAGGCCTTGAAGCCGAGTTGGACGATGCCATAACTTTAAATAGCTGGACATACAAAGACCGGTTATTCAGATACTATCGACCGAGGAAAGACAGCCAAAAATTGTGTTTTTTTTTAAAAAAAAAAA